>OZ034976.1:45400205-45705205 GCA_964030785.1 Siderastrea siderea
TGAAGAGTGTTGGTACACCAGAAAGGTCTAGGCTGATTGGGAGAGATGTGAGAAAGTTGCAGGTGGAATTGGAAAGTGATTTGGAATTCCTGACTACTGGTGCTGAAGTTGCTAGTGGTGTGTACAGCAGGGCAATTCAGGGTGGTAGATCATCTGATCAAACAATGATGGAATTGGCTTGGACTGTTGTTGGGTTTGAGGGACTGGTAAAGAAAGTTAGAACTTTTCAGACTGAATTGAATGCTTTTTCACAAGATAGTGACAATGGTGCATGTGGAGATTTAAATTCATTGAAATCTAATCTGTTAAGTTACCTCAAAGATCTCTTCACCAAGAAGCGCACTGCTGCCAGTCATGTTTTGGTGTTCATGATTGCTGATGAATTGCGTAATCGAAAACCATATGCCATTCCAGTGCGGTTTATGCCGTACAAGTCACTTACTGACTCCAAACTAAGGGAACTGGAACTTCAGCTGGAGGAAGCCATGAGGAATGTAGGAATGACAGTTGTGGGTATGTGCTAACAGCTGCTATCTAGCTGTAATTTGACGCAGCTATTTTCCTTGTTAGAATTCTTTAACTGTTCAGTTATGAACAGGCGTCACTGCATTAAACCAAATTGCACTTTTTAACATGATGTTTATTAAAAGCTTGGCATTTAACATTTATTTATTTATTTTATAATACATTGAATTGCTGCTGGTAAAACTGACTGGGCTGTGCACGCACCATTTGTTGTCACTTTTCAGGTTTTACCACCGATGGCGAGTTCAATTCCCTCCGAACAGCAGGAAATGTACGAGCTCTTTCTGTCATTGAGCTGATTAAAAATTCAAGGAATGAAGCACGTCATATGAGAAGCAATACCATTGCTTGCTTCTTGCAGCTAGATAGACAAGGCAGGTGTTATTTTTATGGCTTAGCCATGATTGTATTCACTTTTTAGCATCCCACACTCAGAACTTGATAATAATTATTATTCTTAGAAATAACAACTTTTTGGTCTGGAATTCCACCAAGGCATGATTTGTATGGAGTATTCAACAACCACTAATTAATTAAGTTGTACCTACAGGTGTATGTGCAGTATGGGGTCTTCACAGATTTTTACTACATGAATACAGGGAATTTCCCTTTGACGTGAAAATTTCTCAATGTGTATGATCTTGTTTTCCCAACAGGAAATCCATTGCGTCAACACTCGGCAGTGCCTGTAGAGGATGTGAAGTGGCTACATTCATTCATGACCAGTCAGAGAGAAAATCCAGTCCCTTTTGCCAAAGCCATATTGCTGCTAAGAAGGAAGTTATTTCCCTTTATGCATAATCCACACCCATGGGTTCAAGGTACATTGTTGTCATTTTAAAGTTAATTTGCCTAGCATAAGTTAGCTGTGTCCTCTTTGACCTTATCATTACTTAACCTCCTGACTGAGACACTTATTTTGCTATTAAGAAGCCTGCAGCTCAATATGATTAGGGGAGGGATTTGATATATGTGGGACATAAGCACACACTTGAGGGAGTTGTTGGTTTAGGGTGTAATGGACATTGTTGAACCTTTTCCCGGCATATATTGCAATAAGTTTGAAACTAACCAAATTGAGTAATTCCCCTATCCAAGTACACTGTACATTGTAAAGCTGGAGAAGGAAAACATTAATGAGACTGTTATGATTATTTTCTTTATTGATTATAGATAGAGCTGAAACAACACATGACGTGCTGAGATCCATAATGGCCATCTACCTCTATCGCAAAAAAATTGAAGATCTCAGAAATCATCCCAGTGATCCTGCAAACTTCTGTGACAACCTCTACCAACCAGAGAGAGATGTTAATGGTGAACAGATCCACCACCGTGGAGACCACAACCACCTACTGAAACGCGTAGTCTCCCGTCTTCGTGAGGGCCATATTCCAGGCATAGATCTACGACACCTTAGGGATGCTTTGCATGACCCTTCTACTGGGTTGACATATGAGGCCCTCACAGGGAAGAACAAGCAGCCAGTGCCTGATTGTGAGCGCCTCATTAGTCCTGGAGTAATTTCCTTCCTGGAGCAAAAAGGTCACACAAGTGGAGCCGGTGTCCTTAGGCGGATCCACAACTGGCACAAAGCAGTTGATGGGAGAGGACTTTCTGAAGAACAGCGATCTACCTACTGCAGAGAAATGAAAGAGTGGCTACTATCAGATTGGATGTCATGGTTCAATTATCAACCTGATTTCAGCACTATTGACGTAAACAGGTGGGATATGTTTTCTTTCAATTGAGGAATCCTTGAAGATTTCTGGGAAACCATATTTACTCGATTAAGGACGGTGCCTGCTTTTGCTACTGCGCATATGTTCTGCGCATCTCAGGATATTGGGGTTTCTTAAGGAATTTGCCCACTAATACAACAATATTTTTGCGTGGTTTATGACTATGTGGAAAAAGCAGATCTTACCAACGGCTATGAGAATCCAAAAAGAAAATTGGGGGCAACCACGCATTTTTCAGAGACAACTGAGGTTAAATTTGGAAAGAAATTGCTTTACATTCTTTGTATTAACGCTTTTTTTTAGAATTAGGGTTGCTAAATTATCTCTGAAAAATGTGTAGTTACCCACATTTTTCTTTTTGGATTTCAATAACCCTTGCTAAGATCTACTTTTTCCCCAGTGAAATACATCTATATTAGGAGGCACCGCCCCCAGTTGAGCACCCCATTTGAGGGAATAAATGTTAAAGAGCACTGCCCTCGAATAAGCTCCGCAGACTCTCAGTTTTTGCTCAGCCAAGCAAATATTTGTCGCAAACTTTTGGTCAACCACTTGGGCTGGTATCTTGAATGATCATAATATATTTTGTACCATGATGATAGGGGGAAAAAAGCTGGATCTATACATGCCTCTGAGGCTTGTTCCAAGTTAACTTATAACCACTACTTCAATTTTTTTAGACTCATAAAGAGCATATGTGGCCTTACACAAGAAACTGTTGTTGGTCTGGTAGCAAACTTGGAGAGTAGAGAATTGCGCAGAGCTGAGTATCAGGAAAGAGGACTCCCTCCTGAGCATCCCCTGGCATCAGCAACTGATGATGTTGAGGGATAATAGCCCTTATGCATGAAATGCTTGGAGACATATTTGATGTCAAACAGTTTCTGGATGCACAACCCAAGATTCTCAGTGAATCCAAGAAACGAATTGACCCTGATCTGGAATTTTTTTTACTGGACAGGAGCAAATGAACGCTACAGAGACTTGATAGAATCAGTTTGTCAAGGCGAGGAGATCCAGGTGTCTTTGTAGCCAACAGAGCTTCCTTACCCCAGAGGGGACAGTTAACTGTTAGAGCCCAGTTTCATAGAAACCCAGTCGAGTTGCCTCCACCTCAGCTGGAAGGACAACCTTAACTGTTGACTTGTCATTGGGGTATATGGCTATTTCAATGAACAGTTGTATTCTTAAACCCTCAAGTTTAGTTCATCTGCACGCAGGTTATATGGGTAGCTGCAAGTCTTCTGTGATTCCACATAATTTCATGGCGGTCACTGCCATAGGATGGATGGACGTACCACAAACACTTGCCAAGAAATGTAATTAATAGGGAGCCATAGCTAAGTCTGGTAATTTCATTGACAAGTTACCCATACCACCTTGCGGTCATATCGCGTAACTTTCCAAGGTTAATTGAAATAGCTGTATGCCCTAAGGTTTCAATTCTTGTTACTTTGCAAGGGGGTATGTCATACAAATTGTATTTTCATGTACCTGTTGTGGTTCAGTTTTATTCTTTGTGCAATTTTTATCTTCTGGTTATCTTACATAACCATACAAGAATGAAATTAAACCACAACAAATGCTTTGTATCCTCCCAGAACTTCTAAAAAACACGAAGCAAAAATGTGCATTCATATCACTGTTGACATAAAGGAGTTTTATTAATTTTGAAGTATCTAAATTTTCTATGATATAGTGCTTCATGTTTTGAATGATCAAACAGGAAACTGTAGTTCCAGTTACCCAAGCAATGCAAACTTTTGAATTCACCTTCGCCAACCACACACACACACACTCACTTCAAGGACCGAGACAATATTATATTTCAGCATACACAGCTGAGCTGGCAATGGGGACTCTCTCTCTCTTTCTTTTCCAAGCAAAAACAAAATGAATGTTTTCTAGTGTAACTGGAACCACATTTTTTTGGATTAAGTAGTTGGTTCAATTCAAAGAATAGGGTCTGGTGATCCATTCACACTACTAGTACCGTGGACTAAACATGAAAGTGGACATTTGAAGTGAACATTGAAATAAAACACTGTTTCACCTAAAGATGTTTATAACTGCATTGTTCACAGCAAGTGTCCGTTTCAAACACGTTTTATGCCTGGATCTATAATTACGCGGTTTCACCGAACTCGCATAAATCTTTATAATAATTATTTATTCACTTAACCTAAAAACAAGAACTCTAATATGCTGTGGCATTTATTTTCAGATTCAATCTCATTTGTTACGCCCTTTGAATCTTTCGGGCACTCGCTTCCTCTCCGCCCCGATCGTGGTCAAAGCACGCCTGATGTGAAAATTTAGATAGATAGATAGATGGATGGATGGATGGATGGATGGAGGGAGGGAGGGAGGGAGGGAGGGAGGGAGGGACGGACGGACGGACGGACGGATGGATGGTTATTACGGTGGTTTTAAAGAGGCGTTGAGGGTGGTTATTAGGATGGTTAAAAGGGGCCACTTTTGGACGGTTAAAAAGGGGCAGATTAGGGTGGTCATTACGGTGGTTATTACGGTGGTTTCAAAGAGGCTGTTGAGGTTGGTTATTAGGGTGGTTAAAAAGGGCAGATTAGGGTGAGTATTAGGGTGGTTCTTACGGTGGTTTCAAAGACGCAGTTGAGGGTGGTTATTAGGATGGTTAAAAAGGACCAGTTTTGGATAGTTATTACGGTGGTTAAAAAGGGGCAGTTTAGGGTGGTTAATACGGTTGTTAAGAAGGAGCAGATTAGGTTGTTATTAGGACGGTTAAAAAGGGGCAGATTAGGGTGATTATTACGGTGGTTTAAAAGGGGTAGTTGAGGGTCGTTAATACGGTGATTAAAAACGGGCAGATTGGGATGGTTATTACGGTGGTTAAAAAGAGGCAGATTAGGGTGGTTAATACGGTGGTTAAAGAGAGGCAGATTAGCGTGGTTATTACGGTGGTTAAAAAGGGGCAGATTAGGGTGGTTAATACGGTGGTTAAAGAGGGTCAGATTAGGGTGGTTATTACGGTGGTTAAAAATGGGCAGATTAGAGTGGCTAATACGGTGGTTAAAAAGAGGCAGATTAGAGTGGTTATTACGGTGGTTAAAAAGGGGCAGATCAGTGTGGTTATTACGGTGGTCAAAAAGAGGCAGATTAGGGTGGTTAATACGGTGGTTAAAAAGAGGGAGATTAGAGTGGTTATTACGGTGGTTAAAAAGGGGCAGATTAGAGTGGTTATTACGGTGGTTAAAAAGGGGCAGATTAGTGTGGTTATTACGGTGGTTAAAAAGAGGCAGATTAGGATGGTTATTACGGTGGTTAAAAAGAGGCAGATTAGGGTGGTCATTACGGTGGTTAAAAAGAGGCAGATTAGGGTGGTTATTACGGTGGTTAAAAAGAGGCAGATTAGGGTGGTTATAACGGTGGTTAAAAATTGGCAGATTAGTGTGGTTAATACGGTGGTTAAAAAGGGGCAGATTAGGGTGGTTATTACGGTGGTTAAAAAGCGGCAGATTAGGGTGGTTATTACGGTGGTTAAAAAGGGGCAGATTAGGGTGGTTATCACCGTGGTTAAAAATGGGCAGATTAGGGTGGTTATTACGGTGGTTAAAAAGGGGCAGATTAGCATGGTTATTACGGTGGTTAAAAAGAGGCAGATTAGAGTGGTTATTACGGTTGTTCAAAAGAGGCAGATTAGGGTGGTTATTACGGTGGTTAAAAAGAGGCAGATTAGGGTGGTTATTATTGTGGTTAAAAAGAGGCAGATTAGGGTGGTTATTACGGTGGTTAAAAAGGGGCAGATTAGCGTGGTTATTACGGTGGTTAAAAAGAGGCAGATTAGAGTGGTTATTACCGTGGTTAAAAAGGGGCAGATTAGTGTGGTTATTACGGTGGTTAAAAAGGGGCAGATTAGGGTGGTTATTACGGTGGTTAAAAAGAGGCAGATTAGGGTGCTTATCACGGTGGTTAAAGAGGGGCAGATTAGTGTGGTTATTACGGTGGTTAAATAGAGGCAGATTAGCGTGGTTATTACGGTGGTTAAAAAGGGGCAGGTTAGCGTGGTTATTACGGTGGTTAAAAAGGGGCAGATTAGCGTGGTTATTACGGTGGTTATAAAGGGGCAGATTAGCGTGGTTATTACGGTGGTTAAAAAGGGGCAGATTAGTGTGGTTATTACGGTGGTTAAAAAGGGGCAGATTAGGGTTGTTATTACGGTGGTTAAAGAGAGGCAGATTAGCGTGGTTATCACGGTGGTTAAAGAGGGGCAGATTAGTGTGGTTATTACGGTGGTTAAAGAGGGGCAGATTAGAGTGGTTATTACGGTGGTTAAAAAGGGGCAGATTAGCGTGGTTATTACGGTGGTTAAAAAGGGGCAGATTAGTGTGGTTATTACGGTGGTTAAAGAGGGGCAGATTAGCGTGGTTATTAGGGTGGTTAAAAAAGGGCAGATTAGCGTGGTTATTACGGTGGTTAAAAAGGGGCAGATTAGTGTGGTTATTACGGTGGTTAAAAAGGGGCAGATTAGCGTGGTTATTACGGTGGTTAAAAAGGGGCAGATTAGCGTGGTTATCACGGTGGTTAAAGAGGGGCAGATTAGTGTGGTTATTACGGTGGTTAAAGAGGGGCAGATTAGCGTTGTTATTACGGTGGTTTAAAAGGGGCAGATTAGCGTGGTTATTACGGTGGTTAAAGAGGGGCAGATTAGCGTGCTTATTACGGTGGTTAAAGAGGGGCAGATTAGCGTGCTTATTACGGTGGTTAAAGAGGGGCAGATTAGGGTGCTTATCACGGTGGTTAAAGAGGGGCAGATTAGTGTGGTTATTACGGTGGTTAAATAGAGGCAGATTAGCGTGGTGATTACGGTGGTTAAAAAGGGGCAGGTTAGCGTGGTTATTACGGTGGTTAAAAAGGGGCAGATTAGCGTGGTTATTACGGTGGTTAAAAAGGGGCAGATTAGGGTGGTTATTACGGTGGTTAAAAAGAGGCAGATTAGGGTGCTTATCACGGTGGTTAAAAAGGGGCAGATTAGCGTGGTTAATACGGTGGTTAAAGAAGGGCAGATTAGCGTGGTTAATACGGTGGTTAAAGAGGGGCAGATTAGTGTGGTTATTACGGTGGTTAAATAGAGGCAGATTAGCGTGGTTATTACGGTGGTTAAAAAGGGGCAGATTAGCGTGGTTATTACGGTGGTTAAAAAGGGGCAGATTAGTGTGGTTATTACGGTGGTTAAAGAGGGGCAGATTAGCGTGGTTATTAGGGTGGTTAAAAAAGGGCAGATTAGCGTGGTTATTACGGTGGTTAAAAAGGGGCAGATTAGTGTGGTTATTACGGTGGTTAAAAAGGGGCAGATTAGCGTGGTTATTACGGTGGTTAAAAAGGGGCAGATTAGCGTGGTTATCACGGTGGTTAAAGAGGGGCAGATTAGTGTGGTTATTACGGTGGTTAAAGAGGGGCAGATTAGCGTTGTTATTACGGTGGTTTAAAAGGGGCAGATTAGCGTGGTTATTACGGTGGTTAAAGAGGGGCAGATTAGCGTGCTTATTACGGTGGTTAAAGAGGGGCAGATTAGCGTGCTTATTACGGTGGTTAAAGAGGGGCAGATTAGCGTGGTTATCACGGTGGTTAAAGAGGGGCAGATTAGTGTGGTTACTACGGTGGTTAAAAAGGGGCAGATTAGCGTGGTGATTACGGTGGTTAAAAAGGGGCAGATTAGGGTGGTTATTACGGTGGTTAAAAAGGGGCAGATTAGCATGGTTATCACGGTGGTTAAAAAGGGGCAGATTAGGGTGGTTATTACGGTGGTTAAAAAGAGGCAGATTAGGGTGCTTATCACGGTGGTTAAAAAGGGGCAGATTAGCGTGGTTAATACGGTGGTTAAAGAAGGGCAGATTAGCGTGGTTAATACGGTGGTTAAAGAGGGGCAGATTAGTGTGGTTATTACGGTGGTTAAATAGAGGCAGATTAGCGTGGTTATTACGGTGGTTAAAAAGGGGCAGGTTAGCGTGGTTATTACGGAGGTTAAAAAGGGGCAGATTAGCGTGGTTATTATGGTGGTTAAAAAGGGGCAGATTAGCGTGGTTCTTACGGTGGTTAAAGAGGGGCAGATTAGCGTGGTTATTACGGTGGTTAAAAAGGGGCAGATTAGCGTGGTTATTACGGTGGTTAAAAAGGGGCAGATTAGTGTGGTTATTACGGTGGTTAAGAGGGGGCAGATTAGCGTGGTTATTACGGTGGTTAAAAAGGGGCAGTTTAGCGTGGTTATCACGGTGGTTAAAGAGGGGCAGATTAGTGTGGTTATTACGGTGGTTAAAGAGGGGCAGATTAGCGTTGTTATTACGGTGGTTAAAAAGGGGCAGATTAGCGTGGTTATTACGGTGGTTAAAGAGGGGCAGATTAGCGTGCTTATTACGGTGGTTAAAGAGGGGCAGATTAGCGTGGTTATTACGGTGGTTAAAGAGGGGCAGATTAGCGTGCTTATTACGGTGGTTAAAGAGGGGCAGATTAGCGTGGTTATCACGGTGGTTAAAGAGGGGCAGATTAGTGTGGTTACTACGGTGGTTAAAAAGGGGCAGATTAGGGTGGTTATTACGGTGGTTAAAAAGGGGCAGATTAGCGTGGTTATTCCGGTGGTTAAAAAGAGGCAGATTAGGGTGGTTATTACGGTGGTTAAAAAGGGGCCGATTAGCGTGGTTATTACGGTGGTTAAAAAGGGGCAGATTAGCGTGGTTATTACGGTGGTTAAAGAGGGGCAGATTAGTTTGGTTATCACGGTATTTAAAAAGGGGCAGATTAGGGTGGTTATTACGGTGGTTAAAGAGGAGCAGATTAGCGTGGTTATTAAAGTGGTTAAAGAGGGGCAGATTAGTTTGGTTATCACGGTATTTAAAAAGTGGCAGATTACTGTGGTTATTACGGTGGTTAAAGAGGGGCAGATTAGCGTGGTTATTACGGTGGTTAAAGAGGGGCAGATTAGTTTGGTTATCACGGTATTTAAAAAGGGGCAGATTAGTGTGGTTATTACGGTGGTTATAAAAGGGGAGATTAGCGTGGTTATTACGGTGGTTAAAGAGGGGCAGATTAGGTGGTTATCACGGTGGTTAAAGAGGGGCAGATTAGCGTGGTTATCACGGTGGCTAAAAAGGGGAAGATTAGTGTGGTTATTACGGTGGTTAAAAAGGAGCAGATTAGGGTGGTTATCACGGTGGTTAAAAAGGGGCAGATTAGGGTGGTTGTTACGGTGGTTAAAAAGTAGCAGATTAGGGTGGTTATCACGGTGGTTAAAAAGGGGCAGATTAGGGTGGTTATTACGGTGGTTAAAGAGGGGCAGATTAGGGTGGTTATCACGGTGGTTAAAGAGGGGCAGATTAGTGTGGTTATTACGGTGGTTAAAGAGGGGCAGATTAGCGTGGTTATTACGGTGGTTAAAGAGGGGCAGATTAGGTGGTTATCACGGTGGTTAAAGAGGGGCAGATTAGCGTGGTTATCACGGTGGCTAAAAAGGGGAAGATTAGTGTGGTTATTACGGTGGTTAAAAAGGAGCAGATTAGGGTGGTTATCACGGTGGTTAAAAAGGGGCAGATTAGGGTGGTTATTACGGTGGTTAAAGAGGGGCAGATTAGCGTGGTTATTACGGTGGTTAAAGAGGGGCAGATTAGTGTGGTTATTACGGTGGTTAAAGAGGGGCAGATTAGCGTGGTTATTACGGTGGTTAAAGAGGGGCAGATTAGGGTGGTTATTACGGTGGTTAAAAAGGGGCAGATTAGCGTGGTTATTACGGTGGTTAAAAAGGGGCAGATTAGTGTGGTTATTACGGTGGTTAAAAAGAGGCAGATTAGGGTGGTTATTACGGTGGTTAAAAAGGGGCAGATTAGCGTGGTTATTACGGTGGTTAAAGAGGGGCAGATTAGGGTGGTTATCACGGTGGTTAAAGAGGGGCAGATTAGGGTTGTTATCACGGTGGTTAAAAAGGGGCAGATTAGGGTGGTTATTACGGTGGTTAAAAAGGGGCGGATTAGGGTGGTTATTACGGTGGTTAAAAAGGGGCGGATTAGGGTGGTTATTACGGTGGTTAAAGAGTGGCAGATTAGCGTGGTTATTACGGTGGTTAAAAAGAGGCAGATTAGGGTGGTTATTACGGTTGTTAAAGACGGGCAGATTAGCGTGGTTATTATGATGGTTAAAAAGGGTAGATTAGTGTGTTTATTACGGTGGTTAAAAAGCGGCAGATTAGAGTGGATATTAAGGTGGTTAAAGAGGGGCAGATTAGCGTGGTTATTACGGTGGTTAAAGAGGGGCAGATTAGCGTGGTTATTACGGTGGTTAAAGAGGGGCAGATTAGGGTGGTTATGACGGTGGTTAAAGAGGGGCAGATTAGTGTGGTTGTTACGGTGGCTAAAGAAGGGCAGATTAGCGTGGTTATTACGGTGCTTAAAGAGGGGCAGATTAGGGTGGTTATTACGGTGGTTAAAGAGGGGCAGATTAGCGTGGTTATTACGGTGGTTAAAAAGGGGCAGATTAGGGTGGTTATCACGGTGGTTTAAAACGGGCAGATTAGTGTGGTTATCACGGTGGTTAAAAAGAGGCAGATTAGGGTGGTTATTACGGTGGTTAAAGAGGGGCAGATTAGGGTGGTTATTACGGTGGTTAAAAAGGGGCAGATTAGGGTGGTTATTACGGATGTTAAAAAGCGGCAGATTAGCGTGGTTATTACCGTGGTTAAAAAGGGGCAGATTAGGGTGGTTATTACGGTGGTTAAAAAGGGGCAGATTAGGGTGGCTATTACGGTGGTTAAAAAGGGGCAGATTAAGGTGGTTATTACGGTGGTTAAAGAGGGGCAGATTAGGGTGGTTATTACGGTGGTTAAAGAGGGGCAGATTAGAGTGGTTATTACGGTGGTTAAAAAGCGGCAGATTAATGTGGTTATTACGGTGGTTAAAGAAGGGCAGATTAGCGTGGTTATCACGGTGGTTAAAGAGGGGCAGATTAGTGTGGTTATTACGGTGGTTAAAGAGGGGCAGATTAGTGTGGTTATTACGGTGGTTAAAAAGGGGCAGAGTAGCGTGGTTATTACGGTTGTGAAAGAGGGGCAGATTAGCGTGGTTATTACGGTGGTTAAAGAGGGGCAGATTAGTGTGGTTATTACGGTGGTTAAAAAGGGGCAGATTAGTGTGGTTATTACGGTGGTTTAAAAGAGGCAGATTAGTGTGGATATTACGGTGGTTAAAATGGGGCAGATTAGCGTGGTTATTACGGTGGTTAATAAGGGGCAGATTAGGGTGGTTATTACGGTGGTTAAAGAGGGGCAGATTAGAGTGGTTATTACGGTGGTTAAAGAGGGGCAGATTAGTGTGGTTATCACGGTAGTTAAAGAGGGGCAGATTAGGGTGATTATCACGGTGGTTAAAGAGGGGCAGATTAGCGTGGTTATTACAGTGGTTAAAGAGGGGCAGATTAGGGTTGTTATTACGGTGGTTAAAGAGGGGCAGATTATGGTGGTTATTACGGTGGTTAAAGAGGGGCAGATTAGGATGGTTATCACGGTGGTTAAAAAGGGGCAGATTAGGGTGGTTATTACGGTGGGTAAAGAGGGGCAGATCAGTGTGGTTATCAGGGTGGTTAAAAATGGGCACATGATGGTGGTTATTACGGTGGTTAAAGAGGGGCAGATTAGGGTGGTTATTACGGTGGTTAGAGAGGGGCAGATTAGGGTTGTTATTACGTTGGTTGAAGAGGGGCAGATTAGGGTGGTTATTACGGTGGTTAAAGAGGGGCAGATTAGTGTGGTTATCACGGTGGTTAAAAAGGGGCAGATTTATGTGGTTATTACTGTGGTTAAAGAGGGGCAGATTAGTGTGGTTATTACGGTGGTTAAAGAGGGGCAGATTAGTGTGGTTATCACGGTGGTTAAAAAGGGGCAGATTAGTGTGGTTATTACGGTGGTTAAAGAGGGGCAGATTAGTGTGGTTATCACGGTGGTTAAAAAGGGGCAGATTAGTGTGGTTATTACGGTGGTTAAAAAGGGGCAGATTAGTGTGGTTATTACGGTGGTTAAAAAGGGGCAGATTAGGGTGGTTATTACGGTGGTTAAAGAGGGGCAGATTAGCGTGGTTATTACGGTGGTTAAAGAGGGGCAGATTAGAGTGGTTATTACGGTGGTTAATGAGGGGCAGATTAGTGTGGTTATTACGGTGGTTAAAGAGGGGCAGATTAGTGTGGTTATCACGGTGGTTAAAGAGGGGCAGATTAGAGTGGTTATTACGGTGGTTAAAGAGGGGCAGATTAGTGTGGTTATTACGGTGGTTAAAGAGGGGCAGATTAGTGTGGTTATCACGGTGGTTAAAAAGGAGCAGATTAGGGTGGTTATTACGGTGGTTAAAAAAGGGCAGATTAGCGTGGTTAATACGGTGGTTAAAGAAGGGCAGATTAGCGTGGTTAATACGGTGGTTAAAGAGGGGCAGATTAGTGTGGTTATTACGGTGGTTAAATAGAGGCAGATTAGCGTGGTTATTACGGTGGTTAAAAAGGGGCAGGTTAGCGTGGTTATTACGGTGGTTAAAAAGGGGCAGATTAGCGTGGTTATTACGGTGGTTAAAAAGGGGCAGATTAGCGTGGTTATTACGGTGGTTAAAGAGGGGCAGATTAGCGTGGTTATTACGGTGGTTAAAAAGGGGCAGATTAGCGTGGTTATTACGGTGGTTAAAAAGGGGCAGATTAGTGTGGTTATTACGGTGGTTAAGAGGGGGCAGATTAGCGTGGTTATTACGGTGGTTAAAAAGGGGCAGTTTAGCGTGGTTATCACGGTGGTTAAAGAGGGGCAGATTAGTGTGGTTATTACGGTGGTTAAAGAGGGGCAGATTAGCGTTGTTATTACGGTGGTTAAAGAGAGGCAGATTAGCGTGGTTATTACGGTGGTTAAAGAGGGGCAGATTAGCGTGCTTATTACGGTGGTTAAAGAGGGGCAGATTAGCGTGGTTATTACGGTGGTTAAAGAGGGGCAGATTAGCGTGCTTATTACGGTGGTTAAAGAGGGGCAGATTAGCGTGGTTATCACGGTGGTTAAAGAGGGGCAGATTAGTGTGGTTACTACGGTGGTTAAAAAGGGGCAGATTAGGGTGGTTATTACGGTGGTTAAAAAGGGGCAGATTAGCGTGGTTATTCCGGTGGTTAAAAAGAGGCAGATTAGGGTGGTTATTACGGTGGTTAAAAAGGGGCCGATTAGCGTGGTTATTACGGTGGTTAAAAAGGGGCAGATTAGCGTGGTTATTACGGTGGTTAAAGAGGGGCAGATTAGTTTGGTTATCACGGTATTTAAAAAGGGGCAGATTAGGGTGGTTATTACGGTGGTTAAAGAGGAGCAGATTAGCGTGGTTATTAAGGTGGTTAAAGAGGGACAGATTAGTTTGGTTATCACGGTATTTAAAAAGTGGCAGATTACTGTGGTTATTACGGTGGTTAAAGAGGGGCAGATTAGCGTGGTTATTACGGTGGTTAAAGAGGGGCAGATTAGTTTGGTTATCACGGTATTTAAAAAGGGGCAGATTAGTGTGGTTATTACGGTGGATATAAAAGGGGAGATTAGCGTGGTTATTACGGTGGTTAAAGAGGGGCAGATTAGGTGGTTATCACGGTGGTTAAAGAGGGGCAGATTAGCGTGGTTATCACGGTGGCTAAAAAGGGGAAGATTAGTGTGGTTATTACGGTGGTTAAAAAGGAGCAGATTAGGGTGGTTATCACGGTGGTTAAAAAGGGGCAGATTAGGGTGGTTGTTACGGTGGTTAAAAAGTAGCAGATTAGGGTGGTTATCACGGTGGTTAAAAAGGGGCAGATTAGGGTGGTTATTACGGTGGTTAAAGAGGGGCAGATTAGGGTGGTTATCACGGTGGTTAAAGAGGGGCAGATTAGTGTGGTTATTACGGTGGTTAAAGAGGGGCAGATTAGCGTGGTTATTACGATGGTTAAAGAGGGGCAGATTAGGTGGTTATCACGGTGGTTAAAGAGGGGCAGATTAGCGTGGTTATCACGGTGGCTAAAAAGGGGAAGATTAGTGTGGTTATTACGGTGGTTAAAAAGGAGCAGATTAGGGTGGTTATCACGGTGGTTAAAAAGGGGCAGATTAGGGTGGTTATTACGGTGGTTAAAGAGGGGCAGATTAGCGTGGTTATTACGGTGGTTAAAGAGGGGCAGATTAGTGTGGTTATTACGGTGGTTAAAGAGGGGCAGATTAGCGTGGTTATTACGGTGGTTAAAGAGGGGCAGATTAGGGTGGTTATTACGGTGGTTAAAAAGGGGCAGATTAGCGTGGTTATTACGGTGGTTAAAAAGGGGCAGATTAGTGTGGTTATTACGGTGGTTAAAAAGAGGCAGATTAGGGTGGTTATTACGGTGGTTAAAGAGGGGCAGATTAGCGTGGTTATTACGGTGGTTAAAGAGGGGCAGATTAGGGTGGTTATCACGGTGGTTAAAGAGGGGCAGATTAGGGTTGTTATCACGGTGGTTAAAAAGGGGCAGATTAGGGTGGTTATTACGGTGGTTAAAAAGGGGCGGATTAGGGTGGTTATTACGGTGGTTAAAGAGGGGCAGATTAGTTTGGTTATCACGGTATTTAAAAAGGGGCAGATTAGGGTGGTTATTACGGTGGTTAAAGAGGAGCAGATTAGCGTGGTTATTACGGTGGTTAAAGAGGGGCAGATTAGAGTGGTTATTACGGTGGTTAATGAGGGTCAGATTAGTGTGGTTATTACGGTGGTTAAAGAGGGGCAGATTAGTGTGGTTATCACGGTGGTTAAAGAGGGGCAGATTAGAGTGGTTATTACGGTGGTAAAAGAGGGGCAGATTAGTGTGGTTATTACGGTGGTTAAAGAGGGGCAGATTAGTGTGGTTATCAAAGTGGTTAAAAAGGAGCAGATTAGCGTGGTTATTACGGTGGGTAAAAAGGGGCAGATTAGGGTGGTTATTACGGTGGTTAAAAAGGGGCAGATTAGCGTAATTATCACGGTGGTTAAAAAGGGGCAGATTAGCGTGGTTATTACGGTGGTTAAAAAGAGGCACATTAGAGTGGTTATTACGGTGGTTAAAGAGGGGCAGATTAGCGTGGTTATTACGGTAGTTAAAGAGGGCAGATTAGCGTGGTTATTACGGTGGTTAAAAAGAGGCAGATTAGCGTGGTTATTACGGTGGTTAAAGAGGGGCAGATTAGTGTGGTTATCACGGTGGTTAAAAAGAGGCAGATTAGCGTGGTTATTACGGTGGCTAAAGAGGGGCAGATTAGCGTGGTTATTACGGTGGTTAAAAAGGGGCAGATTGGCGTGGTTATTACGGTGGTTAAAGAGGGGCAGATTAGGGTGGTTATTACGGTGGTTAAAGAGGGGAATATTAGTGTGGTTATCACGGTGGTTAAAGAGGGGCAGATTATCGTGGTTATTACGGTGGTTAAAAAGGGGCAGATTAGCATGGTTATTACGGTGGTTAAAGAGGGGCAGATTAGCGTGGTTATTACGGTGGTTAAAAAGGGGCAGATTAGCGTGGTTATTACGGTGGTTAAAGAGGGGCAGATTAGTGTGGTTATTACGATGGTTAAAGAGGGGCAGATTAGTGTGGTTATTACGGTGGTTAAAGAGGGGCAGATTAGTGTGGTTATTACGGTGGTTAAAGAGGGGCAGATTAGCGTGGTTATTACGGTGGTTAAAGAGAGGCAGATTAGAGTGGTTATTAGGGTGGTTAAAAAGCGGCAGATTAATGTGGTTATTACGGTGGTTAAAGAAGGGCAGATTAGCGTGGTTATCACGGTGGTTAAAGAGGGGCAGATTAGTGTGGTTATTACGGTGGTTAAAGAGGGGCAGATTAGTGTGGTTATTACGGTGGTTAAAAAGGGGCAGAGTAGCGTGGTTATTACGGTTGTGAAAGAGGGGCAGATTAGCGTGGTTATTACGGTGGTTAAAGAGGGGCAGATTAGTGTGGTTATTACGGTGGTTAAAAAGGGGCAGATTAGTGTGGTTATTACGGTGGTTTAAAAGAGGCAGATTAGTGTGGATATTACGGTGGTTAAAATGTGGCAGATTAGCGTGGTTATTACGGTGGTTAAAAAGGGGCAGATTAGGGTGGTTATTACGGTGGTTAAAGAGGGGCAGATTAGAGTGGTTATTACGGTGGTTAAAGAGGGGCAGATTAGTGTGGTTATCACGGTAGTTAAAGAGGGGCAGATTAGGGTGGTTATCACGGTGGTTAAAGAGGGGCAGATTAGCGTGGTTATTACAGTGGTTAAAAAGGGGCAGATTAGGGTTGTTATTACGGTGGTTAAAGAGGGGCAGATTATGGTGGTTATTACGGTGGTTAAAGAGGGGCAGATTAGGATGGTTATCACGGTGGTTAAAAAGGGGCAGATTAGGGTGGATATTACGGTGGGTAAAGAGGGGCAGATCAGTGTGGTTATCAGGGTGGTTAAAAATGGGCACATGATGGTGGTTATTACGGTGGTTAAAGAGGGGCAGATTAGGGTGGTTATTACGGTGGTTAGAGAGGGGCAGATTAGGGTTGTTATTACGTTGGTTAAAGAGGGGCAGATTAGGGTGGTTATTACGGTGGTTAAAGAGGGGCAGATTAGTGTGGTTATCACGGTGGTTAAAAAGGGGCAGATTTATGTGGTTATTACGGTGGTTAAAGAGGGGCAGATTAGTGTGGTTATTACGGTGGTTAAAGAGGGGCAGATTAGTGTGGTTATCACGGTGGTTAAAAAGGGGCAGATTAGTGTTGTTATTACGGTGGTTAAAGAGGGGCAGATTAGTGTGGTTATCACGGTGGTTAAAAAGGGGCAGATTAGTGTGGTTATTACGGTGGTTAAAAAGGGGCAGATTAGTGTGGTTATTACGGTGGTTAAAGAGGGGCAGATTAGTGTGGTTATTACGGTGGTTTAAAAGGGGCAGATTAGGGTGGTTATTACGGTGGTTAAAGAGGGGCAGATTAGCGTGGTTATTACGGTGGTTAAAGAGGGGCAGATTAGAGTGGTTATTACGGTGGTTAATGAGGGGCAGATTAGCGTGGTTATTACGGTGGTTAAAGAGGGGCAGATTAGTGTGGTTATCACGGTGGTTAAAGAGGGGCAGATTAGAGTGGTTATTACGGTGGTTAAAGAGGGGCAGATTAGTGTGGTTATTACGGTGGTTAAAGAGGGGCAGATTAGTGTGGTTATCACGGTGGTTAAAAAGGAGCAGATTAGGGTGGTTATTACGGTGGTTAAAGAGGGGCAGATTAGCGTGGTTATTACGGTGGTTAAAGAGGGGCAGATTAGAGTGGTTATTACGGTGGTTAATGAGGGTCAGATTAGTGTGGTTATTACGGTGGTTAAAGAGGGGCAGATTAGTGTGGTTATCACGGTGGTTAAAGAGGGGCAGATTAGAGTGGTTATTACGGTGGTAAAAGAGGGGCAGATTAGTGTGGTTATTACGGTGGTTAAAGAGGGGCAGATTAGTGTGGTTATCAAAGTGGTTAAAAAGGAGCAGATTAGCGTGGTTATTACGGTGGGTAAAAAGGGGCAGATTAAGGTGGTTATTACGGTGGTTAAAAAGGGGCAGATTAGCGTAATTATCACGGTGGGTAAGAAGGGGCAGATTAGCGTGGTTAAAACGGTGGTTAAAAAGGGGCAGATTAGCGTAATTATCACGGTGGTTAAAAAGGGGCAGATTAGCGTGGTTATTACGGTGGTTAAAAAGAGGCAGATTATCGTGGTTATTACGGTGGTTAAAAAGGGGCAGATTAGCATGGTTATTACGGTGGTTAAAGAGGGGCAGATTAGGGTGGTTAACACGGTGGTTAAAAAGGGGCAGATTAGTGTGGTTATTTCGGTGGTTAAAGAGGGGCAGATTAGCGTGGTTATTACGGTGGTTAAAAAGGGGCAGATTAGCGTGGTTATTACGGTGGTTAAAGAGGGGCAGATTAGTGTGGTTATTACGATGGTTAAAAATGGTAGATTAGTGTGTTTATTACGGTGGTTAAAAAGCGGCAGATTATGGTGGTTATTACGGTGGTTAAAGAGGGGCAGATTAGCGTGGTTATTACGGTGGTTAAAGAGAGGCAGATTAGCGTGGTTATTACGGTGGTTAAAGAGGGGCAGATTAGCGTGGTTATTACGGTGGTTAAAGAGGGGCAGATTAGTGTGTTTATTACGGTGGTTAAAAAGCGGCAGATTAGGGTGGTTATTACGGTGGTTAAAGAGGGGCAGATTAGCGTGGTTATTACGGTGGTTAAAGAGGGGCAGATTAGGGTGGTTATTACGGTGGTTAAAGAGGGTCAGATGAGGGTGGTTATTACGTTGGGTAAAGAGGGGCAGATTAGTGTGGTTATTACGGTGGTTAAAGAGGGGCAGATTAGCGTGGTTATTACGGTGGTTAAAGAGGGGCAGATTAGGGTGGTTATTACGGTGGTTAAAGAGGGGCAGATTAGTGTGGTTATTACGGCGGTTAAAAAGAGGCAGATTAGGGTGGTTATTACGGTGGTTAAAAAGGGGCAGATTAGCGTGGTTATTATGGTGGTTAAAAAGGGGCAGATTATCGTGGTTATTACGGTGGTTAAAGAGGGGCAGATTAGTTTGGTTATCAAGGTTTTTAAAAAGGAGCAGATTAGGGTGGTTATTACGGTGGTTAAAGAGGGGCAGATTAGCGTGGTTATTACGGTGGTTAAAGAGGGGCAGATTAGTTTGGTTATCACGGTATTTAAAAAGGGGCAGATTAGTGTGGTTATTACGGTGGTTAAAGAGGGGCAGATTAGCGTGGTTATTACGGTGGTTAAAGAGGGGCAGATTAGTTTGGTTATCACGGTATTTAAAAAGGGGCAGATTAGTGTGGTTATTACGGTGGTTATAAATGGGGAGATTAGCGTGGTTATTACGGTGGTTACAGAGGGGCAGATTAGGTGGTTATCAGGGTGGTTAAAGAGGGGCAGATTAGCGTGGTTATCACGGTGGCTAAAAAGGGGAAGATTAGTGTGGTTATTACGGTGGTTAAAAAGGAGCAGATTAGGGTGGTTATCACGGTGGTTAGAAAGGCGCAGATTAGGGTGGTTGTTACGGTGGTTAAAAAGTAGCAGATTAGGGTGGTTATCACGGTGGTTAAAAAGGGGCTGATTAGGGTGGTTATTACGGTGGTTAAAGAGGGGCAGATTAGCGTGGTTATTACGGTGGTTAAAGAGGGGCAGATTAGCGTGGTTATTACGGTGGTTAAAGAGGGGCAGATTAGGATGGTTATTACGGTGGTTAAAAAGGGGCAGATTAGCGTGGTTATTACGGTGATTAAAAAGGGGCAGATTAGTGTGGTTATTACGGTGGGTAAAAAGAGGCAGATTAGGGTGGTTATTACGGTGGTTAAAGAGGGGCAGATCAGCGTGGTTATTACGGTGGTTAAAGAGGGGCAGATTGGGGTGGTTATCACGGTGGTTAAAGAGGGGAAGATTAGGGTTGTTATCACGGTGGTTAAAGAGGGGCAGATTAGCGTGGTTATTACGGTGGTTAAAAATGGGCGGATTAGGGTGGTTATTACGGTGGTTAAAGAGTGGCAGATTAGCGTGGTTATTACGGTGGTTAAAAAGAGGCAGATTACGGTGGTTATTACGGTTGTTAAAGAGGGGCAGATTAGCGTGGTTATTATGATGGTTAAAAAGGGTAGATTAGTGTGTTTATTACGGTGGTTAAAAAGCGGCAGATTAGAGTGGATATTAAGGTGGTTAAAGAGGGGCAGATTAGCGTGGTTATTACGGTGGTTAAAGAGGGGCAGATTAGCGTGGTTATTACGGTGGTTAAAGAGGGGCAGATTAGGGTGGTTATGACGGTGGTTAAAGAGGGGCAGATTAGTGTGGTTATTACGGAGGCTAAAGAAGGGCAGATTAGCGTGGTTATTACGGTGGTTAAAGAGGGGCAGATTAGGGTGGTTATTACGGTGGTTAAAGAGGGGCAGATTAGCGTGGTTATTACGGTGGTTAAAAAGGGGCAGATTAGGGTGGTTATCACGGTGGTTAAAAAAGGGCAGATTAGTGTGGTTATCACGGTGGTTAAAAAGGGGCAGATTAGGGTGGTTATTACGGTGGTTAAAGAGGGGCAGATTAGGGTGGTTATTACGGTGGTTAAAAAGGGGCAGATTAGGGTGGTTATTACGGATGTTAAAAAGCGGGAGATTAGCGTGGTTATTACGGTGGTTAAAAAGGGGCAGATTAAGGTGGTTATTACGGTGGTTAAAAAGGGGCAGATTAGGGTGGTTATTACGGTGGTTAAAAAGGGGCAGATTAGGGTGGTTATTACGGTGGTTAAGGAGGGGCAGATTAGGGTGGTTATTACGGTGGTTAAAGAGGGGGAGATTAGAGTGGTTATTACGGTGGTTAAAAAGCGGCAGATTAGTGTGGTTATTACGGTGGTTAAAGAGGGGCAGATTAGCGTGGTTATCACGGTGGTTAAAGAGGGGCAGATTAGTGTGGTTATTACGGTGGTTAAAGAGGGGCAGATTAGTGTGGTTATTACGGTGGTTAAAAAGGGGCAGATTAGCGTGGTTATTACGGTGGTTAAAGAGGGGCAGATTAGTGTGGTTATTACGGTGGTTAAAAAGGGGCAGATTAGTGTGGTTATTACGGTGGTTAAAAAGAGGCAGATTAGTGTGGATATTACGGTGGTTAAAATGGGGCAGATTAGCGTGGTTATTACGGTGGTTAAAAAGGGGCAGATTAGGGTGGTTAATACGGTGGTTAAAGAATGGCAGATTATGGTGGTTATTACGGTGGTTAAAGGGGGGCAGATTAGTGGTGTTATCACGGTAGTTAAAGAGGGGCAGATTAGTGTGGTTATCACGGTGGTTAAAGAGGGGCAGAATAGCGTGGTTATTACGGTGGTTAAGGAGGGGCAGATTAGGGTTGTTATTACGGTGGTTAAAGAGGGGCAGATTAGGGTGGTTATTACGGTGGTTAAAGGGGGGCAGATTAGGGTGGTTATCACGGTGGTTAAAAAGGGGCAGATTAGGGTGGTTATTACGGTGGGTAAAGAGGGGCAGATTAGTGTGGTTATCACGGTGGTTAAAAATGGGCACATGATGGTGGTTATTACGGTGGTTAAAGAGGGGCAGATTAGGGTGGTTATTACGGTGGTTAGAGAGGGGCAGATTAGGGTTGTTATTACGGTGGTTAAAGAGGGGCAGATTAGGGTGGTTATTACGGTGGTTAAAGAGGGGCAGATTAGTGTGGTTATCACGGTGGTTAAAAAGGGGCAGATTAGTGTGGTTATTACGGTGGTTAAAGAGGGGCAGATTAGTGTGGTTATTACGGTGGTTATAGAGGGGCAGATTAGTGTGGTTATCACGGTGGTTAAAAAGGGGCAGATTAGTGTGGTTATTACGGTGGTTAAAGAGGGGCAGATTAGTGTGGTTATCACGCTGGTTAAAAAGGGGCAGATTAGTGTGGTTATTACGGTGGTTAAAAAGGGGCAGATTAGTGTGGTTATTACGGTGGTTAAAGAGGGGCAGATTAGTGTGGTTATTACGGTGGTTAAAAAGGGGCAGATTAGGGTGGTTATTACGGTGGTTAAAGAGGGGCAGATTAGCGTGGCTATTACGGTGGTTAAAGAGGGGCAGATTAGAGTGGTTATTACGGTGGTTAATGAGGGGCAGATTAGTGTGGTTATTACGGTGGTTAAAGAGGGGCAGATTAGTGTGGTTATCACGGTGGTTAAAGAGGGGCAGATTAGAGTGGTTATTACGGTGGTTAAAGAGGGGCAGATTAGTGTGGTTATTACGGTGGTTAAAGAGTGGCAGATTAGTGTGGTTATCACGGTGGTTAAAAAGGAGCAGATTAGCGTGGTTATTACGGTCGGTAAAAAGGGGCAGATTAGGGTGGTTATTACGGTGGTTAAAAAGGGGCAGATTAGCGTAATTATCACGGTGGTTAAAAAGGGGCAGATTAGCGTGGTTATTACGGTGGTTAAAAAGAGGCAGATTAGAGTGGTTATTACGGTGGTTAAAGAGGGGCAGATTAGCGTGGTTATTACGGTTGTTAAAGAGGGCAGATTAGCGTGGTTATTACGGTGGTTAAAAAGAGGCAGATTAGCGTGGTTATTACGGTGGTTAAAGAGGGGCAGATTAGTGTGGTTATCACGGTGGTTAAAAAGAGGCAGATTAGCGTGGTTATTACGGTGGTTAAAGAGGGGCAGATTAGCCTGGTTATTACGGTGGTTAAAAAGGGGCAGATTAGCGTGGTTATTACGGTGGTTAAAGAGGGGCAGATTAGGGTGGTTATTACGGTGGTTAAAGAGGGGAATATTAGTGTGGTTATCACGGTGGTTAAAGAGGGGCAGATTATCGTGGTTATTACGGTGGTTAATAAGGGGCAGATTGGCGTGGTTATTACGGTGGTTAAAGAGGGGCAGATTACGGTGGTTAACACGGTGGTTAAAAAGGGGCAGATTAGCGTGGTTATTTCGGTGGTTAAAGAGGGGCAGATAAGCGTGGTTATTACGGTGGTTAAAAAGGGGCAGATTAGCGTGGTTATTACGGTGGTTAAAGAGGGGCAGATTAGTGTGGTTATTACGATGGTTAAAAAGGGTAGATTAGTGTGTTTATTACAGTGGTTAAAAAGCGGCAGATTAGGGTGGTTATTACGGTGGTTAAAGAGGGGCAGATTAGCGTGGTTATTACGGTGGTTAAAGAGGGGCAGATTAGGGTGGTTATTACGGTGGTTAAAGAGGGGCAGATTAGGGTGGTTATTACGGTGGTTAAAAAGGGGCAGATTAGGGTGGTTATTAGGGTGGTTAAAGAGGGGCAGATTAGTGTGGTTATTACGGTGGTTAAAGAGGGGCAGATTAGCGTGGTTATTACGGTGGTTAAAGAGGGGCAGATTAGGGTGGTTATTACGGTGGTTAAAGAGGGGCAGATTAGCGTGGTTATTACGGTGGTTAAAGAGGGGCAGATTAGCGTGGTTATTACGGTGGTTAAAGAGGGGCAGATTAGCGTGGTTATTACGGTGGTTAAAGAGGGGCAGATTAGGGTGGTTATTTCGGTGGTTAAAGAGGGGCAGATTACTGTGGTTATCACGGTGGTTAAAGAGGGGCAGATTAGCGTGGTTATTACGGTGGTTAAAAAGGGGCAGATTAGGGTGGTTATTACGGTGGTTAAAGAGGGGCAGATTAGGGTGGTTATTACGGTGGTTAAAGAGGGGCAGATTAGTGTGGTTATTACGGTGGTTAAAGAGGGGCAGATTAGGGTGGTTATTACGGTGGTTAAAAAGGGGCAGATTAGGGTGGTTATTACGGTGGTTAAAAAGAGGCAGATTAGGGTTGTTATTACGGTGGTTAAAAAGAAGCAGATTAGGGTGGTTATTACGGTGGTTAAAGAGGGGCAGATTAGGGTGGTTATTACGGTGGTTAAAGAGGGGCAGATTAGAGTGGTTATTACGGTGGTTAAAAAGCGGCAGATTAGTGTGGTTATTACGGTGGTTAAAAAGGGGAAGATTAGTGTGGTTATTGCGGTGGTTAAAAAGGGGCAGATTAGGGTGGTTATTACGGTGGTTAAAAAGGAGCAGATTAGGGTGGTTATTACGGTGGTTAAAGAGGGGCAGATTAGGGTGGTTATTATGGTGTTCAAGAGGGGCAGATTAGGGTTGTTATTACGGTGGTTATAGAGGGGCAGATTAGGGTGGTTATTACGGTGGTTAAAGAGGGGCAGATTAGGGTGGTTATTACGGTGGTTAAAGAGGGGCAGATTAGGGTGGTTATTACGGTGGTTAAAAAGAGGCAGATTAGGGTGGTTATTACGGTCGTTAAAGAGGGGCAGATTAGGGTGGTTATTACGGTGGTTAAAGAGGGGCAGATTAGAGTTGTTATTACGGTGGTTAAAAAGCGGCAGATTAGTGTGGTTATTACGGTGGTTAAAAATGGGCAGACTAGTGTGGTTATTACGGTGGTTAAAAAGGGAAAGAGAAGTGTGGTTATTACGGTGGTTAAAAAGGGGCAGATTAGTGTGGTTATTACGGTGGTTAAAGAGGGGCAGATTAGAGTGGTTATTACGGTTGTTAAAGAGGGGCAGATTAGGGTGGTTATTACGGTGGTGAAAGAGGGGGAGATTAGTGTGGTTATTACGATGGTTAAAAAGGATAGATTAGTGTGGTTATTACAGCCGTTAAAAAGCGGCAGATTAGGCTGGTTATTACGGTGGTTAAAGAGGGGCAGATTAGCGTGGTTATTACGGTGGTTAAAGAGGGGCAGATTAGTGTGGTTATTACGGTGGTTAAAGAGGGGCAGATTAGGGTGGTTATTACGGTGGTTAAAGAGGGGCAGATTAGGGTGGTTATTACGGTGGTTAAAGAGGGGCAGATTAGCGTTGTTATTACGGTGGTTAAAGAGGGGCAGATTAGCGTGGTTATTACGGTGGTTAAAGAGGGGCAGATTAGCGTGGTTATTACGGTGGTTAAAGAGGGGCAGATTAGGGTGGTTATTACGGTGGTTAAAAAGGGGCAGATTAGGGTTGTTATTACGGTGGTTAAAAAGAGGCAGATTAGGGTTGTTATTACGGTGCTTAAAGAGGGGCAGATTAGGGTGGTTATTACGGTGATTAAAGAGGGGCAGATTAGAGTGGTTATTACGGTGGTTCAAAAGTGGCATATTAGTGTGGTTATTACGGTGGTTAAAAAGGGACAGATTAGGGTGGTTATTACGGTGGTTAAAAAGGAGCAGATTAGGGTGGTTATTACGGTGGTTAAAAAGGGGCAGATTAGGGTGGTTATTACGATGGTTAAAAAGGGTAGATTAGTGTGGTTATTACGGTGGTTAAAAAGCGGCAGATTAGGGTGATTATTACGGTGGTTAAAGAGGGGCAGATTAGGGTGGTCATTACGGTGGTTAAAGAGGGGCAGATTAGAGTGGTTATTACGGTGGTTAAAGAGGGGCAGATTAGGGTGGTTATTACGGTGATTAAAGAGGGGCAGATTAGTGTGGTTATTACGGTGGTTAAAGAGGGGCAGATTAGGGTGGTTATTACGGTGGTTAAAAAGGGGCAGATTAGGGTGGTTATTACGGTGGTTAAAAAGGGGCAGATTAGGGTTGTTATTACGGTGGTTAAAAAGAAGCAGATTAGGTTGGTTATTACGGTGGTTAAAGAGGGGCAGATTAGGGTGGTCATTACGGTGGTTAAAGAGGGGCAGATTAGAGTGGTTATTACGGTGGTTAAAAAGCGGCAGATTAGTGTGGTTATTACGGTGGTTAAAAAGGGGAAGATTAGTGTGGTTATTACGGTGGTTAAAAAGGGGCAGATTAGGGTGGTTATTACGGTGGTTAAAGAGGGGCAGATTAGGGT
This sequence comes from Siderastrea siderea, assembly GCA_964030785.1. Taxonomy (NCBI): domain Eukaryota; kingdom Metazoa; phylum Cnidaria; class Anthozoa; order Scleractinia; family Rhizangiidae; genus Siderastrea; species Siderastrea siderea. Next base: position 45,425,761 of record OZ034976.1, read on the forward strand.
GGTTATTACGATGGTTAAAAAGGGTAGATTAGTGTGTTTATTACGGTGGTTAAAAAGCGGCAGATTAGGGTGGTTATTACGGTGGTTAAAGAGGGGCAGATTAGCGTGGTTATTACGGTGGTTAAAGAGGGGCAGATTAGGGTGGTTATTACGGTGGTTAAAGAGGGGCAGATTAGGGTGGTTATTACGGTGGTTAAAGAGGGGCAGATTAGGGTGGTTATTACGGTGGTTAAAGAGGGGCAGATTAGTGTGGTTATTACGGTGGTTAAAGAGGGGCAGATTAGCGTGGTTATTACGGTGGTTAAAGAGGGGCAGATTAGCGTGGTTATTACGGTGGTTAAAGAGGGGCAGATTAGCGTGGTTATTACGGTGGTTAAAGAGGGGCAGATTAGGGTGGTTATTTCGGTGGTTAAAGAGGGGCAGATTAGTGTGGTTATCACGGTGGTTAAAGAGGGGCAGATTAGCGTGGTTATTACGGTGGTTAAAAAGGGGCAGATTAGGGTGGTTATTACGGTGGTTAAAGAGGGGCAGATTAGGGTGGTTATTACGGTGGTTAAAGAGGGGCAGATTAGTGTGGTTATTACGGTGGTTAAAGAGGGGCAGATTAGGGTGGTTATTACGGTGGTTAAAAAGGGGCAGATTAGGGTGGTTATTACGGTGGTTAAAAAGGGGCAGATTAGGGTTGTTATTACGGTGGTTAAAAAGAAGCAGATTAGGGTGGTTATTACGGTGGTTAAAGAGGGGCAGATTAGGGTGGTTATTACGGTGGTTAAAGAGGGGCAGATTAGAGTGGTTATTACGGTGGTTAAAAAGCGGCAGATTAGTGTGCTTATTACGGTGGTTAAAAAGGGGAAGATTAGTGTGGTTATTGCGGTGGTTAAAAAGGGGCAGATTAGGGTGGTTATTACGGTGGTTAAAAAGGAGCAGATTAGGGTGGTTATTACGGTGGTTAAAGAGGGGCAGATTAGGGTGGTTATTATGGTGTTCAAGAGGGGCAGATTAGGGTTGTTATTACGGTGGTTATAGAGGGGCAGATTAGGGTGGTTATTACGGTGGTTAAAGAGGGGCAGATTAGGGTGGTTATTACGGTGGTTAAAGAGGGGCAGATTAGGGTGGTTATTACGGTGGTTAAAAAGAGGCAGATTAGGGTGGTTATTACGGTCGTTAAAGAGGGGCAGATAAGGGTGGTTATTACGGTGGTTAAAGATTGGCAGATTAGAGTTGTTATTACGGTGGTTAAAAAGCGGCAGATTAGTGTGGTTATTACGGTGGTTAAAAATGGGCAGACTAGTGTGGTTATTACGGTGGTTAAAAAGGGGCAGATTAGTGTGGTTATTACGGTGGTTAAAAAGGGGCAGATTAGTGTGGTTATTACGGTGGTTAAAGAGGGGCAGATTAGAGTGGTTATTACGGTGGTTAAAGAGGGGCAGATTAGGGTGGTTATTACGGTGGTGAAAGAGGGGGAGATTAGTGTGGTTATTACGATGGTTAAAAAGGATAGATTAGTGTGGTTATTACAGTGGTTAAAAAGCGGCAGATTAGGGTGGTTATTACGGTGGTTAAAGAGGGGCAGATTAGCGTGGTTATTACGGTGGTTAAAGAGGGGCAGATTAGTGTGGTTATTACGGTGGTTAAAGAGGGGCAGATTAGGGTGGTTATTACGGTGGTTAAAGAGGGGCAGATTAGGGTGGTTATTACGGTGGTTAAAGAGGGGCAGATTAGCGTTGTTATTACGGTGGTTAAAGAGGGGCAGATTAGCGTGGTTATTACGGTGGTTAAAGAGGGGCAGATTAGCGTGGTTATTACCCTGGTTAAAGAGGGGCAGATTAGGGTGGTTATTACGGTGGTTAAAAAGGGGCAGATTAGGGTTGTTATTACGGTGGTTAAAAAGAGGCACATTAGGGTTGTTATTACGGTGCTTAAAGAGGGGCAGATTAGGGTGGTTATTACGGTGGTTAAAGAGGGGCAGATTAGAGTGGTTATTACGGTGGTTAAAAAGCGGCATATTAGTGTGGTTATTACGGTGGTTAAAAAGGGGCAGATTAGGGTGGTTATTACGGTGATTAAAAAGGAGCAGATTAGGGTGGTTATTACGGTGGTTAAAAAGGGGCAGATTAGGGTGGTTATTATGGTGTTAAAGAGGGGCAGATTAGGGTTGTTATTACGGTGGTTATAGAGGGGCAGATTAGGGTGGTTATTACGGTGGTTAAAGAGGGGCAGATTAGGGTGGTTATTACGGTTGTTAAAAAGAGGCAGATTAGGGTAGTTATTACGGTGGTTAAAGAGGGGCAGATTAGGGTGGTTATTACGGTGGTTAAAGAGGGGCAGATTAGTGTGGTTATTACGGGGGTTAAAAAGCGGCAGATTAGTGTGGTTATTACGATGGTTAAAAAGGGTAGATTAGTGTGGTTATTACGGTGGTTAAAAAGCGGCAGATTAGGGTGGTTATTACGGTAGTTAAAGAGGGGCAGATTAGCGTGGTTATTACGGTGGTTAAAAAGGGGCAGATTAGGGTGATTATTACGGTGGTTAAAGAGGGGCAGATTAGGGTGGTTATTACGGTGATTAAAGAGGGGCAGATTAGTGTGGTTATTACGGTGGTTAAAGAGGGGCAGATTAGGGTGGTTATTACGGTGGTTAAAAAAGGGCAGATTAGGGTGGTTATTACGGTGGTTAAAAAGGGGCAGATTAGGGTTGTTATTACGGTGGTTAAAAAGAAGCAGATTAGGTTGGTTATTACGGTGGTTAAAGAGGGGCAGATTAGGGTGGTCATTACGGTGGTTAAAGTGGGGCAGATTAGAGTGGTTATTACGGTGGTTAAAAAGCGGCAGATTAGTGTGGTTATTACGGTGGTTAAAAAGGGGAAGATTAGTGTGGTTATTACGGTGGTTAAAAAGGGGCAGATTAGGGTGGTTATTACGGTGGTTAAAAAGGAGCAGATTAGGGTGGTTATTACGGTGGTTAAAGAGGGGCAGATTAGGGTGGTTATTATGGTGTTCAAGAGGGGCAGATTAGGGTTGTTATTACGGTGGTTATAGAGGGGCAGATTAGGGTGGTTATTACGGTGGTTAAAGAGGGGCAGATTAGTGTGGTTATTACGGTGGTTAAAGAGGGCAGATTAGGGTGGTTATTACGGTGGTTAAAAAGAGGCAGATTAGGGTGGTTATTACGGTGGTTAAAGAGGGGCAGATTAGGGTGGTTATTACGGTGGTTAAAGAGGGGCAGATTAGAGTTGTTATTACGGTGGTTAAAAAGCGGCAGATTAGTGTGGTTATTACGGTGGTTAAAAAGGGGCAGATTAGTGTGGTTATTACGGTGGATAAAAAGGGGCAGATTAGGGTGGTTATTACGGTGGTTAAAGAGGGGCAGATTAGAGTGGTTATTACGGTGGATAAAGAGGGGCAGATTAGGGTGGTTATTACGGTGGTTAAAGAGGGGCAGATTAGAGTTGTTATTACGGTGGTTAAAAAGCGGCAGATTAGTGTGGTTATTACGGTGATTAAAAATGGGCAGACTAGTGTGGTTATTACGGTGGTTAAAAAGGGGCAGATTAGTGTGGTTATTACGGTGGTTAAAAAGGGGCAGATTAGTGTGGTTATTACGGTGGATAAAAAGGGGCAGATTAGGGTGGTTATTACGGTGGTTAAAGAGGGGCAGATTAGAGTGGTTATTACGGTGGTTAAAGAGGGGCAGATTAGGGTGGTTATTACGGTGGTTAAAGAGGGGCAGATTAGGGTGGTTATGACGGTGGTTAAAGAGGGGCAGATTAGTGTGGTTATTACGATGGTTAAATAGGGTAGCTTAGTGTGGTTATTACGGTGGTTAAAAAGCGGCAGATTAGAGTGGTTATTACGGTGCTTAAAGAGGGGCAGATTAGGGTGGTTATTACGGTGGTTAAAGAGGGGCAGATTAGAGTGGTTATTACGGTGGTTAAAAAGCGGCAGATTAGTGTGGTTATTACGGTGGTTAAAAAGGGGCAGATTAGGGTGGTTATTACGGTGGTTAAAAAGGAGCAGATTAGGGTGGTTATTACGGTGGTTAAAAAGGGGCGGATTAGGGTGGTTATTATGGTGTTAAAGAGGGGCAGATTAGGGTTGTTATTACGGTGGTTATAGAGGGGCAGATTAGGGTGGTTATTACGGTGGTTAAAGAGGGGCAGATTAGGGTTGTTATTACGGTGGTTAAAAAGAGGCAGATTAGGGTAGTTATTACGGTGGTTAAAGAGGGGCAGATTAGGGTGGTTATTACGGTGGTTAAAGAGGGGCAGATTAGAGTTGTTATTACGGTGGTTAAAAAGCGGCAGATTTGTGTGGTTATTACGATGGTTAAAAAGGGTAGATTAGTGTGGTTATTACGGTGGTTAAAAAGCGGCAGATTAGGGTGGTTATTACGGTGGTTAAAAAGGGGCAGATTAGCGTGGTTATTACGGTGGTTAAAGAGGGGCAGATTAGAGTGGTTATTACGGTGGTTAAAGAGGGGCAGATTAGGGTGGTCATTACGGTGGTTAAAGAGGGGCAGATTAGAGTGGTTATTACGGTGGTTAAAAAGCGGCAGATTAGTGTGGTTATTACGGTGGTTAAAAATGGGCAGACTAGTGTGGTTATTACGGTGGTTAAAAAGGGGCAGATTAGTGTGGTTATTACGGTGGTTAAAAAGGGGCAGATTAGTGTGGTTATTACGGTGGTTAAAGAGGGGCAGATTAGAGTGGTTATTACGGTGGTTAAAGAGGGGCAGATTAGGGTGGTTATTACGGTGGTGAAAGAGGGGGAGATTAGTGTGGTTATTACGATGGTTAAAAAGGATAGATTAGTGTGGTTATTACAGTGGTTAAAAAGCGGCAGATTAGGGTGGTTATTACGGTGGTTAAAGAGGGGCAGATTAGCGTGGTTATTACGGTGGTTAAAGAGGGGCAGATTAGTGTGGTTATTACGGTGGTTAAAGAGGGGCAGATTAGGGTGGTTATTACGGTGGTTAAAGAGGGGCAGATTAGGGTGGTTATTACGGTGGTTAAAGAGGGGCAGATTAGCGTTGTTATTACGGTGGTTAAAGAGGGGCAGATTAGCGTGGTTATTACGGTGGTTAAAGAGGGGCAGATTAGCGTGGTTATTACCCTGGTTAAAGAGGGGCAGATTAGGGTGGTTATTACGGTGGTTAAAAAGGGGCAGATTAGGGTTGTTATTACGGTGGTTAAAAAGAGGCACATTAGGGTTGTTATTACGGTGCTTAAAGAGGGGCAGATTAGGGTGGTTATTACGGTGGTTAAAGAGGGGCAGATTAGAGTGGTTATTACGGTGGTTAAAAAGCGGCATATTAGTGTGGTTATTACGGTGGTTAAAAAGGGGCAGATTAGGGTGGTTATTACGGTGGTTAAAAAGGAGCAGATTAGGGTGGTTATTACGGTGGTTAAAAAGGGGCAGATTAGGGTGGTTATTATGGTGTTAAAGAGGGGCAGATTAGGGTTGTTATTACGGTGGTTATAGAGGGGCAGATTAGGGTGGTTATTACGGTGGTTAAAGAGGGGCAGATTAGGGTGGTTATTACGGTTGTTAAAAAGAGGCAGATTAGGGTAGTTATTACGGTGGTTAAAGAGGGGCAGATTAGGGTGGTTATTACGGTGGTTAAAGAGGGGCAGATTAGTGTGGTTATTACGGGGGTTAAAAAGCGGCAGATTAGTGTGGTTATTACGATGGTTAAAAAGGGTAGATTAGTGTGGTTATTACGGTGGTTAAAAAGCGGCAGATTAGGGTGGTTATTACGGTAGTTAAAGAGGGGCAGATTAGCGTGGTTATTACGGTGGTTAAAAAGGGGCAGATTAGGGTGATTATTACGGTGGTTAAAGAGGGGCAGATTAGGGTGGTTATTACGGTGATTAAAGAGGGGCAGATTAGTGTGGTTATTACGGTGGTTAAAGAGGGGCAGATTAGGGTGGTTATTACGGTGGTTAAAAAAGGGCAGATTAGGGTGGTTATTACGGTGGTTAAAAAGGGGCAGATTAGGGTTGTTATTACGGTGGTTAAAAAGAAGCAGATTAGGTTGGTTATTACGGTGGTTAAAGAGGGGCAGATTAGGGTGGTCATTACGGTGGTTAAAGAGGGGCAGATTAGAGTGGTTATTACGGTGGTTAAAAAGCGGCAGATTAGTGTGGTTATTACGGTGGTTAAAAAGGGGAAGATTAGTGTGGTTATTACGGTGGTTAAAAAGGGGCAGATTAGGGTGGTTATTACGGTGGTTAAAAAGGAGCAGATTAGGGTGGTTATTACGGTGGTTAAAGAGGGGCAGATTAGGGTGGTTATTATGGTGTTCAAGAGGGGCAGATTAGGGTTGTTATTACGGTGGTTATAGAGGGGCAGATTAGGGTGGTTATTACGGTGGTTAAAGAGGGGCAGATTAGTGTGGTTATTACGGTGGTTAAAGAGGGCAGATTAGGGTGGTTATTACGGTGGTTAAAAAGAGGCAGATTAGGGTGGTTATTACGGTGGTTAAAGAGGGGCAGATTAGGGTGGTTATTACGGTGGTTAAAGAGGGGCAGATTAGAGTTGTTATTACGGTGGTTAAAAAGCGGCAGATTAGTGTGGTTATTACGGTGGTTAAAAAGGGGCAGATTAGTGTGGTTATTACGGTGGATAAAAAGGGGCAGATTAGGGTGGTTATTACGGTGGTTAAAGAGGGGCAGATTAGAGTGGTTATTACGGTGGATAAAGAGGGGCAGATTAGGGTGGTTATTACGGTGGTTAAAGAGGGGCAGATTAGAGTTGTTATTACGGTGGTTAAAAAGCGGCAGATTAGTGTGGTTATTACGGTGATTAAAAATGGGCAGACTAGTGTGGTTATTACGGTGGTTAAAAAGGGGCAGATTAGTGTGGTTATTACGGTGGTTAAAAAGGGGCAGATTAGTGTGGTTATTACGGTGGATAAAAAGGGGCAGATTAGGGTGGTTATTACGGTGGTTAAAGAGGGGCAGATTAGAGTGGTTATTACGGTGGTTAAAGAGGGGCAGATTAGGGTGGTTATTACGGTGGTTAAAGAGGGGCAGATTAGGGTGGTTATGACGGTGGTTAAAGAGGGGCAGATTAGTGTGGTTATTACGATGGTTAAATAGGGTAGCTTAGTGTGGTTATTACGGTGGTTAAAAAGCGGCAGATTAGAGTGGTTATTACGGTGCTTAAAGAGGGGCAGATTAGGGTGGTTATTACGGTGGTTAAAGAGGGGCAGATTAGAGTGGTTATTACGGTGGTTAAAAAGCGGCAGATTAGTGTGGTTATTACGGTGGTTAAAAAGGGGCAGATTAGGGTGGTTATTACGGTGGTTAAAAAGGAGCAGATTAGGGTGGTTATTACGGTGGTTAAAAAGGGGCGGATTAGGGTGGTTATTATTGTGTTAAAGAGGGGCAGATTAGGGTTGTTATTACGGTGGTTATAGAGGGGCAGATTAGGGTGGTTATTACGGTGGTTAAAGAGGGGAAAATTGTTGTTGTTATTACGGTGGTTAAAAAGAGGCAGATTAGGGTAGTTATTACGGTGGTTAAAGAGGGGCAGATTAGGGTGGTTATTACGGTGGTTAAAGAGGGGCAGATTAGAGTTGTTATTACGGTGGTTAAAAAGCGGCAGATTTGTGTGGTTATTACGATGGTTAAAAAGGGTAGATTAGTGTGGTTATTACGGTGGTTAAAAAGCGGCAGATTAGGGTGGTTATTACGGTGGTTAAAAAGGGGCAGATTAGCGTGGTTATTACGGTGGTTAAAGAGGGGCAGATTAGAGTGGTTATTACGGTGGTTAAAGAGGGGCAGATTAGAGTGGTTATTACGGTGGTTAAAGAGGGGCAGATTAGCGTGGTTATTACGGTGGTTAAAGAGGGGGAGATTAGTGTGGTTATTACGATGGTTAAAAAGGTTAGATTAGTGTGGTTATTACGGTGGTTAAAGAGGGGCAGATTAGCGTGGTTATTACGGTGGTTAAAGAGGGGCAGATTAGTGTTGTTATTACGGTGGTTAAAGAGGGGCAGATTAGCGTGGTTATTACGGTGGTTAAAGAGGGGCAGATTAGCGTGGTTATTACGGTGGTTAAAAAGAGGCAGATTAGGGTGGTTATTACGGTGGTTAAAGAGGGGCAGATTAGGGTGGTTATTACGGTGGTTAAAGAGGGGCAGTTTAGAGTTGTTATTACGGTGGTTAAAAAGCGGCAGATTAGTGTGGTCATTACGGTGGTTAAAAAGGGGCAGACTAGTGTGGTTATTACGGTGGTTAAAAAGGGGCAGATTAGTGTGGTTATTACGGTGGTTAAAAAGGGGCAGATTAGTGTGGTTATTACGGTGGTTAAAGAGGGGCAGATTAGGGTGGTTATTACGGTGGTTAAAGAGGGGGAGATTAGTGTGGTTATTACGATGGTTAAAAAGGGTAGATTAGTGTGGTTATTACGGTGGTTAAAAAGCGGCAGATTAGGGTGGTTATTACGGTGGTTAAAGTGGGGCAGATTAGCGTGGTTATTACGGTGGTTAAAGAGGGGCAGATTACCGTGGTTATTACGGTGGTTAAAGAGGGGCAGATTAGGGTGGTTATTACGGTGGTTAAAGAGGGGCAGATTAGGGTGGTTATTACGGTGGTTAAAGAGGGGCAGATTAGTGTGGTTATTACGATGGTTAAAAAGGGTAGATTAGTGTGGTTATTACGGTGGTTAAAAAGCGGCAGATTAGGGTGGTTATTACGGTGGTTAAAGAGGGGCAGATTAGCGTGGTTATCACGGTGGTTAAAGAGGGGCAGATTAGCGTGGTTATTACGGTGGTTAAAGAGGGGCAGATTAGGGTGGTTATTACGGTGGTTAAAAAGGGGCAGATTAGGGTTGTTATTACGGTGGTTAAAAAGAGACAGATTAGGGTGGTTATTACGGTGCTTAAAGAGGGGCAGATTAGGGTGGTTATTACGGTGGTTAAAGAGGGGCAGATTAGAGTGGTTATTAGGGTGGTTAAAAAGCGGCAGATTAGTGTGGTTATTACGGTGGTTAAAAAGGGGCAAATTAGGGTGGTTATTACGGTGGTTAAAAAGGAGCAGATTAGGGTGGTTATTACGGTGGTTAAAGAGGGGCAGATTAGGGTGGTTATGACGGTGGTTAAAGAGGGGCAGATTAGTGTGGTAATTACGGTGGCTAAAGAGGGGCAGATTAGCGTGGTTATTACGGTGGTTAAAGAGGGGCAGATTAGGGTTGTTATTACGGTGGTTAAAGAGGGGCAGATTAGAGTGGTTATTACGGTGGTTAAAAAGGGGCAGATTAGGGTGGTTATCACGGTGGTTTAAAAGGGGAAGATTAGTGTGGTTATCACGGTGGTTAAAAAGGGGCAGATTAGGGTGGTTATTACGGTGGTTAAAGAGGGGCAGATTAGGGTGGTTATTACGGTGGTTAAAAAGGGGCAGATTAGGGTGGTTATTACGGTGGTTAAAAAGGGGCAGACTATGGTGGTTATTACGGTGGTTAAAAAGGGGCGGATTAGGGTGGTTATTATGGTGTTAAAGAGGGGCAGATTAGGGTTGTTATTACGGTGGTTATAGAGGGGCAGATTAGGGTGGTTATTACGGTGGTTAAAGAGGGGCAGATTAGGGTGGTTATTACGGTGGTTAAAAAGAGGCAGATTAGGGTGGTTATTACGGTGGTTAAAGAGGGGCAGATTAGGGTGGTTATTACGGTGGTTAAAGAGGGGCAGATTAGAGTTGTTATTACGGTGGTTAAAAAGCGGCAGATTAGTGTGGTTATTACGGTGGTTAAAAAGGGGCAGACTAGTGTGGTTATTACGGTGGTTAAAAAGGGGCAGATTAGTGTGGTTATTACGGTGGTTAAAAAATGGCAGATTAGTGTGGTTATTACGGTGGTTAAAAAGGGGCAGATTAGGGTGGTTATTACGGTGGTTAAAGAGGGGCAGATTAGGGTGGTTATGACGGTGGTTAAAGAGGGGCAGATTAGTGTGGTTATTACGATGGCTAAAGAGGGGCAGATTAGCGTGGTTATTACGGTGGTTAAAGAGGGGCAGATTAGAGTGGTTATTACGGTTTTTAAAAAGCGGCAGATTAGTGTGGTTATTACGGTGGTTAAAAAGGGGCAGATTAGGGTGGTTATTACGGTGGTTAAAAAGGAGCAGATTAGGGCGGTTATTACGGCGGTTAAAAAGGGGCGGATTAGGGTGGTTATTATGGTGTTAAAGAGGGGCAGATTAGGGTTGTTATTACGCTGGTTATAGAGGGGCAGATTAGGGTGGTTATTACGGTGGTTAAAGAGGGGCAGATTAGGGTCGTTATTACGGTGGTTAAAAAGAGGCAGATTAGGGTGGTTATTACGGTGGTTAAAGAGGGGCAGATTAGGGTGGTTATTACGGTGGTTAAAGAGGGGGAGATTAGAGTTGTCATTACGGTGGTTAAAAAGCGGCAGATTAGTGTGGTTATTACGGTGGTTAAAAAGGGGCAGACTAGTGTGGTTATTACGGTGGTTAAAAAGCGGCAGATTAGTGTGGTTATTACGGTGGTTAAAAAGGGGCAGACTAGTGTGGTTATTACGGTGGTTAAAAAGGGGCAGATTAGTGTGGTTATTGCGGTGGTTAAAAAGAGGCAGATTAGTGTGGTTATTACGGTGGTTAAAAAGGGGCAGATTAGGGTGGTTATTACGGTGGTTAAAGAGGGGCAGATTAGGGTGGTTATGACGGTGGTTAAAGAGGGGCAGATTAGTGTGGTTATTACGGTGGCTAAAGAGGGGCAGATTAGCGTGGTTATTACGGTGGTTAAAGAGGGCAGATTAGGGTGGTTATTACGGTGGTTAAAGAGGGGCAGATTAGAGTGGTTATTACGGTGGTTAAAAAGGGGCAGATTAGGGTGGTTATCACGGTGGTTTAAAAGGGGCAGATTAGTGTGGTTATCACGGTGGTTAAAAAGGGGCAGATTAGGGTGGTTATTACGGTGGTTAAAGAGGGGCAGATTAGGGTGGTTATTACGGTGGTTAAAAAGGGGCAGATTAGGGTGGTTATTACGGTGGTTAAAAAGCGGCAGATTAGCGTGGTTATTACGGTGGTTAAAAAGGGGCAAATTAGGGTGGTTATTACGGTGGTTCAAGAGGGGAAGATTAGGGTGGTTATTACGGTGGTTAAAAAGGGGCAGATTAGGGTGGTTATTACGGTGGTTAAAGAGGGGCAGAATAGGGTGGTTATTACGGTGGTTAAAGAGGGGCAGATTAGAGTGGTTATTACTTTGGTTAAAAAGCGGCAGTTTAGTGTGGTTATTACGGTGGTTAAAGAGGAGCAGATTAGCGTGGTTATCACGGTGGATAAAGAAGGGCAGATTAGTGTGGTTATTACGGTGGTTAAAGAGGGGCAGATTAGCGCGGTTATTACGGTGGTTAAAAAGGGGCAGATTAGCGTGGTTATTACGGTGGTTAAAGAGGGGCAGATTAGCGTGGTTATTACGGTGGTTAAAGAGGGGCAGATTAGCGTTGTTATTACGGTGGTTAAAGAAGGGCAGATTAGCGTGGTTATTACGGTGGTTAAAGAGGGGCACATTAGTGTGGTTATTACGGTGGTTAAAAAGGGGCAGATTAGTGTGGTTATTACGGTGGTTAAAAAGAGGCAGATTAGTGTGGATATTACGGTGGTTAAAATGGGGCAGATTAGCGTGGTTATTACGGTGGTTAAAAAGGGGCAGATTGGGGTGGTTATTACGGTGGTTAAAGAGGGGCAGATTATGGTGGTTATTACGGTGGTTAAAGAGTGGCAGATTAGTGTGGTTATCACGGTAGTTAAAGAGGGGCAGATTAGTGTGGTTAACACGGTGGTTAAAGAGGGGCAGATTAGCGTGGTTATTACGGTGGTTAAAGAGGGGCAGATTAGTTTGGTTATCACGGTATTTAAAAAGGGGCAGATTAGTGTGGTTATTACGGTGGTTATAAATGGGGAGATTAGCGTGGTTATTACGGTGGTTAAAGAGGGGCAGATTAGGTGGTTATCACGGTGGTTAAAGACGGGCAGATTAGCGTGGTTATCACGGTGGCTAAAAAGGGGAAGATTAGTGTGGTTATTACGGTGGTTAAAAGATAGCAGATTAGGGTGGTTATCACGGTGGTTAAAAAGGGGCAGATTAGGGTGGTTGTTACGGTGGTTAAAAAGTAGCAGATTAGGGTGGTTATCACGGTGGTTAAAAAGGGGCAGATTAGGGTGGTTATTACGGTGGTTAAAGAGGGGCAGATTAGCGTGGTTATCACGGTGGTTAAAGAGGGGCAGATTAGTGTGGTTATTACGGTGGTTAAAGAGGGGCAGATTAGGGTGGTTATTACGGTGGTTAAAGAGGGGCAGATTAGGGTGGTTATTACGGTGGTTAAAGAGGGGCAGATTAGCGTGGTTATTACGGTGGTTAAAGAGGGGCAGATTAGGGTGGTTATCACGGTGGTTAAAGAGGGGCAGATTAGGGTTGTTATCACGGTGGTTAAAAAGGGGCAGGTTAGGGTGGTTATTACGGTGGTTAAAAAGGGGCGGATTAGGGTGGTTATTACGGTGGTTAAAAAGGGGCGGATTAGAGTGGTTATTACGGTGGTTAAAGAGTGGCAGATTAGCGTGGTTATTACGGTGGTTAAAAAGAGGCAGATTAGGGTGGTTATTACGGTTGTTAAAGAGGGGCAGATTGGCGTGGTTATTATGATGGTTAAAATGGGTAGATTAGTGTGTTTATTACGGTGGTTAAAAAGCGGCAGATTAGAGTGGATATTAAGGTGGTTAAAGAGGGGCAGATTAGCGTGGTTATTACGGTGGTTAAAGAGGGGCAGATTAGCGTGGTTATTACGGTGGTTAAAGAGGGGCAGATTAGGGTGGTTATGACGGTGGTTAAAGAGGGGCAGATTAGTGTGGTTATTACGGTGGCTAAAGAAGGGCAGATTAGCGTGGTTATTACGGTGGTTAAAGAGGGGCAGATTAGGGTGGTTATGACGGTGGTTAAAGAGGGGCAGATTAGCGTGGTTATTACGGTGGTTAAAGAGGGGCAGATTAGAGTGGTTATTACGGTGGTTAATGAGGGTCAGATTAGTGTGGTTATTACGGTGGTTAAAGAGGGGCAGATTAGTGTGGTTATCACGGTGGTTAAAGAGGGGCAGATTAGCGTTGTTATTACGGTGGTTAAAGAGGGGCAGATTAGCGTGGTTATTACGGTGGTTAAAGAGGGGCAGATTAGCGTGGTTATTACGGTGGTTAAAGAGGGGCAGATTAGTGTGGTTATTACGGTGGTTAAAAAGGGGCAGATTAGTGGTTTTTATTACGGTGGTTAAAAAGAGGCAGATTAGTGTGGATATTACGGTGGTTAAAATGGGGCAGATTAGCGTGGTTATTACGGTGGTTAAAAAGGGGCAGATTGGGGTGGTTATTACGGTGGTTAAAGAGGGGCAGATTATGGTGGTTATTACGGTGGTTAAAGAGGGGCAGATTAGTGTGGTTATCACGGTAGTTAAAGAGGGGCAGATTAGTGTGGTTAACACGGTGGTTAAAGAGGGGCAGATTAGCGTGGTTATTACGGTGGTTAAAGAGGGGCAGATTAGTTTGGTTATCACGGTATTTAAAAAGGGGCAGATTAGTGTGGTTATTACGGTGGTTATAAATGGGGAGATTAGCGTGGTTATTACGGTGGTTAAAGAGGGGCAGATTAGGTGGTTATCACGGTGGTTAAAGACGGGCAGATTAGCGTGGTTATCACGGTGGCTAAAAAGGGGAAGATTAGTGTGGTTATTACGGTGGTTAAAAGATAGCAGATTAGGGTGGTTATCACGGTGGTTAAAAAGGGGCAGATTAGGGTGGTTGTTACGGTGGTTAAAAAGTAGCAGATTAGGGTGGTTATCACGGTGGTTAAAAAGGGGCAGATTAGGGTGGTTATTACGGTTGTTAAAGAGGGGCAGATTAGCGTGGTTATCACGGTGGTTAAAGAGGGGCAGATTAGTGTGGTTATTACGGTGGTTAAAGAGGGGCAGATTAGGGTGGTTATTACGGTGGTTAAAGAGAGGCAGGTTAGGGTGGTTATTACGGTGGTTAAAGAGGGGCAGATTAGCGTGGTTATTACGGTGGTTAAAGAGGGGCAGATTAGGGTGGTTATCACGGTGGTTAAAGAGGGGCAGATTAGGGTTGTTATCACGGTGGTTAAAAAGGGGCAGGTTAGGGTGGTTATTACGGTGGTTAAACAGGGGCGGATTAGGGTGGTTATTACGGTGGTTAAAAAGGGGCGGATTAGAGTGGTTATTACGGTGGTTAAAGAGTGGCAGATTAGCGTGGTTATTACGCTGGTTAAAAAGAGGCAGATTAGGGTGGTTATTACGGTTGTTAAAGAGGGGCAGATTGGCGTGGTTATTATGATGGTTAAAATGGGTAGATTAGTGTGTTTATTACGGTGGTTAAAAAGCGGCAGATTAGAGTGGATATTAAGGTGGTTAAAGAGGGGCAGATTAGCGTGGTTATTACGGTGGTTAAAGAGGGGCAGATTAGCGTGGTTATTACGGTGGTTAAAGAGGGGCAGATTAGGGTGGTTATGACGGTGGTTAAAGAGGGGCAGATTAGTGTGGTTATTACGGTGGCTAAAGAAGGGCAGATTAGCGTGGTTATTACGGTGGTTAAAGAGGGGCAGATTAGGGTGGTTATGACGGTGGTTAAAAAGGGGCAGATTAGGGTGGTTATTACGGTGGTTAAAAAGGGGCAGATTAGGGTGGTTATTACGGTGGTTAAAGAGGGGCAGATTAGGGTTGTTATTACGGTGGTTAAAGAGGGGCAGATTAGAGTGGTTATTACGGTTGTTAAAAAGCGGCAGATTAATGTGGTTATTACGGTGGTTAAAGAGGGGCAGATTAGCGTGGTTATCACGGTGGTTAAAGAGGGGCAGATTAGGGTTGTTATCACGGTGGTTAAAAAGGGGCAGGTTAGGGTGGTTATTACGGTGGTTAAAAAGGGGCGGATTAGGGTGGTTATTACGGTGGTTAAAAAGGGGCGGATTAGAGTGGTTATTACGGTGGTTAAAGAGTGGCAGATTAGCGTGGTTATTACGGTGGTTAAAAAGAGGCAGATTAGGGTGGTTATTACGGTTGTTAAAGAGGGGCAGATTGGCGTGGTTATTATGATGGTTAAAATGGGTAGATTAGTGTGTTTATTACGGTGGTTAAAAAGCGGCAGATTAGAGTGGATATTAAGGTGGTTAAAGAGGGGCAGATTAGCGTGGTTATTACGGTGGTTAAAGAGGGGCAGATTAGCGTGGTTATTACGGTGGTTAAAGAGGGGCAGATTAGGGTGGTTATGACGGTGGTTAAAGAGGGGCAGATTAGTGTGGTTATTACGGTGGCTAAAGAAGGGCAGATTAGCGTGGTTATTACGGTGGTTAAAGAGGGGCAGATTAGGGTGGTTATGACGGTGGTTAAAGAGGGGCAGATTAGCGTGGTTATTACGGTGGTTAAAGAGGGGCAGATTAGAGTGGTTATTACGGTGGTTAATGAGGGTCAGATTAGTGTGGTTATTACGGTGGTTAAAGAGGGGCAGATTAGTGTGGTTATCACGGTGGTTAAAGAGGGGCAGATTAGCGTTGTTATTACGGTGGTTAAAGAGGGGCAGATTAGCGTGGTTATTACGGTGGTTAAAGAGGGGCAGATTAGCGTGGTTATTACGGTGGTTAAAGAGGGGCAGATTAGTGTGGTTATTACGGTGGTTAAAAAGGGGCAGATTAGTGGTTTTTATTACGGTGGTTAAAAAGAGGCAGATTAGTGTGGATATTACGGTGGTTAAAATGGGGCAGATTAGCGTGGTTATTACGGTGGTTAAAAAGGGGCAGATTGGGGTGGTTATTACGGTGGTTAAAGAGGGGCAGATTATGGTGGTTATTACGGTGGTTAAAGAGGGGCAGATTAGTGTGGTTATCACGGTAGTTAAAGAGGGGCAGATTAGTGTGGTTAACACGGTGGTTAAAGAGGGGCAGATTAGCGTGGTTATTACGGTGGTTAAAGAGGGGCAGATTAGTTTGGTTATCACGGTATTTAAAAAGGGGCAGATTAGTGTGGTTATTACGGTGGTTATAAATGGGGAGATTAGCGTGGTTATTACGGTGGTTAAAGAGGGGCAGATTAGGTGGTTATCACGGTGGTTAAAGACGGGCAGATTAGCGTGGTTATCACGGTGGCTAAAAAGGGGAAGATTAGTGTGGTTATTACGGTGGTTAAAAGATAGCAGATTAGGGTGGTTATCACGGTGGTTAAAAAGGGGCAGATTAGGGTGGTTGTTACGGTGGTTAAAAAGTAGCAGATTAGGGTGGTTATCACGGTGGTTAAAAAGGGGCAGATTAGGGTGGTTATTACGGTGGTTAAAGAGGGGCAGATTAGCGTGGTTATCACGGTGGTTAAAGAGGGGCAGATTAGTGTGGTTATTACGGTGGTTAAAGAGGGGCAGATTAGGGTGGTTATTACGGTGGTTAAAGAGAGGCAGGTTAGGGTGGTTATTACGGTGGTTAAAGAGGGGCAGATTAGCGTGGTTATTACGGTGGTTAAAGAGGGGCAGATTAGGGTGGTTATCACGGTGGTTAAAGAGGGGCAGATTAGGGTTGTTATCACGGTGGTTAAAAAGGGGCAGGTTAGGGTGGTTATTACGGTGGTTAAACAGGGGCGGATTAGGGTGGTTATTACGGTGGTTAAAAAGGGGCGGATTAGAGTGGTTATTACGGTGGTTAAAGAGTGGCAGATTAGCGTGGTTATTACGCTGGTTAAAAAGAGGCAGATTAGGGTGGTTATTACGGTTGTTAAAGAGGGGCAGATTGGTGTGGTTATTATGATGGTTAAAATGGGTAGATTAGTGTGTTTATTACGGTGGTTAAAAAGCGGCAGATTAGAGTGGATATTAAGGTGGTTAAAGAGGGGCAGATTAGCGTGGTTATTACGGTGGTTAAAGAGGGGCAGATTAGCGTGGTTATTACGGTGGTTAAAGAGGGGCAGATTAGGGTGGTTATGACGGTGGTTAAAGAGGGGCAGATTAGTGTGGTTATTACGGTGGCTAAAGAAGGGCAGATTAGCGTGGTTATTACGGTGGTTAAAGAGGGGCAGATTAGGGTGGTTATGACGGTGGTTAAAAAGGGGCAGATTAGGGTGGTTATTACGGTGGTTAAAAAGGGGCAGATTAGGGTGGTTATTACGGTGGTTAAAGAGGGGCAGATTAGGGTTGTTATTACGGTGGTTAAAGAGGGGCAGATTAGAGTGGTTATTACGGTTGTTAAAAAGCGGCAGATTAATGTGGTTATTACGGTGGTTAAAGAGGGGCAGATTAGCGTGGTTATCACGGTGGTTAAAGAGGGGCAGATTAGTGTGGTTATTACGGTGGTTAAAGAGGGGCAGATTAGTGTGGTTATTACGGTGGTTAAAAAGGGGCAGATTAGCGTGGTTATTACGGTGGTTAAAGAGGGGCAGATTAGCGTGGTTATTACGGTGGTTAAAGAGGGGCAGATTAGCGTGGTTATTACGGTGGTTAAAAAGGGGCAGATTAGTGTGGTTATTACGGTGGTTAAAAAGAGGCAGATTAGTGTGGATATTACGGTGGTTAAAATGGGGCAGATTAGCGTGGTTATTACGGTGGTTAAAAAGGGGCAGATTAGGGTGGTTATTACGGTGGTTAATGAGGGGCAGATTATGGTGGTTATTACGGTGGTTAAAGAGGGGCAGATTAGTGTGGTTATCACGGTAGTTAAAGAGGGGCAGATTAGGGTGGTTATCACGGTGGTTAAAGAGGGGGAGATTAGCGTCGTTATTACAGTGGTTAAAGAAGGGCAGATTAGGGTTGTTATTACGGTGGTTAAAGAGGGGCAGATTAGGGTGGTTATTACGGTGGTTAAAGAGGGGCAGATTAGGGTGGTTATCACGGTGGTTAAAAAGGGGCAGATTAGGGTGGTTATTACGGTGGGTAAAGAGGTGCAGATTAGTGTGGTTATCACGGTGGTTAAAAATGGGCACATGATGGTGGCTATTACGGTGGTTAAAGAGGGGCAGATTAGGGTGGTTATTACGGTGGTTAGATAGGGGCAGATTAGGGTTGTTATTACGGTGGTTAAAGAGGGGCAGATTAGGGTGGTTATTACGGTGGTTAAAGAGGGGCAGATTAGTGTGGTTATCACGGTGGTTAAAAAGGGGCAGATTATTGTGGTTATTACGGTGGTTAAAGAGGGGCAGATTAGTGTGGTTATTACGGTGGTTAATGAGGGGCAGATTAGTGTGGTTATCACGGTGGTTAAAAAGGGGCAGATTAGTGTGGTTATTACGGTGGTTAAAGAGGGGCAGATTAGTGTGGTTATCACGGTGGTTAAAAAGGGGCAGATTAGTGTGGTTATTACGGTGGTTAATAAGGGGCAGATTAGTGTGGTTATTACGGTGGTTAAAGAGGGGCAGATTAGTGTGGTTATTACGGTGGTTAAAAAGGGGCAGATTAGGGTGGTTATTACGGTGGTTAAAGAGGGGCAGATTAGCGTGGTTATTACGGTGGTTAAAGAGGGGCAAATTAGAGTTGTTATTACGGTGGTTAAAAAGCGGCAGATTAGTGTGGTTATTACGGTGGTTAAAAAGGGGCAGACTAGTGTGGTTATTACGGTGGTTAAAAAGCGGCAGATTAGTGTGGTTATTACGGTGGTTAAAAAGGGGCAGACTAGTGTGGTTATTACGGTGGTTAAAAAGGGGCAGATTAGTGTGGTTATTGCGGTGGTTAAAAAGGGGCAGATAAGTGTGGTTATTACGGTGGTTAAAAAGGGGCAGATTAGGGTGGTTATTACGGTGGTTAAAGAGGGGCAGATTAGGGTGGTTATGACGGTGGTTAAAGAGGGGCAGATTAGTGTGGTTATTACGGTGGCTAAAGAGGGGCAGATTAGCGTGGTTATTACGGTGGTTAAAGAGGGCAGATTAGGGTGGTTATTACGGTGGTTAAAGAGGGGCAGATTAGAGTGGTTATTACGGTGGTTAAAAAGGGGCAGATTAGGGTGGTTATCACGGTGGTTTAAAAGGGGCAGATTAGTGTGGTTATCACGGTGGTTAAAAAGGGGCAGATTAGGGTGGTTATTACGGTGGTTAAAGAGGGGCAGATTAGGGTGGTTATTACGGTGGTTAAAAAGGGGCAGATTAGGGTGGTTATTACGGTGGTTAAAAAGCGGCAGATTAGCGTGGTTATTACGGTGGTTAAAAAGGGGCAAATTAGGGTGGTTATTACGGTGGTTCAAGAGGGGCAGATTAGGGTGGTTATTACGGTGGTTAAAAAGGGGCAGATTAGGGTGGTTATTACGGTGGTTAAAGAGGGGCAGATTAGGGTGGTTATTACGGTGGTTAAAGAGGGGCAGATTAGCGTGGTTATTACGGTGGTTAAAAAGCGGCAGATTAGTGTGGTTATTACGGTGGTTAAAGAGGGGCAGATTAGCGTGGTTATCACGGTGGTTAAAGAAGGGCAGATTAGTGTGGTTATTACGGTGGTTAAAGAGGGGCAGATTAGCGTGGTTATTACGGTGGTTAAAAAGGGGCAGATTAGCGTGGTTATTACGGTGGTTAAAGAGGGGCAGATTAGCGTGGTTATTACGGTGGTTAAAGAGGGGCAGATTAGTGTGGTTATTACGGTGGTTAAAAAGGGGCAGATTAGTGTGGTTATTACGGTGGTTAAAAAGAGGCAGATTAGTGTGGATATTACGGTGGTTAAAATGGGGCAGATTAGCGTGGTTATTACGGTGGTTAAAAAGGGGCAGATTAGGGTGGTTATTACGGTGGTTAAAGAGGGGCAGATTACGGTGGTTATTACGGTGGTTAAAGAGGGGCAGATTAGTGTGGTTATCACGGTAGTTAAAGAGGGGCAGATTAGTGTGGTTATCAAGTTGGTTAAAGAGGGGCAGATTAGCGTGGTTATTACGGTGGTTAAAGAGGGGCAGATTAGTTTGGTTATCACGGTATTTAAAAAGGGGCAGATTAGTGTGGTTATTACGGTGGTTATAAATGGGGAGATTAGCGTGGTTATTACGGTGGTTAAAGAGGGGCAGATTAGGTGGTTATCACGGTGGTTAAAGACGGGCAGATTAGCGTGGTTATCACGGTGGCTAAAAAGGCGAAGATTAGTGTGGTTATTACGGTGGTTAAAAGGGAGCAGATTAGGGTGGTTATCACGGTGGTTAAAAAGGGGCAGATTAGGGTGGTTGTTACGGTGGTTAAAAAGTAGCAGATTAGGGTGGTTATCACGGTGGTTAAAAAGGGGCAGATTAGGGTGGTTATTACGGTGGTTAAAGAGGGGCAGATTAGCGTGGTTATCACGGTGGTTAAAGAGGGGCAGATTAGTGTGGTTATTACGGTGGTTAAAGAAGGGCAGATTAGTGTGGTTATCACGGTGGTTAATAAGGGGCAGATTAGTGTGGTTATTACGGTGGTTAAAGAGGGGCAGATTAGTGTGGTTATTACGGTGGTTAAAAAGGGGCAGATTAGGGTGGTTATTACGGTGGTTAAAGAGGGGCAGATTAGCGTGGTTATTACGGTGGTTAAAGAGGGGCAGATTAGAGTGGTTATTACGGTGGTTAATGAGGGGCAGATTAGTGTGGTTATTAGGGTGGTTAAAGAGGGGCAGATTAGTGTGGTTATCACGGTGGTTAAAGAGGGGCAGATTAGAGTGGTTATTACGGTGGATAAAGAGGGGCAGATTAGTGTGGTTATTACGGTGGTTAAAGAGGGGCAGATTAGTGTGGTTATCACTGTGGTTAAAAAGGAGCAGATTAGCGTGGTTATTACGGTGGGTAAAAAGGGGCAGATTAGGGTGGTTATTACGGTGGTTAAAAAGGGGCAGATTAGCGTAATTATCACGGTGGTTAAAAAGGGGCAGATTAGTGTGGTTATTACGATGGTTAAAAAGGGTAGATTAGTGTGTTTATTACGGTGGTTAAAAAGCGGCAGATTAGGGTGGTTATAACGGTGGTTAAAGAGGGGCAGATTAGCGTAGTTATTACGGTGGTTAAAGAGGGGCAGATTAGTGTGTTTATTACGGTGGTTAAAAAGCGGCAGATTAGGGTGGTTATTACGGTGGTTAAAGAGGGGCAGATTAGCGTGGTTATTACGGTGGTTAAAGAGGGGCAGATTAGGGTGGTTATTACGGTGGTTAGAGGGGCAGATTAGGGTGGTTATTACGGTGGTTAAAGAGGGGCAGATTAGTGTGGTTATTACGGTGGTTAAAGAGGGGCAGATGAGCGTGGTTATTACGGTGGTTAAAGAGGGGCAGATTAGGGTGGTTATTACGGTGGTTAAAGAGGGGCAGATTCGCGTGGTTATTACGGTGGTTAAAGAGGGGCAGATTAGCGTAGTTATTACGGTGGTTAAAGAGGGGCAGATTAGCGTGGTTATTACGGTGGTTAAAGAGGGGCAGATTAGGGTGGTTATTTCGGTGGTTAAAGAGGGGCAGATTAGTGTGGTTATCACGGTGGTTAAAGAGGGGCAGATTAGCGTGGTTATTACGGTGGTTACAAAGAGGCAGATTAGGGTGGTTATTACGGTGGTTAAAAAGGGGCAGAGTAGCGTGGTTATTACGGTGGTTAAAAAGGGGCAGATTAGCGTGGTTATTACGGTGGTTAAAGAGGGGCAGATTAGTTTGGTTATCACGGTATTTAAAAAGGGGCAGATTAGGGTGGTTATTACGGTGGTTAAAGAGGGGCAGATTAGCGTGGTTATTACGGTGGTTAAAGAGGGGCAGATTAGTTTGGTTATCACGGTATTTAAAAAGGGGCAGATTATTGTGGTTATTACGGTGGTTAAAGAGGGGCAGATTAGCGTGGTTATTACGGTGGTTAAAAAGAGGCATATTAGGGTGGTTATTACGGTGGTTAAAAAGGGGCAGATTAGCGTGGTTATTACGGTGGTTAAAGAGGGGCAGATTAGTTTGGTTATCACGGTATTTAAAAAGGGGCAGATTACGGTGGTTATTACGGTGGTTAAAGAGGGGCAGATTAGCGTGGTTATTACGGTGGTTAAAGAGGGGCAGATTAGTTTGGTTATCACGGTATTTAAAAAGGGGCAGATTAGTGTGGTTATTACGGTGGTTAAAGAGGGGCAGATTAGCGTGGTTATTACGGTGGTTAAAGAGGGGCAGATTAGTTTGGTTATCACGGTATTTAAAAAGGGGCAGATTAGTGTGGTTATTACGGTGGTTATAAATGGGGAGATTAGCGTGGTTATTACGGTTTTTAAAGAGGGGCAGATTAGGTGGTTATCACGGTGGTTAAAGAGGGGCAGATTAGCGTGGTTATCACGGTGGCTAAAAAGGGGAAGATTAGTGTGGTTATTACGGTGGTTAAAAACGAGCAGATTAGGGTGGTTATCACGGTGGTTAAAAAGGGGCAGATTAGGGTGGTTGTTACGGTGGTTAAAAAGTAGCAGATTAGGCTGGTTATCACGGTGGTTAAAAAGGGGCTGATTAGGGTGGTTATTACGGTGGTTAAAGAGGGGCAGATTAGCGTGGTTATTACGGTGGTTAAAGAGGGGCAGATTAGCGTGGTTATTACGGTGGTTAAAGAGGGGCAGATTAGCGTGGTTATTACGGTGGTTAAAAAGGGGCAGAGTAGCGTGGTTATTACGGTGGTTAAAAAGGGGCAGATTAGTGTGGTTATTACGGTGTTTAAAAATAGGCAGATTAGGGTGGTTATTACGGTGGTTAAAGAGGGGCAGATTAGCGTGGTTATTACGGTGGTTAAAGAGGGGCAGATTAGGGTGGTTATCACGGTGGTTAAAGAGGGGCAGATTAGGGTTGTTATCACGGTGGTTAAAGAGGGGTTGATTAGCGTGGTTATTACGGTGGTTAAAAAGGGGCGGATTAGGGTGGTTATTACGGTGGTTAAAGAGTGGCAGATTAGCGTGGTTATTACGGTGGTTAAAAAGAGGCAGATTAGGGTGGTTATTACGGTTGTTAAAGAGGGGCAGATTAGCGTGGTTATTATGATGGTTAATAAGGGTAGATTAGTGTGTTTATTACGGTGGTTAAAAAGCGGCAGATTAGAGTGGAGATTAAGGTGGTTAAAGAGGGGCAGATTAGCGTGGTTATTACGGTGGTTAAAGAGGGGCAGATTAGCGTGGTTATTACGGTGGTTAAAGAGGGGCAGATTAGGGTGGTTATGACGGTGGTTAAAGAGGGGCAGATTAGTGTGGTTATTACGGCGGCTAAAGAAGGGCAGATTAGCGTGGTTATTGCGGTGGTTAAAGAGGGGCAGATTAGGGTGGTTATTACGGTGGTTAAAGAGGGGCAGATTACGGTGGTTATGACGGTGGTTAAAGAGGGGCAGATTAGTGTGGTTATTACGGCGGCTAAAGAAGGGCAGATTAGCGTGGTTATTGCGGTGGTTAAAGAGGGGCAGATTAGGGTGGTTATTACGGTGGTTAAAGAGGGCAGATTAGGGTGGTTATTACGGTGGTTAAAGAGGGGCAGATTAGAGTGGTTATTACGGTGGTTAAAAAGGGGCAGATTAGGGTGGTTATCACGGTGGTTTAAAAGGGGCAGATTAGTGTGGTTATCACGGTGGTTAAAAAGGGGCAGATTAGGGTGGTTATTATGGTGGTTAAAGATGGGCAGATTAGGGTGGTTATTACGGTGGTTAAAAAGGGGCAGATTAGGGTGGTTATTACGGATGTATAAAAGCGGCAGATTAGCGTGGTTATTACGGTGGTTAAAAAGGGGCAGATTAGGGTGGTTATTACCGTGGTTAAAAAGGGGCAGATTAGGGTGGTTATTACGGTGGTTAAAGAGGGGCAGATTAGGGTGGTTATTACGGTGGTTAAAGAGGGGGAGATTAGAGTGGTTATTACGGTGGTTAAAAAGCGGCAGATTAGTGTGGTTATTACGGTGGTTAAAGAGGGGCAGATTAGCGTGGTTATCACGGTGGTTAAAGAGGGGCAGATTAGTGTGGTTATTACGGTGGTTAAAGAGAGGCAGATTAGGGTGGTTATTACGGTGGTTAAAAAGGGGCAGATTAGCGTGGTTATTACGGTGGTTAAAGAGGGGCAGATTAGCGTGGTTATTACGGTGGTTAAAGAGGGGCAGATTAGTGTGGTTATTACGGTGGTTAAAAAGGGGCAGATTAGTGTGGTTATTACGGTGGTTAAAAAGAGGCAGATTAGTGTGGATATTACGGTGGTTAAAATGGGGCAGATTAGAGTGGTTATTACGGTGGTTAAAAAGGGGCAGATTAGGGTGGTTATTACGGTGGTTAGAGAGGGGCAGATTATGGTGGTTATTACGGTGGTTAAAGAGGGGCAGATTAGTGTGGTTATCACGGTAGTTAAAGAGGGGCAGATTAGTGTGGTTATCACGGTGGTTAAAGAGGGGCAGATTAGCGTGGTTATTACGGTGGTTAAAGAGGGGCAGATTAGGGTTGTTATTACGGTGGTTAAAGTGGGGCAGATTAGGGTGGTTATTACGGTGGTTAAAGAGGGGCAGATTAGGGTGGTTATCACGGTGGTTTAAAAGGGGCAGATTAGGGTGGTTATTACGGTGGGTAAAGAGGGGCAGATTAGTGTGGTTATCACGGTGGTTAAAAATGGGTACATGATGGTGGTTATTACGGTGGTTAAAGAGGGGCAGATTAGGGTGGTTATTACGGTGGTTAGAGAGGGGCAGATTAGGGATGTTATTACGGTGGTTAAAGAGGGGCAGATTAGGGTGGTTATTACGGTGGTTAAAGAGGGGCAGATTAGTGTGGTTATCACGGTGGTTAAAAAGGGGCAGATTAGTGTGGTTATTACGGTGGTTAAAAAGGGGCAGATTAGTGTGGTTATTACGGTGGTTAATGAGGGGTAGATTAGTGTGGTTATTACGGTGGTTAAAGAGGGGCAGATTAGTGTGGTTATCACGGTGGTTAAAGAGGGGCAGATTAGAGTGGTTATTACGGTGGTTAAAGAGGGGCAGATTAGTGTGGTTATTACGGTGGTTAAAGAGTGGCAGATTAGTGTGGTTATCACGGTGGTTAAAAAGGAGCAGATTAGCGTGGTTATTACGGTGGGTAAAAAGGGGCAGATTAGGGTGGTTATTAGGGTGGTTAAAAAGGGGCAGATTAGCGTAATTATCACGGTGGTTAAAAAGGGGCAGATTAGCGTGGTTATTACGGTGGTTAAAGAGGGGCAGATTAGGGTGGTTATTACGGTGATTAAAGAGGGGAATATTAGTGTGGTTATCACGGTGGTTAAAGAGGGGCAGATTATCGTGGTTATTACGGTGGTTAATAAGGGGCAGATTGGCGTGGTTATTACGGTGGTTAAAGAGGGGCAGATTAGGGTGGTTAACACGGTGGTTAAAAAGGGGCAGATTAGCGTGGTTATTTCGGTGGTTAAAGAGGGGCAGATTAGCGTGGTTATTACGGTTGTTAAAAAGGGGCAGATTAGCGTGGTTATTACAGTGGTTAAAGAGGGGCAGATTAGCGTGGTTATTACGGTGGTTAAAGAGGGGCAGATTAGCGTGGTTATTACGGTGGTTAAAAAGAGGCATATTAGAGTGGTTATTACGGTGGTTAAAGAGGGGCAGATTAGCGTGGTTATTACGGTGGTTAAAAAGAGGCAGATTAGCGTGGTTATTACGGTGGTTAAAGAGGGGCAGATTAGCGTGGTTATTACAGTGGTTAAAAAGGGGCAGATTAGCGTGGTTATTACGGTGGTTAAAGAGGGGAATATTAGTGTGGTTATCACGGTGGTTAAAGAGGGGCAGAGTATCGTGGTTATTACGGTGGTTAATAAGGGGCAGATTGGCGTGGTTATTACGGTGGTTAAAGAGGGGCAGATTAGGGTGGTTAACACGGTGGTTAAAGAGGGGCAGATTAGCGTGGTTATTACGGTGGTTAAAAAGAGGCATATTAGAGTGGTTATTACGGTGGTTAAAGAGGGGCAGATTAGCGTGGTTATTACGGTGGTTAAAAAGAGGCAGATTAGCGTGGTTATTACGGTGGTTAAAGAGGGGCAGATTAGCGTGGTTATTACAGTGGTTAAAAAGGGGCAGATTAGCGTGGTTATTACGGTGGTTAAAGAGGGGCAGATTAGCGTGGTTATTACGGTGATTAAAGAGGGGAATATTAGTGTGGTTATCACGGTGGTTAAAGAGGGGCAGAGTATCGTGGTTATTACGGTGGTTAATAAGGGGCAGATTGGCGTGGTTATTACGGTGGTTAAAGAGGGGCAGATTAGGGTGGTTAACACGGTGGTTAAAAAGGGGCAGATTAGCGTGGTTATTTCGGTGGTTAAAGAGGGGCAGATTAGCGTGGTTATTACGGTGGTTAAAAAGGGGCAGATTAGCGTGGTTATTACGGTGGTTAAAGAGGGGCAGATTAGTGTGGTTATTACGATGGTTAAAAAGGGTAGATTAGTGTGTTTATTACGGTGGTTAAAAAGCGGCAGATTAGGGTGGTTATTACGGTGGTTAAAGAGGGGCAGATTAGCGTGGTTATTACGGTGGTTAAAGAGGGGCAGATTAGCGTGGTTATCACGGTGGTTAAAGAGGGGCAGATGAGCGTGGTTATTACGGTGGTTAAAAAGGGGCAGATTAGGGTGGTTATTACGGTGGTTAAAGAGGGGCAGATTAGGGTGGTTATTACGGTGGTTAAAGAGGGGCAGATTAGTGTGGTTATTACGGTGGTTAAAGAGGGGCAGATTAGGGTGGTTATTACGGTCGTTAAAGAGGGGCAGATTAGAGTGGTTATTACGGTGGTTAAAAAGCGGCAGATTAGTGTGGTTATTACGGAGGTAAAAAAGGGGAAGATTAGTGTGGTTATTACGGAGGTTAAAAAGGGGCAGATTAGGGTGGTTATTACGGTGGTTAAAAAGGAGCAGATTAGGGTGGTTATTACGGTGGTTAAAGAGGGGCAGATTAGGGTGGTTATTATGGTGTTCAATAGGGGCAGATTAGGGTTGTTATTACGGTGGTTATAGAGGGGCAGATTAGTGTGGTTATTACGGTGGTTAAAGAGTGGCAGATTAGTGTGGTTATCACGGTGGTTAAAAAGGAGCAGATTAGCGTGGTTATTACGGTGGGTAAAAAGGGGCAGATTAGGGTGGTTATTAGGGTGGTTAAAAAGGGGCAGATTAGCGTAATTATCACGGTGGTTAAAAAGGGGCAGATTAGCGTGGTTATTACGGTGGTTAAAGAGGGGCAGATTAGGGTGGTTATTACGGTGATTAAAGAGGGGAATATTAGTGTGGTTATCACGGTGGTTAAAGAGGGGCAGATTATCGTGGTTATTACGGTGGTTAATAAGGGGCAGATTGGCGTGGTTATTACGGTGGTTAAAGAGGGGCAGATTAGGGTGGTTAACACGGTGGTTAAAAAGGGGCAGATTAGCGTGGTTATTTCGGTGGTTAAAGAGGGGCAGATTAGCGTGGTTATTACGGTTGTTAAAAAGGGGCAGATTAGCGTGGTTATTACAGTGGTTAAAGAGGGGCAGATTAGCGTGGTTATTACGGTGGTTAAAGAGGGGCAGATTAGCGTGGTTATTACGGTGGTTAAAAAGAGGCATATTAGAGTGGTTATTACGGTGGTTAAAGAGGGGCAGATTAGCGTGGTTATTACGGTGGTTAAAAAGAGGCAGATTAGCGTGGTTATTACGGTGGTTAAAGAGGGGCAGATTAGCGTGGTTATTACAGTGGTTAAAAAGGGGCAGATTAGCGTGGTTATTACGGTGGTTAAAGAGGGGAATATTAGTGTGGTTATCACGGTGGTTAAAGAGGGGCAGAGTATCGTGGTTATTACGGTGGTTAATAAGGGGCAGATTGGCGTGGTTATTACGGTGGTTAAAGAGGGGCAGATTAGGGTGGTTAACACGGTGGTTAAAGAGGGGCAGATTAGCGTGGTTATTACGGTGGTTAAAAAGAGGCATATTAGAGTGGTTATTACGGTGGTTAAAGAGGGGCAGATTAGCGTGGTTATTACGGTGGTTAAAAAGAGGCAGATTAGCGTGGTTATTACGGTGGTTAAAGAGGGGCAGATTAGCGTGGTTATTACAGTGGTTAAAAAGGGGCAGATTAGCGTGGTTATTACGGTGGTTAAAGAGGGGCAGATTAGCGTGGTTATTACGGTGATTAAAGAGGGGAATATTAGTGTGGTTATCACGGTGGTTAAAGAGGGGCAGAGTATCGTGGTTATTACGGTGGTTAATAAGGGGCAGATTGGCGTGGTTATTACGGTGGTTAAAGAGGGGCAGATTAGGGTGGTTAACACGGTGGTTAAAAAGGGGCAGATTAGCGTGGTTATTTCGGTGGTTAAAGAGGGGCAGATTAGCGTGGTTATTACGGTGGTTAAAAAGGGGCAGATTAGCGTGGTTATTACGGTGGTTAAAGAGGGGCAGATTAGTGTGGTTATTACGATGGTTAAAAAGGGTAGATTAGTGTGTTTATTACGGTGGTTAAAAAGCGGCAGATTAGGGTGGTTATTACGGTGGTTAAAGAGGGGCAGATTAGCGTGGTTATTACGGTGGTTAAAGAGGGGCAGATTAGCGTGGTTATCACGGTGGTTAAAGAGGGGCAGATGAGCGTGGTTATTACGGTGGTTAAAAAGGGGCAGATTAGGGTGGTTATTACGGTGGTTAAAGAGGGGCAGATTAGGGTGGTTATTACGGTGGTTAAAGAGGGGCAGATTAGTGTGGTTATTACGGTGGTTAAAGAGGGGCAGATTAGGGTGGTTATTACGGTCGTTAAAGAGGGGCAGATTAGAGTGGTTATTACGGTGGTTAAAAAGCGGCAGATTAGTGTGGTTATTACGGAGGTAAAAAAGGGGAAGATTAGTGTGGTTATTACGGAGGTTAAAAAGGGGCAGATTAGGGTGGTTATTACGGTGGTTAAAAAGGAGCAGATTAGGGTGGTTATTACGGTGGTTAAAGAGGGGCAGATTAGGGTGGTTATTATGGTGTTCAATAGGGGCAGATTAGGGTTGTTATTACGGTGGTTATAGAGGGGCAGATTAGGGTGGTTATTACGGTGGTTAAAGAGGGGCAGATTAGGGTGGTTATTACGGTGGTTAAAGAGGGGCAGATTAGGGTGGTTATTACGGTGGTTAAAAAGAGGCAGATTAGGGTGGTTATTACGCTGGTTAAAGAGGGGCAGATTAGGGTGGTTATTACGGTGGTTAAAGAGGGGCAGATTAGAGTTGTTATTACGGTGGTTAAAAAGCGGCAGATTAGTGTGGTTATTACGGTGGTTAAAAAGGGGCAGACTAGTGTGGTTATTACGGTGGTTAAAAAGGGGCAGATTAGTGTGGTTATTACGGTTGTTAAAAAGGGGCAGATTAGTGTGGTTATTACGGTGGTTAAAGAGGGGCAGATTAGTGTGGTTATTACGGTGGTTAAAAAGGGGCAGATTAGGGTGGTTATTACGGTGGTTAAAGAAGGGCAGATTAGCGTGGTTATTACGCTGGTTAAAGAGGGGCAGATTAGAGTGGTTATTACGGTGGTTAATGAGGGGCAGATTAGTGTGGTTATTACGGTGGTTAAAGAGGGGCAGATTAGTGTGGTTATTACGGTGGTTAACAAAGGAGCAGATTAGTGTGGTTAATACGGTGGTTATTAATAGGCAGATTAGGGTGGTTAATACGGTGGTTATAAGTGGGCGGTAAAGAGTGGTTATTACGGTGGTTCAAAAGGTTCAGATTATGGTGGTTATTATTGTGGTTAAAAAAGAGCAGATTAGGGTGGTTAATACGGTGGTTATAAATAAGCAGATGCGGGTGGTTATTACGGTGGTTAAAAAGGGGCAGATTAGGGTGGTTATTACGGTGGTTAAAAAGGGGCAGATTAGGGTGGTTATTACGGTGGTTAAAAAGGGGCAGATTATTGTGGTTATTACGGTGGTTAAAAAGGGGCAGATTAGGGTGGTTATTACGGTGGTTAAAGAGGGGCAGATTAGGGTGGTTATTACGGTGGTTAAAAAGGGGCAGATTAGGGTGGTTATTACGGTGGTTAAAAAGGGGCAGATTCGGGTGGTTATTACGGTGGTTAAAAAGGGGCAGATTAGGGTGGTTATTACGGTGGTTGAAAAGGGGCAGATTAATGTGGTTATTACGGTGGTTAGCAAAGGGGGAGATTTGGGTGGTTATTACGGTGGTTAAAAAGGGGCAGATTAGCGTGGTTATGACGGTGCTTAACAAAGGGGCAGATTAGTGTGGTTAATACGGTGGTTATTAATAGGCAGATTAGGGTAGTTAATACGGTGGTTATAAATGGGCGGTAAAGAGTGGTTATTACGGTGGTTCAAAAGGTTCAGATTATGGTGGTTATTATTGTGGTTAAAAAAGAGCAGATTAGGGTGGTTAATACGGTGGTTATAAATAAGCAGATTCGGGTGGTTATTACGGTGGTTAAAAAGGGGCAGATTAGGGTGGTTATTACGGTGGTTAAAAAGGGGCAGATTAGGGTGGTTATTACGGTGGTTAAAAAGGGGCAGATTAGGGTGGTTATTACGGTGGTTAAAAAGGGGCAGATTAGGGTGGTTATTACGGTGGTTAAAAAGGGGCAGATTAGGGTGGTTATTACGGTGGTTAAAAAGGGGCAGATTAGGGTGGTTATTACGGTGGTTAAAAAGGGGCAGGTTAGGGTGCTTATTACGGTGGTTAAAAAGGGGCAGATTAGGGTTGTTAATACGGTGGTTAAAAAGGGGTGGATTAGAGTGGTTATTACCGTGGTTAGAAAGGGGGCAGATTAGCGTGGTTATTACGGTGGTTAACAAAGGGGCAGATTAGGGTGGTTATTACGGTGGTTAAAAAGGGGCAGATTAGGGTGGTTATTACGGTGGTTAAAAAGGGGCAGATTAGGGTGGTTATTACGGTGGTTAAAAAGGGGCAGATTAGCGTGGTTATTACTGTCGTTAAAAATTGGCAGATTAGGGTTATTATTACGGTGGTTAAAAAGGGGCAGATTAGTGTGGTTTTTACGGTGGTTAAAAAGGGGCAGATTAGGGTGGTTATTACGGTGGTTCCAAAGGGGCAGATTAGGGTGGTTATTACGGTGGTTAAAAAGGGGCAGATTAGGGTGGTTATTACGGTGGTTAAAAAGGGGCAGATTAGGGTGGTTATTACGGTGGTTAAAAAGGGGCAGATTAGGGTGCTTATTACGGTTGTTAAAAAGGGGCAGATTAGGGTTGTTAATACGGTGGTTAAAAAGGGGCGGATTAGAGTGGTTATTACCGTGGTTAGAAAGGGGGCAGATTAGCGTGGTTATTACGGTGGTTAACAAAGGGGCAGATTAGGGTGGTTATTACGGTGGTTAAAAAGGGGCAGATTAGGGTGGTTATTACGGTGGTTAAAAAGGGGCAGATTAGGGTGGTTATTACGGTGGTTAAAAAGGGGCAGATTAGCGTGGTTATTACGGTCGTTAAAAATTGGCAGATTAGGGTTATTATTACGGTGGTTAAAAAGGGGCAGATTAGTGTGGTTTTTACGGTGGTTAAAAAGGGGCAGATTAGGGTGGTTATTACGGTTGTTCCAAAGGGGCAGATTAGGGTGGTTATTACGGTGGTTAAAAAGGGGCAGATTAGGGTGGTTATTACGGTGGTTAAAAAGGGGCAGATTAGGGTGGTTATTACGGTGGTTAAAAAGGGGCAGATTAGCGTGGTTATTACGGTCGTTAAAAATTGGCAGATTAGGGTTATTATTACGGTGGTTAAAAAGGGGCAGATTAGTGTGGTTTTTACGGTGGTTAAAAAGGGGCAGATTAGGGTGGTTATTACGGTTGTTCCAAAGGGGCAGATTAGGGTGGTTATTACGGTGGTTAAAAAGGGGCAGATTAGGGTGGTTATTACGGTGGTTCAAAAGGGGCAGATTAGGGTGGTTATTACGGTGGTTAAAAAGGGGCAGATTAGGGTGGTTATTACGGTGGTAAAAAAGTTGCAGATTAGGGTGTTTATTACGGTGGTTAAAAAGGGGCAGATTAGGGTGCTTATTACGGTTGTTAAAAAGGGGCAGATTAGGGTGGTTAATACGGTGGTTAAAAAGGGGCGGATTAGGGTTGTAATATCATGGGTGACAAATTACTCCTTAATTTTGGCGCGAAATTTCAGCGTTAATTTATAATTTCACATGTGAAATTACACAATTGCCATGGCAACGGGTCTATAGCCCAGCGCCAAGATGGCGTTGAGGTTATTGATGAAGATGTTTTGTGCAGAAGTACAGCGATTCTGAGAATATTCATTGAGGACACAATTGGTAATCTGTAAATTTTGACTTTTAATTGACTGAACTTCTCAGAAATCACCTGCGAGTAAAAAAGAAGAGATTATTTTTGATAGTGTGACATCGAAAATTTTTGAACGGCGAGCCAGTTGCAGCGATCGAGTGATTGACCGCGAACTCAGAGAAGTAATTCAGTGGATTTGGGCACTTCTTCGAATGGAATAAAGGTCAGTTTTTAAATACAAATTTGCTTCCGAAGTTTACTTTCGTTAAAACAAGTTTGCTTTGCGTATTTTGAATGTATTTGTGAAGCCTTCTGAGCCTTGCTCGATGGAGCAACGTAGTGCACGATTCAGTGAATTTGCCGGATAAAACGCGGATAACCTTTGCCAAGCGATTTGCTTTGGTACTTTTCGAGGCATAACACAATAGGCACTTTTGTTATTCAATGAGATGGAAATAAGTGGCGGGGTATTCTGCAGGTAAGCGTCTGGTGTATTTTGCTGTAGGTTACAAAAAAACATGAAATCGTCAAAGCGTGGTAAAAACTTGTCACAAGATTTTTTCATTATTTCACTCAGAAAATTAATATGTGAACTTTAGCCGTTAAACCGTTTCAATGTTCAAGGAGCTCTCGATGCGATAAACAAGTCAAAACCCCACGATTGTGAGTGTAATTTGTCACCCATGATATTAATAGGTAATCAAATGGTATACTCGTGAAATTAGGAAATAACTTCACTTGCGTTTTGTCAAAATTTTAATAATTTCGCTCGCCTAAAGGCTCGGGAAATTATTAGAATTTTGACAAAACGCGCGTGAAATTATTTCCTAATTTCACTCGTCACCATTTGATTACACATACTTATTACGGTGGTTTAAAAGGGGCAGATTAGGGTGGTTATTACGGTGGTTAAAAAGGGGGAGATTAGGGTCCTTATTACGGTTGTTAAAAAGGGGCAGATTAGGGTGGTTAATACGGTGGTTAAAAAGGGGCGGATTAGGGTGGTTATTACGGTGGTTAAAAAGGGGCAGATTAGCGTGGTTATTACGGTGGTTAACGAAGGGGCACATTAGGGTGGTTATTACGGTGGTTAAAAAGGGACAGATTAGGGTGGTTATTACGGTGGTTAAAAAGGGGCAGATTAGCGTGGTTATTACGGTGGTTAAAAAGGGGCAGATTAGGGTGGTTATTACGGTGGTTAAAAAGGGGCAGATTAGCGTGGTTATTACGGTGGTTAACAAAGGGGCAGATTAGGGTGGTTATTACGGTGGTTAAAAAGGGGCAGATTAGGGTGGTTATTACGGTTGTGTAAAAGGGGCAGATTAGTGTGGTTATTACGGTGGTTAAAAAGGGGCAGATTAGGGTGGATATTACGGTGGTTATAAAGGGGCAGATAAGGGTGGTTATTACGGTTGTTAAAAAGGGGCAGATTTGGCTGGTTATTACGGTGGTTATAAAGGGGCAGATTAGGCTGGTTATTACGGTGGTTAAAAAGAGGCTGGTTAGGGTGGTTATTACGGTGGTTAAAAAGGGGCAGATTAGGGTGGTTATTACGGTGGTTAAAGAGGGGCAGATTAGGGTGGTTATAACGGTGGTTAAAAAGGGGCAGATTAGGGTGGTTTTTACGGTTGTTAAAAAGGGGCGGATTAGGGTGGTTATTACGGTGGTTAAAAAGGGGCAGATTAGGGTGGTTATTACGGTTGTTTAAAAGGAGCGGATTAGGGTGGTTATTACGGTGGTTAAAAAGGGGCAGATTAGGGTGGTTATTACGGTGGTCTGAAAAGGGGCAGATTAGTTTGGTTAGTACGGTGGTTAAAAAGGGGCAGATTAGGGTGGTTATTACGGTGGTTAAAAAGGGGCAGATTAGGGTTGTTATTACGGTGGTTAAAAAGGGGCAGATTAGGGTGGTTATTACGGTGGTTAAAAAGGGGCAGATTAGGGTGGTTATTACGTTTGTTAAAAACGGGCAGATTAGCGTGGTTATTACGGTCGTTAAAAATTGGCAGATTAGGGTGGTTATTACGGTGGTTAAAAAGGGGCAGATTAGTGTGGTTATTACGGTGGTTAAAAATTGGCAGATTAGGGTGGTTATTACGGTGGTTAAAAAGGGGCAGATTAGTGTGGTTATTACGGTGGTTAAAAAGGGGCAGATTAGGGTGGTTATTACGGTGGTTAAAAAGGGGCAGATTAGAGTGGTTAATACGGTGGTTAAGAAGGGGCAGATTAGGGAGGTTATTATGGTGGTTAAAAAAGAGGAGATTAGGGTGGTTAACACGGTTGTTAAAATGGGACAGCTTAAAGAGTGGTTATTACGGTGATTTAAAAGAGGCAGATCAGGGTGGTTATTACGGTGGTTAAAAAGGGGCAGATTAGGGTTGTTATTATGGTGGTTAAAAAGGGGCAGATTAGGGTGGTTATTACGGTGGTTAAAAAGGACCAGGTTGGGATGAGAGTTAGCGTGGTTAAAAAGGGGCAGATTAGAGATGGTTACTACGGTTGTTAAAAAGGGGCAGTTTAGGGTGGTTAAAACGGTTGTTAAAAAGTGGCAGATTAGGGTGGTTATTACAGTGGTTATAAATGGGCAGATTAGGGTGGTTATTACGGTGGTTAAAAAGGGGCAGATTAGGGTGGTTATTACGGGGGTTAAAAAGCGGCAGATTAGGGTGGTTATTACGGTGGTTAAAAAGGACCAGTTTGTGATGGTTGTTAGCGTGGTTAAAAAGGGCCAGATTAGAGATGGTTATTACGGTTGTTAAAAAGGGGCAGTTTAGGGTGGTTAAAACGGTTGTTAAAAAGGGGCAGATTAGGGTGGTTAATACGCTGGTTAAAAAAGGGCAGATTACGGTGGTTAATACGGTGGTGGCAGATTAGGGTAGTTATTACGGTGGTTAAAAAGGGGCAGATTAGGGTGGTTATTACGGTGGTTAAAAAGGGACAGATTAGAGTTGTTATCACGGTGGTTAAAAAGGGGCAGATTAGCGTAGTTATTAAGGTGGTTAAAAAGGAGCAGATTAGGGTGGTTATTACGGTGGTTAAAAAGGGGCAGATTAGGGAGGTTATTATGGTGGTTAAAAAAGGGCCGATTAGGGTGGTTAACACGGTTGTTAAAAAGGGACAGCTTAAAGAGTGGTTATTACGGTGATTTAAAAGTGGCAGATTAGGGTGGTTATTACAGTGGTTATAAATGGGCAGATTAGGGTGGTTATTACGGTGGTTAAAAAGGAGCAGATTAGGGTGGTCATTACGGTGGTTAAAAAGGGGCAGATTAGGGTGGTTATTACGGTGGTTAAAAAGGAGCAGATTAGGGTGGTCATTACGGTGGTTAAAAAGGGGCAGATTAGGGTGGTTATTACGGTGGTTAAAAACGGACAGATTTCGATGGTTATTACGGTTGTAAAAAAGGGACTGATGAGAGTGGTTATTACAATGGTTGAAAAGAGGCAGTTGAGAGTGGTTCTTAGGATGGTTAAAAAAGGGAGTTTAGGGTGGTTAATACGGTTATAAAAAAATGAAAGATTTGGGTGGTTTTTACGGTTTTTAAAAAGGGACAGACTAGGGTGGTTATTACGGTGGTTAATAACGGCCAGTTTAGGATGGTTAATACGGTTGTTAAAAAAGGGACAGTTTAAAGGGTGGTTATTACGGTGGTTTAAAAGGGGCAGTTGAGGGTGGTTAATACGGTGGTTAAAAAGGCAGATTAGGGTGGTTATTGCAGTGGTTAAAAAGTGGCAGATTAGGGTGGTTATTACGGTCGTTAAAAAAACAGATTAGGGTCGTTATTACGGTCGTTGAAAACGGGAAGATTAGGGTGATGAATTCAGTGGTTAAAAATTGTGAGATTTGGGTGGTTATTAATTTGGTAAAAAGGTGGAAGATTGGGGTGGTTAATACGGTGGTTAAAAAAGAGCAGAATAGGGTGCTTAATACGGTGGTTAAAAAGGCGCAGATTAGCGTGGTTATCAGGGTGGTTAAAAAGCGGGAGATTAGGGTGGTTATTACGGTCGTTAAAAAGTGGCAGATTAGGGTGGTTATTACGGTGGTTAAAAAACGGCAGATTAGGGTGGTTATTACGGTGGTTAAAAAGGGGGAGATTAGAGTGGTTAATACGGTGGTTTAAAAGGGGAAGATTAAAGAGGTTGTTATGGTGGTGAAAAAAGAGCAGATTAGGGTGGTTAACACTGTTGTTAAAAAGGGACAGGTTAAAGAGTGGTTATTACGGTGATTTAAAAGTGGCAGATTATTTTGGTTATTGCAGTGGTTATAAATCGGCAGATTAGGGTGGTTATTTCGGTGGGTAAAAAGGAGCAGGTTAGGATGGTTATTACGGTGGTTAAAAAGGAGCAGTTTGGGATGGTTGTTAGCGTGGTTAATAAGGGGCAGATTAGAGATGGTTATTACGGTGGTTAAAAAGGGGCAGTTTAGGGTGGTTAATACTGTTGTTAAAAAGTAGGAGATTAGGTTGTTATTAGGATGGTTAAAAAGGGGCAGATTAGGGTGGTTATTACGGCGGTTTAAAAGAGGCAGTTGAGGGTAGTTATAAGGATGGTTAAAGACGGGCACATTTGGGTGGTTATTGCAATGGTTAAAAAGGGATTGATGAGGGTGGTTATTACAGTGGTTTAAAAGAGGCAGTTGAGGGTGGCTATAAGGATAGTTAAAAAGAGCCAGTTTTGGATGGTTATTACGGTGGTTAAAAAGGCGCAGTTTAGGGTGGTTAACACGGTTATTAAATAGTCGAAAATTTGAGTGGTTATTACGGTTTTTAAAAAGGGACAGATTAGGGTGGTTACTACCATGATTTAATAAGAGCAAGGTACGGTGGTTAGTAGGAAGTTTAAAACGGGGCAGATTAGGGTGGTTATTACGGTGGTTAAAAAGGGGTAAATTAGGGTGGTTATTAATGTGGTTTAAAGGGGCAGTTGAGGGTGATTAATACAATGGTTAAAAAGGGGCAGATTAGGGTGGTCATTACGGTGGTTAAAAAGGGGCAGATTAGTGTGGTTATTACTGTGGTTAAAAACGAACAGATTTGGATGGTTATTACGGTGGTAAAAAAGGGACTGATGAGAGTGGTTATTACAATGGTTAAAAAGAGGCAGTTGAGAGTGGTTATTAGGATGGTTAAAAAAGGCAGTTTAGGGTGGTTAATAGGGTTATTAAAAAATCGAAGATTTGGGTGGTTTTTAGGGTTTTTAAAAAGGGACAGATTAGGGTGGTTATTACGGTGGTTAAAAACGGCCAGTTTAGGATGGTTAATACAGTTGCTAAAAAGGCACAGTTTAAAGGGTGGTTATTACGGTGGTTTAAAAGGGGCAGTTGAGGGTGGTTAAGACAGTGGTTAAAGAAGGCAGATTAGGGTGGTTATTACAGTGGTTAAAAAGTGGCAGATTGGGTGGTTATTACGGTCGTAAAAAACGGGAAGATTAGGGTGGTGAATTCGGTGGTTAAAAATTGAGAGATTTGGGTGGTTATTAATTTGGTTGAAAAGGGGTAGATTAGGGTGGTTAATACGGTGGTTAAAAAAGAGCAGAATAGGGTGCTTAATACCGTGGTTAAAAAGGGGCAGATTAGGGTGGTTAATACGGTGCTTAAAAAGGGGCAGATTAGGGTAGTTATTACGGTGGTTAAAAAGGGGCAGATTAGGGTAGTTATTACGGTGATTAAAAAGCGGCAGATTAGGGTGGATATTACGGTCGTTAAAAATTGGCAGATTAGTGTGGTTATTACGGTGGTTAAAAAAGAGCAGAATAGGGTGGTTAATACGGTGGTTAAAAAGGGGCAGATTAGGGTGGTTAATACGGTGCTTAAAAAGGGGCAGATTAGGGTAGTTATTACGGTGGTTAAAAAGGGCAGATTAGGGTGGTTATCAAAGTGGTTATAAATGGGCAGATTAGGGTGGTTATTACGGTGGTTAAAAAGGGGCAGATTAGGTTGGTTATTACGGTGGGTAAAACGGAGCATATTAGGGTGGTTATTACGCTGGTTAAAAAGGGGCAGATTAGGGTGGTTATTACGGTGGTTAAAACGGGACAGATTAGGGTGGTTATTACGGTGGTTAAAAAGAGGAGATTAGGGTGGTTAATACGGTGGTTATTAATGAGCAGATTAGGGTGGTTAATACGGTGGTTATAAATGGGCAATTAAGAGTGGTTATTACGGTGGTTCAAAAGGTTCACATTATCTTGGTTACTATTGTGGTTAAAAAAGAGCAGATTAGGGTGGTTAATACGGTGGTTAGAAATAGGCAGATTAGGGTGGTTATTACGGTGATTAAAAAGGGGCAGATTAGGGTGGTTATTACGGTGGCTGAAAAGGGGCAGATTAGGGTGGTTACTACGGTGGTTCAAAAGGTTAAGATTAGGGTGGTTATCAAAGTGGTTAAAAAAGGGCAGATTAGGGTGGTTATCAAAGTGGTTATAAATGGGCAGATTAGGGTGGTTATTACTGTGGTTAAAAAGGGGCAGACTATGGTGGTTATTACGGTGATTAAAAATGGGCAGATTAGGGTGGTTATTACGGCGGTTAAAGAGGGGCAGATTAGGGTGGTTATTACGGGGGGTAAAACGGAGAAGATTAGGGTGGTTATTATGGTGGGTAAAACGGGGCAGATTAGGGTGGTTATTACGGTGGTTAAAACGGGGCAGATTAGGGTGGTTATTACGGTGGTTAAAAAGAACAGATTAGGGTGGTTAATACGGTGGTTATAAATGGGCAGTTAAGAGTGGTTATTACGGTGGTTCAAAAGGCTCAAATTATCTTAGTTATTATTGTGGTTAAAAAAGAGCAGATTAGGGTGGTTAATACGGTGGTTATAAATAGGAAGATTAGGGTGGTTATTACGGTGGTTATAAAGGGGCAGATTAGGGTGGTTATTACGGTGGTTAAAAAGGTTAAGATTAGGGTGGTTATCAAAGTGGTTAAAAAAGGGCAGATTAGGGTGGTTATTACAGTGGTTAAAAAGTGCAGATTAGGGTGGTTATTACGATGGTTAAAAATAGGCAGATTAGGGTGGTTATTACGGTGGTTAAAAAGGGGCAGATTAGGGTGGTTATCAAAGTGGTTATAAATGGGCAGATTAGGGTGGTCATTACGGTGGTTAAAAAGGGCAGATTATTGTGGTTATCAAAGTGGTTATAAATGGGCAGATTAGGGTGGTTATTACGGTGATTAAAAAGGGGCAGATTAGGGTGGTTATTACGGTGGCTCAAAAGGGGCAGATTAGGGTGGTTATTACGGTGGTTCAAAAGGTTAAGATTAGGGTGGTTATCAAAGTGGTTAAAAAAGGGCAGATTAGGGTGGTTATCAAAGTGGTTATAAATGGGCAGATTAGGGTGGTTATTACTGTGGTTAAAAAGGGACAGACTATGGTGGTTATTACGGTGGTTAAAAATGGGCAGATTAGGGTGGTTATTACGGTGGTTAAAGAGGGGCAGATTAGGGTGGTTATTACGGGGGGTAAAACGGAGCAGATTAGGGTGGTTATTATGGTGGGTAAAACGGGGCAGATTAGGGTGGTTATTACGGTGGTTAAAAAGAACAGATTAGGGTGGTTAACACGGTGGTTATAAATGGGCAGTTAAGAGTGGTTATTACGGTGGTTCAAAAGGCTCACATTATCTTGGTTATTATTGTGGTTAAAAAAGAGCAGATTAGGGTGGTTAATACGGTGGTTATACATAGGAAGATTAGGGTGGTTATTACGGTGGTTAAAAAGGGGCAGATTAGGGTGGTTATTACGGTGGTTAAAAAGGGGCAGATTAGGGTGGTTATTACGGTGGTTAAAAAGGGGCAGATTAGGGTGGTTATTACGGTGGTTAAAAAGGGGCAGATTAGGGTCGTTATTACGGTGCTTAAAAAGGAACAGATTAGTGTGTTTATTACGGTGGTTAAAAAGGGGCAGATTAGGGTGGTTATTACGGTGGTTAAAAAGGGGCAGATTAGGGTGGTTGTTACGGTGGTTGAAAAGGGGCAGATTTGGGTGGTTATTAAGGTCGTTAAATAGGGGAAGATTAGTGTGGTTATTACGGTAGTTCAATAGGGGCAGTTAAGAGTGGTTATTACGGTTGTTAAAAAGGGGCAGATTAGGGTGGTTATTACGGTGGTTCAAAAGGTTAAGATTAGGGTGGTTATCAAAGTGGTTAAAAAAGGGCAGATTTGGGTGGTTAATACCTTGGTTATAAATGGACAGATTAGGGTGGTAATTACGGTGATTAAAAAGGGGCAGATTAGGGTGGTTATTACGGTGGTTAAAAAGGGGCAGATTAGGGTGGTTATTATGTTGGTTAAAAAGGGGCAGATTAGTGTGGTTAGTATGGTTGCTAAAAAGGGGCAGATAAGGTTGGTTAATACCTTGGTTATAAAAGGGCAGATTAGGGTGGTTATTACGGTGGTTAAAAAGGGGCAGATAAGGGTGGTTATTACGGTGGTTTAAAAGGGGCAGATTAGGGTAGTTATTACGGAAGTTAAAAAAGAGCAGATTAGGGTGGTTAATACGGTGGTTATTAATAGCCAGATTAGGGTGGTTAATACGGTGGTTATAAATGGGCGGTAAAGAGTGGTTATTACGGTGGTTAAAAAGGTTCAGATTATGGTGGTTATTATTGTGGTTAAAAAAGAGCAGATTAGGGTGGTTAATACGGTGGTTATAAATAGGCAGATTAGGGTGGTTATTACGGTGGTTAAAAAGGGGCAGATTAGGGTGGTTATTACGGTGGTTAAAAAGGGGCAGATTATGGTGGTTATTACGGTGGTTAAAAAGGGGCAGATTAGGGTGGTTATTAAAGTGGTTAAAAAAGGGCAGATTAGGGTGGTTAATACGGTGGTTATTAATGGGCAGATTAGGGTGGTTAATATGGCGGTTATAAATGGGCAGTTAAGAGTGGTTATTACGGTGGTTCAAAAGGTTCAGATTATGGTGGTTATTATTGTGGTTAAAAAAGAGCAGATTAGGGTGGTTAATACGGTGGTTATAAATAGGCAGATTAGGGTGGTTATTACGGTGGTTAAAAAGGGGCAGATTAGGGTGGTTATTACGATGGTTAAAAAGGGGCAGATTAGGGTGGTTATTACGGTGGTTAAAAAAGGGCAGATTAGGGTCTTTTTTACGGTGCTTAAAAAGGAACAGATTAGTGTGTTTATTACGGTGGTTAAAAAGGGGCAGATTAGGGTGGTTATTACGGTGGTTAAAAAGGGGCAGATTAGGGTGGTTGTTACGGTGGTTGAAAAGGGGCAGATTTGGGTGGTTATTAAGGTCGTTAAATAGGTGAAGATTAGTGTGGTTATTACGGTAGTTAAATAGGGGCAGTTAAGAGTGGTTATTACGGTTGTTAAAAAGGGGCACATTAGGGTGGTTATTACGGTGGTTCAAAAGGTTAAGATTAGGGTGGTTATCAAAGTGGTTAAAAAAGGGGAGATTTGGGTTTTTAATACCTTGGTTATAAATGGACAGATTAGGGTGGTTTTTACGGTGATTAAAAAGGGGCAGATTAAGGTGGTTATTACGGTGGTTAAAAAGGGGCAGATTAGGGTGGTTATTATGTTGGTTAAAAAGGGGCAGAGTAGCGTGGTTAGTATGGTTGTTAAAAAGGGGCAGATAAGGTTGGTTAATACCTTGGTTATAAATGGGCAGATTAGGGTGGTTATTACGGTGGTTAAAAAGGGGCAGATTATTGTGGTTATTACGGTGGTTAAAATAGAGCAGATTAGGGTGGTTGTTACGGTGGTTCAAAAGGGGCAGATGTGTGTGATTATTAAGGTCGTTAAATAGGGGAAGATTAGTGTGGTTATTACGGTAGTTAAATAGGGGCAGTTAAGAGTGGTTATTACGGTTGTTAAAAAGGGGCACATTAGGGTGGTTATTACGGTGGTTCAAAAGGTTAAGATTAGGGTGGTTATCAAAGTGGTTAAAAAAGGGCAGATTTGGGTTTTTAATACCTTGGTTATAAATGGACAGATTAGGGTGGTTTTTACGGTGATTAAAAAGGGGCAGATTAAGGTGGTTATTACGGTGGTTAAAAAGGGGCAGATTAGGGTGGTTATTATGTTGGTTAAAAAGGGGCAGATTAGTGTGGTTAGTATGGTTGTTAAAAAGGGGCAGATAAGGTTGGTTAATACCTTGGTTATAAATGGGCAGATTAGGGTGGTTATTACGGTGGTTAAAAAGGGGCAGATTATGGTGGTTATTACGGTGGTTAAAAAGGGGCAGATAAGGGTGGTTATTACGGTGGTTTAAAAGGGGCAGATTAGGGTGGTTTTTACGGTGCTTAAAAAGGAACAGATTAGTGTGTTTATGACGGTGGTTAAAAAGGGGCAGATTAGGGTGGTTATTACGGTGGTTAAAATAGAGCAGATTAGGGTGGTTGTTACGGTGGTTCAAAAGGGGCAGATGTGTGTGATTATTAAGAGGCAATGTCCACTAAGACCGAGCGAAATCGAAAATATGTGGCACATGATGAAAAATCAAAATTCTCTGTTTTTCGCCCAGAGATACCTTATGGTAGCTCTAGAAACTTGGTGGCATTTTTTGTTGAGAAACTATTTTTAAACCTCCAAAAAATTTAAAAACCGTTACCGCACTACGTGTCTCTACAAACACCCCGAATAAACGCGAATCATACCTTCTCGTAAACTTCGCTCTGTTTAATTCGCGTCATGGAACAATCCTGTTTTGAGCTTATAAATTTGCTGTTGAAGAGTTTACAAGTAATTTGAGTCAAATTATTCTTTTGTGGATCAATTTTCAAGGTCATGGCAGGCTGCTGAAAACCACTAAAATTCGCTTGCTTTGAATTCTCAATTTGGCACAGTTTTTCAAGAGAAAGTTTCCCTCCCCGGTAAAACACCGAATCACTTGAAATTCAGAATTCTTGAAAGAGGAAATGCCGTTCTTAAACCAGGTTTAAAAATTAGTTTCGGGCTCTTTATCAGCGCCGAGTACAAACGCTCTCAAAATCCCGATAATTACAACATTAACACGTCAACAATTGGCACATACCTACGACCAAATAACCGAAAATGTGGACATTTCTTCTATTTTGGTCGGTATTCGGTTGTAATCCACAGCAGAAAGGTAATGTCTAGCTCACCTGAATATGGTATTGTCTAAATATCAGGTTCCGTGCGTACTCTTTCATAATAACCATCTTGGCGACCGGGGTCAACAACATCACTGAAGCATCGCGTATTGGCAATCAACCCAAATGACTTATTTCCATCCCGCCTCCTTTTGTTAAAATGAAGAACCTTCAGGAATAAAATGATTTTGCCTTATTTGAACTTCAAAAGAGTTTTCTCCTATAAGACGTCTTTTCTTGATCTGTATTCGTTGTAAAATTTCGAAACGATAATTCCTTGCCGAAAGCTTACAAGCCTGTTTAGTTTGAGTCACGCAACAAAATGTCACGCACTTGATTTTACCAGACGTCGGGTTTGACTTGGAGGGGGAAATGCACAGGAAACAAAACAAAACAAAAAAAACAACAAGAAAGCAAGCAAAAAACAAACAAACAAAAACAAAGCAATGAGAACTTTGAAAACCTGTGGACCCAAGGACCGATTACGGTCAACTGCCGCTTATAAGCCCTGGGCTTATACAACTTTGTAAGGGTTTTGGGTGGGCTTATAAACGGAGGGGCTTATATCTGGGGGGGCTTCTAAGTTTCGAAATGAGCCACAGCAGTGTTGATCGAAATACGTTTTTAATTTACCAGTTTTCAATTAACCTTTGAAACGTCACAATAAATCGATTCGTTTCAATTTTAATTTAACAACAAAATCAAAACTGTAACAACACGAACGTAACCGGAACGCAACAAAACAGAAGCTCAGAGTTCATCTTCGCAGTGTTCTGTGAGAGTGCTTAATATTAAGGAAACAGGGAAAACTAGAGGGCGACTTATATCCGGTGGAGCTTATACCGGATGTATTTTTTTGTTTACAGGTAGATGGGCCTATAACTGGGAGGTTGGGCTTATAAGTGGCAGTCAACGGTATTTATGTATTTATCAGTATCATTAGAGGCAGTGAAGCCTTGCCAAAACCTTGCCTGTTGCTAGGGCTTTGAAAGAGAAATTATTATTAGGTCTCTATGCATTGGTCTTAAAAAATTGTTCAAGACAGGAGTGAGAATGTAAAAATGCATGTTGAGTTTACTCAAGACCAGGGGGTGTGGCCAAGGGTGCCGGAACCGTCCTTTTCGTTCTTTATAAGCTTATGAAACCATTTTATGGCAAACCTAGCGGATTACAATTTTATACATGAAACTCAAAATTAAGTTGAGTTTGAAACTCAACTCATGTTGAAACTCATCATGACAAGGAGTCCTAATGTTTAGGGCTCTTTGTCGCTTTCCGCCTGATCTTCTGAGCAGTGCAGGTGACGAAGGTG
Organism: Siderastrea siderea; assembly: GCA_964030785.1. NCBI lineage: Eukaryota > Metazoa > Cnidaria > Anthozoa > Scleractinia > Rhizangiidae > Siderastrea > Siderastrea siderea. Next base: position 45,470,285 of record OZ034976.1, read on the forward strand.
GAGAACCATCCTTGTGACGAATGGCTAACGCTCGAAACGTCTGCTTTCAATCTCTTCACGGTGGCTCAATTTACCTTATCAACTCAGTTGATAAATACAAAGTTTTGTGTTTCGCTTCCCCACCGATGCAGCACCACAGTTTCTCTAGAAACTAACCCCCTTTTTTGTCAAGAGACAGTTGGTTGTGCGATTTTTCTGCGTCTTCTCACGGCTGAGGAGAACGAGCTCGGTTTCGCTTAGAGCACTGCTATGGACGGTAGACTATCAGATGACAGGGCCTTAGATTTCAGCGCAGTTATTGGTCTTATAGGTCCCACGCCATATGCTCTTCATACACGGACGGATTCTTTCTTTAGAAAACTGTATATTCACACCATCGATCTTCCAAGTGGTAACTAAACGGCTTGCAATGGACGCGCACCGGATGACACTTAAGGATGGTTCTCCACCGGGATCTTGATATCGTGTCCGGAGTTTAGGAGGTCAAATGTATCCGACTTAGTCTCCACCGGCCTTGCGGTCGCAGGCTCCCTTCCTTCCATGGGGAGGGAAGGGAGCCAAGAGTTTGAACACCACGCCCAGCTCTGCTCCTAGTACTCCTGCGCAAACTATGGTGGCTCTGAAGGCCCTACAGTGGTAGCAGCCAGCGCTGACTTGCCGGAAGCTGACTGTCTTCAGGGCTGGTATGGTAGTGTTAATCTGCTTAATGACGTCTGCCATCACAGCGAGGAATGCACGAAAGTGGGTATGAGAAAAAAGTGTACTTACCAGAGCCCACTGGAGGGAAGACACCGATGTGTTGCAAAATAGCTTTGGACTCCGACTTGCCATTTCCACGGTCTGCTTTTCTCACTTTCCCGTTCGAGGCATACTTAGACAGCCCTGGTAGAACTCAACATGACCAACGTTGATTAGTTCCCTCTGCGCTATTCCCAGACAAGAGCGATGGGCTGGGCAAATGGTCCATGTTAAGAATACTAATTAAAAATACTTTTGCGCGTGATAAAAGAAAATCAACGAAGCTCAACTTCTGAGTGGATATCGCTGATTCCAACACTGCAAGTGTGACCCGAAAAGTCTTTTTTCCAACTGGAACAGCAACTGCTTGTTCATATCGCTTGTAAGAGGCGCAAACGCCTGCAGCTAGTTTCGGAAAAGAATAAGTGACCTCTATTCGCAGCCAAGGGAGATAATGGTTTGATTGGCTATTGTACTCGGTGACAGGGATCCTGTCTGCGAGAACTCCAAAGAACCTATCCTTTTACAATGGTGCGATATAGAGGAAGCGCTCTACAACTGCTGCGTGTTAAATCTGGCGTTTTCCTTTTTTTTTCTTTTTTTTTTTAACGAAAATTATCAGTTTTTGAACATTTACTCAAAGCCGATCCGCACTTAAGACATTTTGCCTAGTTTCCAATAATGCCGCACCTGAAATTCTCACACGCCTGATTTCCAACAAGAAAATTATTTCAGCAAATGGTAGCTTCTCGAGGCGCCTTCTTCGACGCAACACTGGTGGCTTGCAAGTAATATTGAAATCCTTCGCCGTGAAATTAATTAGACTTGAAAAGTCGAACTCTTGAAATTTGCTATTTTAGACTATCGGAAGCTAATACTCAGCTTCTAGTGAACACGTGACAATTTTTTCCTCTCGCCAGAGCGTCACAAAATGTACATCTATGTAATCTGCAACTTCCTTTTCACAGGTCAGAATTGCGTAGTGAATAGTCCCGTCATATGTAGTATCACTCTATTTTACTAGTCGAAAGATATTTCAGGCATAACTTCGGCGGTGTAACATGACACCAAACAGGAGGACGGAATGTAAGTAAACAAACACAGTTGTAGCCAAGTGCTACGCATTGAAAACTTACGATTATAGAGAAAAGTGAACTTAAAATTTTCAGGAAACTTGTAAAAAACAAATGGATGCCTTCTTTGTTAGCCTTCGATATGCTTTAGTTTAAATCATGGAAAAAAATTCAGCTATCTCTGCGGTTTGTTTTTACATTGAGGCAGTCCGGCATCTGGGATGAAAACGGAAAGGATCATTCCGGTCGAGTTGCTGAAAAAAACGCCATCACAATTTACATCGCCTTCTATCTTGTGTAATTTTTTTCATAGCTTAAGTTATTTCAGACGTCCTAATCTTTCGATTTTTTTCCCATTTTTGCAATCCATCACCAAAATCTATCCTGTGACTTGACCAGAACCCGTTGCGTGACAGACAAATTTAGTTAAATCAGACCATAATAACAGTGCGGTTTCTGAGATGAATGTTGAGATCACTGCAAAGTTATTTAGTTTCTTGATGGAATTAACACTGGGAGATTTTAAAAATTCATTTGCCATTCGTTAAGGGATGCGAATGTGTTGGCGGAGTCGTTATTCATTACTTGAAAGTCAATCTGGAGATACCAGGAGATAACGGTCGATTCCACGCGTCAAGATGGCCCTTGGACAGTACACCTAAAACTTGACAAAACCTGGCATTTAGACAAAATCTTATTCAAGGTAAGCTAGATATGACCTTTATCCTGTACTTTTCATCCAAATACCAAAGGATACAAGGAAAAAATTCCAAGTTTTCGGCTATTCGGTCGGAGGCACGCGCCTATTGTTTGTACTGGTTGACAGGTTAATGTTGTGATTATCGGGATTTTGAGAGCGTTTGTACTCGGCGCTGATAAAAAGCCCGAAACTAATTTTTAAACCTGATTTTAGAATGGTATTTCGTCTTTCAAGAATTCTGAATTTCAAGTGATTTGGTGTTTTACCGGGGAGGAAAACTTTCTCTTGAAAAACTGTGCCAAATTGAGAATTCAAAGCAAGCGAATTTTAGTGATTTTCAGCGGCTCGCCATGACCTTGAAAATTAATTCACAGATCTAAAACAGGACTCAATTACTTCCTACACACTTTAAAAGCAAACTTCCATGCTTAAAATGGGGGTTTTCTGGGGTGCAAATCAAACAGAGCGAAGTTTACGAGAAGGTATGATACACGTTTATTTCGCGTGTTTACAGGACACGTGTGGCGTAAACATGTTAAATTTTTTTTTCGGGCTTAAAAAAAAAAATTTCAAGAAAAAAATTCCACCACGTTTCTTAGATTGCTATAGGGTATCCGTGGAAAATTTATGAGGGAATTTTATTTTTCATCATGTGCCGCCACTCGCTCGATGTTAGTGGACATCCCCTCTTAAGGTCGTTAAATAGGGGAAGATTAGTGTGGTTATTACGGTAGTTAAATAGGGGCAGTTAAGAGTGGTTATTACGGTTGTTAAAAAGGGGCACATTGGGGTGGTTATTACGGTGGTTCAAAAGGTTAAGATTAGGGTGGTTATCAAAGTGGTTAAAAAAGGGCAGATTTGGGTTTTTAATACCTTGGTTATAAATGGACAGATTAGGGTGGTTATTACGGTGGTTTAGAAGGGGCAGATTAGGGTGGTTATTACGGTGATTAAAAAGGGGCAGATTAGGGTGGTTATTACGGTGGTTAAAAAGGGGCAGATTAGGGTGGTTATTTTGTTGGTTAAAAAGGGGCAGATTAGTGTGGTTAGTATGGTTGCTAAAAAGGGGCAGATAAGGTTGGTTAATACCTTGGTTATAAAAGGGCAGATTAGGGTGGTTATTACGGTGGTTAAAAAGGGGCAGATAAGGGTGGTTATTTCGGTGGTTTAAAAGGGGCAGATTAGGGTAGTTATTACGGAAGTTAAAAAAGAGCAGATTAGGGTGGTTAATACGGTGGTTATTAATAGGCAGATTAGGGTGGTTAATACGGTGGTTATAAATGGGCGGTAAAGAGTGGTTATTACGGTGGTTCAAAAGGTTCAGATTATGGTGGTTATTATTGTGGTTAAAAAAGAGCAGATAAGGGTGGTTAATACGGTGGTTATAAATAGGCAGATTAGGGTGGTTATTACGGTGGTTAAAAAGGGGCAGATTAGGGTGGTTATTACGGTGGTTAAAAAGGGGCAGATTATGGTGGTTATTACGGTGGTTAAAAAGGGGCAGATTAGGGTGGTTATTAAAGTGGTTAAAAAAGAGCAGATAAGGGTGGTTAATACGGTGGTTATTAATGGGCAGATTAGGGTGGTTAATATGGCGGTTATAAATGGGCAGTTAAGAGTGGTTATTACGGTGGTTCAAAAGGTTCAGATTATGGTGGTTATTATTGTGGTTAAAAAAGAGCAGATTAGGGTGGTTAATGCGGTGGTTATAAATAGGCAGATTAGGGTGGTTATTACGGTGGTTAAAAAGGGGCAGATTAGGGTGGTTATTACGATGGTTAAAAAGGGGCAGATTAGGGTGGTTATTACGGTGGTTAAAAAAGGGCAGATTAGGGTGGTTTTTACGGTGCTTAAAAAGGAACAGATTAGTGTGTTTATTACGGTGGTTAAAAAGGGGCAGATTAGGGTGGTTATTACGGTGGTTAAAATAGAGCAGATTAGGGTGGTTGTTACGGTGGTTCAAAAGGGGCAGATGTGTGTGATTATTAAGGTCGTTAAATAGGGGAAGATTAGTGTGGTTATTACGGTAGTTAAATAGGGGCAGTTAAGAGTGGTTATTACGGTTGTTAAAAAGGGGCACATTGGGGTGGTTATTACGGTGGTTCAAAAGGTTAAGATTAGGGTGGTTATCAAAGTGGTTAAAAAAGGGCAGATTTGGGTTTTTAATACCTTGGTTATAAATGGACAGATTAGGGTGGTTATTACGGTGGTTTAAAAGGGGCAGATTAGGGTGGTTATTACGGTGGTTAAAAAGGGGCAGATTAGCGTGGTTAGTATGGTTGTTAAAAAGGGGCAGATTAGGGTGGTTAATAGCTTGGTTATAAATGGGCAGATTAGGGTGGTTAATATGGCGGTTATAAATGGGCAGTTAAGAGTGGTTATTACGGTGGTTCAAAAGGTTCAGATTATGGTGGTTATTATTGTGGTTAAAAAAGAGCAGATTAGGGTGGTTAATACGGTGGTTATAAATAGGCAGATTAGGGTGGTTATTACGGTGGTTAAAAAGGGGCAGATTAGGGTGGTTATTACGATGGTTAAAAAGGGGCAGATTAGGGTGGTTATTACGGTGGTTAAAAAAGGGCAGATTAGGGTCTTTTTTACGGTGCTTAAAAAGGAACAGATTAGTGTGTTTATTACGGTGGTTAAAAAGGGGCAGATTAGGGTGGTTATTACGGTGGTTAAAAAGGGGCAGATTAGGGTGGTTGTTACGGTGGTTGAAAAGGGGCAGATTTGGGTGGTTATTAAGGTCGTTAAATAGGGGAAGATTAGTGTGGTTATTACGGTAGTTAAATAGGGGCAGTTAAGAGTGGTTATTACGGTTGTTAAAAAGGGGCACATTAGGGTGGTTATTACGGTGGTTCAAAAGGTTAAGATTAGGGTGGTTATCAAAGTGGTTAAAAAAGGGGAGATTTGGGTTTTTAATACCTTGGTTATAAATGGACAGATTAGGGTTGTTTTTACGGTGATTAAAAAGGGGCAGATTAAGGTGGTTATTACGGTGGTTAAAAAGGGGCAGATTAGGGTGGTTATTATGTTGGTTAAAAAGGGGCAGAGTAGCGTGGTTAGTATGGTTGTTAAAAAGGGGCAGATAAGGTTGGTTAATACCTTGGTTATAAATGGGCAGATTAGGGTGGTTATTACGGTGGTTAAAAAGGGGCAGATTAGGGTGGTTATTACGGTGGTTAAAATAGAGCAGATTAGGGTGGTTGTTACGGTGGTTCAAAAGGGGCAGATGTGTGTGATTATTAAGGTCGTTAAATAGGGGAAGATTAGTGTGGTTATTACGGTAGTTAAATAGGGGCAGTTAAGAGTGGTTATTACGGTTGTTAAAAAGGGGCACATTAGGGTGGTTATTACGGTGGTTCAAAAGGTTAAGATTAGGGTGGTTATCAAAGTGGTTAAAAAAGGGCAGATTTGGGTTTTTAATACCTTGGTTATAAATGGACAGATTAGGGTGGTTTTTACGGTGATTAAAAAGGGGGAGATTAAGGTGGTTATTACGGTGGTTAAAAAGGGGCAGATTAGGGTGGTTATTATGTTGGTTAAAAAGGGGCAGATTAGTGTGGTTAGTATGGTTGTTAAAAAGGGGCAGATAAGGTTGGTTAATACCTTGGTTATAAATGGGCAGATTAGGGTGGTTATTACGGTGGTTAAAAAGGGGCAGATTATGGTGGTTATTACGGTGGTTAAAAAGGGGCAGATAAGGGTGGTTATTACGGTGGTTTAAAAGGGGCAGATTAGGGTAGTTATTACGGAAGTTAAAAAAGAGCAGATTAGGGTGGTTAATACGGTGGTTATTAATAGGCAGATTAGGGTGGTTAATACGGTGGTTATAAATGGGCGGTAAAGAGTGGTTATTACGGTGGTTCAAAAGGTTCAGATTATGGTGGTTATTATTGTGGTTAAAAAAGAGCAGATAAGGGTGGTTAATACGGTGGTTATAAATAGGCAGATTTGGGTGGTTATTACGTTGGTTAAAAAGGGGCAGATTAGGGTGGTTATTACGGTGGTTAAAAAGGGGCAGATTATGGTGGTTATTACGGTGGTTAAAAAGGGGCAGATTAGGGTGGTTATTAAAGTGGTTAAAAAAGAGCAGATAAGGGTGGTTAATACGGTGGTTATTAATGGGCAGATTAGGGTGGTTAATATGGCGGTTATAAATGGGCAGTTAAGAGTGGTTATTACGGTGGTTCAAAAGGTTCAGATTATGGTGCTTATTATTGTGGTTAAAAAAGAGCAGATTAGGGTGGTTAATGCGGTGGTTATAAATAGGCAGATTAGGGTGGTTATTACGGTGGTTAAAAAGGGGCAGATTAGGGTGGTTATTACGATGGTTGAAAAGGGGCAGATTAGGGTGGTTATTACGGTGGTTAAAAAAGGGCAGATTAGGGTGGTTTTTACGGTGCTTAAAAAGGAACAGATTAGTGTGTTTATGACGGTGGTTAAAAAGGGGCAGATTAGGGTGGTTATTACGGTGGTTAAAATAGAGCAGATTAGGGTGGTTGTTAAGGTGGTTCAAAAGGGGCAGATGTGTGTGATTATTAAGGTCGTTAAATAGGGGAAGATTAGTGTGGTTATTACGGTAGTTAAATAGGGGCAGTTAAGAGTGGTTATTACGGTTGTTAAAAAGGGGCACATTAGGGTGGTTATTACGGTGGTTCAAAAGGTTAAGATTAGGGTGGTTATCAAAGTGGTTAAAAAAGGGCAGATTTGGGTTTTTAATACCTTGGTTATAAATGGACAGATTAGGGTGGTTTTTACGGTGATTAAAAAGGGGGAGATTAAGGTGGTTATTACGGTGGTTAAAAAGGGGCAGATTAGGGTGGTTATTATGTTGGTTAAAAAGGGGCAGATTAGTGTGGTTAGTATGGTTGTTAAAAAGGGGCAGATAAGGTTGGTTAATACCTTGGTTATAAATGGGCAGATTAGGGTGGTTATTACGGTGGTTAAAAAGGGGCAGATTATGGTGGTTATTACGGTGGTTAAAAAGGGGCAGATAAGGGTGGTTATTACGGTGGTTTAAAAGGGGCAGATTAGGGTAGTTATTACGGAAGTTAAAAAAGAGCAGATTAGGGTGGTTAATACGGTGGTTATTAATAGGCAGATTAGGGTGGTTAATACGGTGGTTATAAATGGGCGGTAAAGAGTGGTTATTACGGTGGTTCAAAAGGTTCAGATTATGGTGGTTATTATTGTGGTTAAAAAAGAGCAGATAAGGGTGGTTAATACGGTGGTTATAAATAGGCAGATTAGGGTGGTTATTACGGTGGTTAAAAAGGGGCAGATTAGGGTGGTTATTACGGTGGTTAAAAAGGGGCAGATTATGGTGGTTATTACGGTGGTTAAAAAGGGGCAGATTAGGGTGGTTATTAAAGTGGTTAAAAAAGAGCAGATAAGGGTGGTTAATACGGTGGTTATTAATGGGCAGATTAGGGTGGTTAATATGGCGGTTATAAATGGGCAGTTAAGAGTGGTTATTACGGTGGTTCAAAAGGTTCAGATTATGGTGGTTATTATTGTGGTTAAAAAAGAGCAGATTAGGGTGGTTAATGCGGTGGTTATAAATAGGCAGATTAGGGTGGTTATTACGGTGGTTAAAAAGGGGCAGATTAGGGTGGTTATTACGATGGTTAAAAAGGGGCAGATTAGGGTGGTTATTACGGTGGTTAAAAAAGGGCAGATTAGGGTGGTTTTTACGGTGCTTAAAAAGGAACTGATTAGTGTGTTTATGACGGTGGTTAAAAAGGGGCAGATTAGGGTGGTTATTACGGTGGTTAAAATAGAGCAGATTAGGGTGGTTGTTAAGGTGGTTCAAAAGGGGCAGATGTGTGTGATTATTAAGGTCGTTAAATAGGGGAAGATTAGTGTGGTTATTATGGTAGTTAAATAGGGGCAGTTAAGAGTGGTTATTACGGTTGTTAAAAAGGGGCACATTGGGGTGGTTATTACGGTGGTTCAAAAGGTTAAGATTAGGGTGGTTATCAAAGTGGTTAAAAAAGGGCAGATTTGGGTTTTTAATACCTTGGTTATAAATGGACAGATTAGGGTGGTTATTACGGTGGTTTAGAAGGGGCAGATTAGGGTGGTTATTACGGTGATTAAAAAGGGGCAGATTAGGGTGGTTATTACGGTGGTTAAAAAGGGGCAGATTAGGGTGGTTATTTTGTTGGTTAAAAAGGGGCAGATTAGTGTGGTTAGTATGGTTGCTAAAAAGGGGCAGATAAGGTTGGTTAATACCTTGGTTATAAAAGGGCAGATTAGGGTGGTTATTACGGTGGTTAAAAAGGGGCAGATAAGGGTGGTTATTTCGGTGGTTTAAAAGGGGCAGATTAGGGTAGTTATTACGGAAGTTAAAAAAGAGCAGATTAGGGTGGTTAATACGGTGGTTATTAATAGGCAGATTAGGGTGGTTAATACGGTGGTTATAAATGGGCGGTAAAGAGTGGTTATTACGGTGGTTCAAAAGGTTCAGATTATGGTGGTTATTATTGTGGTTAAAAAAGAGCAGATAAGGGCGGTTAATACGGTGGTTATAAATAGGCAGATTAGGGTGGTTATTACGGTGGTCAAAAAGGGGCAGATTAGGGTGGTTATTACGGTGGTTAAAAAGGGGCAGATTATGGTGGTTATTACGGTGGTTAAAAAGGGGCAGATTAGGGTGGTTATTAAAGTGGTTAAAAAAGAGCAGATAAGGGTGGTTAATACGGTGGTTATTAATGGGCAGATTAGGGTGGTTAATATGGCGGTTATAAATGGGCAGTTAAGAGTGGTTATTACGGTGGTTCAAAAGGTTCAGATTATGGTGGTTATTATTGTGGTTAAAAAAGAGCAGATTAGGGTGGTTAATGCGGTGGTTATAAATAGGCAGATTAGGGTGGTTATTACGATGGTTAAAAAGGGGCAGATTAGGGTGGTTATTACGGTGGTTAAAAAAGGGCAGATTAGGGTGGTTTTTACGGTGCTTAAAAAGGAACAGATTAGTGTGTTTGTTACGGTGGTTAAAAAGGGGCAGATTAGGGTGGTTATTACGGTGGTTAAAATAGAGCAGATTAGGGTGGTTGTTACGGTGGTTCAAAAGGGGCAGATGTGTGTGATTATTAAGGTCGTTAAATAGGGGAAGATTAGTGTGGTTATTACGGTAGTTAAATAGGGGCAGTTAAGAGTGGTTATTACGGTTGTTAAAAAGGGGCACATTGGGGTGGTTATTACGGTGGTTCAAAAGGTTAAGATTAGGGTGGTTATCAAAGTGGTTAAAAAAGGGCAGATTTGGGTTTTTAATACCTTGGTTATAAATGGACAGATTAGGGTGGTTATTACGGTGGTTTAAAAGGGGCAGATTAGGGTGGTTATTACGGTGGTTAAAAAGGGGCAGATTAGCGTGGTTAGTATGGTTGTTAAAAAGGGGCAGATTAGGGTGGTTAATAGCTTGGTTATAAATGGGCAGATTAGGGTGGTTATTACGGTGGTTAAAAAGGGGCAGATGATGGTGGTTATTACGGTGGTTAAAAAGGGGCAGATTAGGGTGGTTATTACGGTGGTTAAAAAAGAGCAGATTAGGGTGGTTAATACGGTGGTTATTAATGGGCAGATTAGGGTGGTTAATACGGTGGTTATAAATGGGCGGTAAAGAGTGGTTATTACGGTGGTTCAAAAGGTTCAGATTATGGTGGTTATTATTGTGGTTAATAAAGAGCAGATTAGGGTGGTTAATACGGTGGTTATAAATAGGCAGATTAGGGTGGTTATTACGGTGGATAAAAAGGGGCAGATTAGTGTGGTTATTACGGTGGTTAAAAAGGGGCAGATTATGGTGGTTATTACGGTGGTTAAAAACGGGCAGATTAGGGTGGCTATTACGGTGGTTAAAAAAGAGCAGATTAGGGTGGTTAATATGGTGGTTATTAATGGGCAGATTAGGGTGGTTAATATGGTGGTTATAAATGGGCAGTTAAGAGTGGTTATTACGGTGGTTCAAAAGGTTCAGATTATGGTGGTTATTATTGTGGTTAAAAAAGAGCAGATTAGGGTGGTTAATACGGTGGTTATAAATAGGCAGATTAGGGTGGTTATTACGGTGGTTAAAAAATTGGCAGATTAGGGTGGTTATTACGATGGTTAAAAAGGGCAGATTAGGGTGGTTATTACGGTGGTTAAAAAAGGGCAGATTAGGGTGGTTATTACGGTGCTTAATAAGGAACAGATTAGTGTGTTTATTACGGTAGTTAAAAAGGGGCAGATTAGGGTGGTTGTTACGGTGGTTAAAATAGAGCAGATTAGGGTGGTTGTTACGGTGGTTCAAAAGGGGCAGATTTGTGTGATTATTAAGGTCGTTAAATAGGGGAAGATTAGTTTGGTTATTAAGGTGGTTAAAAAGGGGCACATTTGTGTGGTTAATACGGTGGTTCAAAGGGGGCAGCTTAAAATTTTTATTACAATTGTGTTGTTAATAAAAGGCAGATTAGCGTGGTTATTACGGTAGTTAAATAGGGGTAGTTAAGAGTGGTTAATACGGTTGTTAAAAAGGGGCAGATTAGGGTGGTTATTACGGTGGTTCAAAAGGTTAAGATTAGGGTGGTTATGAAAGTGGTTAAAAATGGGCAGATTAGGGTGGTTAATACCTTGGTTATAAATGGGCAGATAAGGGTGGTTATTACGGTGGTTAAAAAGGGGCAGATTAGGGTGGTTATTACGGTGGTTAAAAAGGGGCAGATTAGGGTGGTTATTACGGTGGTTAAAAAGGGGCAGATTATGGTGTTTATTACGGTGGTTAAAAAGGGGCAGATGAGGGTGGTTATTACGGTGGTCAAAAAGGGGCAGATTAGGGTGGTTAATACGGTGGTTAAAGAAGAGCAGATTAGGGTGGTTAATACGGTGGTTATTAATGGGCCGATTAGAGTGGTTAATACGGTGGTTATAAATGGCCAGTTAAGAGTGGTTATTACGGTGGTCCAAAAGGTTCAGATGATGGTGGTTATTATTGTGGTTAAAAAAGAGCAGATTAGGGTGGTTAATACGGTGGTTATAAATGGGCAGATTAGGGTGGTTATTACAGTGGTTAAAAAGGGGCAGATTAGGGTGGTTATTACGGTGGTTAAAATAGAGCAGATTAGGGTGGTTAATGCGGTGGTTATAAATGGGCAGACTAGGGTGGTTATTACGGTGGTTAAAAGGGGCAGATTAGGGTGGTTATTACGGTGCTTAAAAAGGAACAGATTAGTGTGTTTATTACGGTGGTTTAAAAGGGGCAGATTGGGGTGGTTATTACGGTGGTTAAAAATGGGCAGATTAGTGTGGTTATTACTTTGGTCAAAAAGGGGCAGATTAGGATGGTTAATACGGTTGTGAAAAAGTAGCAGAATAGGGTGGTTATCACGGTGGTTTAAAAGAGGCAGTTAAGGGTGGTTAATACAGCGGTTAAAAAGGGGCACATTAGGATGGTTATTGTGGTGGTTTAAAAGGTGCAGATTAGGATGGTGATTGCGGTGGTTAAAAGGGGGTCTTTAAGGGTGGTTAATGCGGTGATTTAAAAGAGACACATTAGGTTGGTGAATACGGTGGTTAAAAAGGGGCAGATTTCGGTGGTTATTACAGTGGTTAAAATTGGGCAGATCTATGTGGTAATTCCGGTAATTTAAAAGGGCCAGATTAAGGTGGTTATTACGGTGGTTAAAAAGGGACAGATTAGGGTGGTTGTTACGGTAATTTGAAAGGAGCTGATTGGTGTGGTTTTTGCGGTGGTTAAAAAGGGCAGATGAAAGTGTTTATTACGGTAATTTACAAGAAGCAGATTAGGATGGTTATTACGGTGGTTAAAAAGGGGCTGACTTGCGTGGTTATTAAGGTGGTTAAAAAGGGGCATATTTGGGTGGTTATTACGGTGTTTAAAAAGGACCGATTAGGTTGGTTAATACGGTGGTTAAAAACGGGGAAATTAGGGTGGTTATTACGGCCGTTAAAAAGGAGCAGATTAGGATGGTTATTACGGTAGTAAAAAACAGGCTTATTTGGGTGGTTATTACGGTTGTAAATACGGTTGCAAATATGAAGCAAATGCCATGTTTGCTTTACTTTGGCCATATCTGCACATAAATCAAATGACGTTTTTGCACCACATTTATAAACAAAGCAAAGATGGTAAATACCGCTTTTACTCGATGTTTACATGGATAGAAAAGATGAAGGAAATGCCATGTTAATTTTTTCTTTGGTCATATTTGCACATGAATCAAATCTCGTGTTTGGGCCACATTTACCAGTGAAGCACAGAAGGTGAATACAGGTCTTTGCTCCATATTTACATACCGTAGCAAACGTGATAAATTTGTACACATTTAAGACAAATTCACCCAAAAGTAATTATGAAGCACGGTCAAATACAGTGTATATACTGCACGAAAAGATGGTTTTACCTGAAAAGGAAATATGACAAAAATGCCAGGTTTGCTTTCCGTTGGTCACATTTGCTTGCTCTTTTAGGCAAAACTTAACAATAACCGCGACAACAACTGTACTCTAAAACATGTTCAGCAAAATGCCAATATTTATTCTTATTTCAGGGAGTGTTAGTCTTTTTAGGAGCAACAGTTAATTTAGCTGACCGTAAAGATAATTTTAAGGGCTAAATACATGTATTATCACCAAAGTTTTTGTATATCAACTAATGCACCCAAGTTCCCTATTTCAAGTACAGTTCTACTTGTAATTATTAATTCAAATGTACAATATCAAATCAATTTTTGTGGTCACAAAACTAACAGCACACTATAACACAAAACGATCAGTTTCTTGAATTGTAATCAGTGGTGACCAACAAATTATTATTTTTTCATTACCAGGTCAAAGTGTCATAACTAATCAATTTCTCTTTTGTAAAAACTGCCACCTTAAGTGTAAGAATACTAAAATTGCACAACTAATGACACTTTAGTCAACAAAGTAAGGGTGGGAAAAGCAGAGTCACATGTTTCACTGGAAAGCTTTGCAAGAGCTAAACTGCATAGTTGTTTGAAGGCTGGTTAAAGCTAACACAGGAGTAAAAGGTTTAACAAACGATTCTTTATCTCTTTTTTTGAAACCGTTTCCACTGCTTATTTTTAGTTGTAGTTTGAACAAAAAGAATTAACAGGTATCCACGTCATAAGCTACAAACTTGAATTCAAAACTGATACTATCCCTGGGTTAGCTTAATCCTGTTTTAAGCAACTGTGCTCTGATCTATTTTCTGAACGTCTTACAGGTAAGAGATTCTTCAACAGAATGCACTTTTCACTGCTTACAACTAAGTGCACCAGTAGCAATTAATTATGAATCAGTCATTTCCAGCAGTGCTAATTCCCCCCTTCACCAGGTCAACCCCTGGGCGTTAGGATTTTTAAAGAACAACCTGGCAAATACCCCCAGCTAAGGTAAAAAAAAATAAATGTATATTAGTTTCTTAGTTTTTGGGCTTACCTTCATTCTAGTAATCAAAGCTAAATTGAACTTGCCCAATGAAGTTATCACTAAAAGGAAGTGACAGTACTGTGACATGAAAATCATGGGATGGCAAATGCCCTGGGGTAGACTAATGCCTGGCCCCGTGAGGGACAATAGGAAAAGTGCCCCACTCATGCCCACTCATGGGGGGATGGGCACTGCTGGAACTGACTGATGCATTACATGTATATATAATGACATTAAATTTCAGTGGAAGAGCTTATTACCAGGCTAGTGTAGTAATGTAGTGAAAAAACAGTGTCTCCAATAAGCACTCTGTGCTAAATTCCACTTACATGCTTGAATGATGTTATGACAAGAACTGTAAAGTAGGCAGCTGAGCAGTTAGTTTTTCATATGAACACTGATCCCAATGACCTGTTAACTGAATGAGAAGGCTGGGTGGGAAACATTTGATGGAAGGCCTTGGGGTTGACAACTGGGAAGCAAAGGTTTGTGCACCAAGATCAAGAGCCGTATATTTTCCCATCCAGCCTGACCTCAGTCAATTAGTAACCATAATTTTATGCTTGATTTGATTGAAAAATTATGAAAACATCTTAGTGAATACTCAAATGAAAATGAATAATTTTTGAATGTTCAGTTCCCTCTATAAACATGCCATTGGTGCATCATGGTAGTTGTATGCAGCAAAACAAGTCCAAAATGAGCTTACCCAGAAGTGTTATTCAGTACATGAAATGAAATCCAGTAGTTTGTTTTATGATTAAAAATCATTCAAATCATTGGGTCTTGCAACCTACACACCCTTAGAACCACAGGAAATGACCAAACATGCCACTTTAAATACAACAACCATGATACCTTCAAATTGTGATCAAAGAGGGAACTGGGCACAGCACATGTACACATGCTAAATGAACCAAAAGAAATGTGTGGGCCCAAATCCAGCCCACACATGCTAGCCTATTAGGTTGCTTTCTATGGAATTGCATTAACAAGGCCAAATATTGACTACTTTAGAACCAATTTAGCGTTTCTAGGAACAGTGCAAGCATAAGGATTGCGTTCTTTTTTTGGATTGGCATAGTCTGTTTCATTAACAATTGTAGGACATTTGCATGATGGCATCATTGACTACAACTACCACAATCAAATTAGTTTATCCTTTCTTATTAAAATTGTGTAATCCCAGTGAAGTTTAATGACAATGGAGCTAATTTGGGTGTATGAACAATGAGTGAGTCAGTGAGGCATGTTTGTTAGCGAGCCAAGAGTGCAAGATGCAAGGCACATAGTCACATGCAAGGCACAGTATAATATTAATATTAATCCTCTTGTAGTTTTCTTTTCCTATCTTCGATTACTCAGACCAGTGAGGCAGCAATTTCCTTTGATTATGAAGGTCATTTCTCTTCTCGATTGCTCTTTAATTTATCTGTCTTTATCCTGGAATTGTTTTGTTTTGTTTTGTTTTGGTCATGGCAACAGTCATGATAAAAATATAGCTTTGATTCCAGTAAAACAACGAGTGCAGTACTTAGGCTTTTTGTCAGCATGTTGCATACAACAAACCTGTACTGTCTAAATAGGTGGATTTGCAGTGGTGCAACAGATGTAAGAGTAAGTCAAAACATCTAAATCGAGCACGACATACAATGTTCTTACATGTACATGTACACTGCTGAACTCAGCAACTGTTATATGACAGTTTGCTTAGGCTTCTATAAAGTGTTTGACCGCTGTGGACTTGCTGACTCAATTGAATTTCTCAATTTTCTTCAGCATTGCATGCAAGAAACACTCCATTTCTACAGCTGTACCCTTAGCCTTTTTCTTCAGAATTGTGGACTTACATGTTTGTGTTGCTTGTGCGACTGGCTGGCATGTTGGTAACCCTTAATCAGAAAAGAAAAACTGAAGGATTCTGGTAGTTGTAGTCAAATGTGTCCCATTCTGAGCTGTGCTAGTGCATAGTGCTTACACTTGTAAGATAACAATTTGGATCTTAAAATCATCATTGGTGTCTGCCTTTGATACCTAATGTTCAGCAGATAATCCCTGCTTTCCATGCACTTGTTCTTCTTGTCCGTCTTGACTAATTTGTTGCCCAATGCTGTTTTCTTTTTTTTCTGTGAAGACACAACACAGTCAAACTAAACCATGATAACTAAAAGATACATGCCATACTATTGCATTTTAAGGCTGCGATTTGTCGGCCACGATAAATCGGGAAGCGAATTGGTTTATGTACAGTGCAAGCACTGCACATGCATTTTTTTTTATAGTAAAAGCTTTTTTATAAAACGTTTTGGAAAACAAAATGGTAGGTGCTAGATAGTTAGTTTGTTTTCAGCTAAAATACTGCAGATATAATTTGTTTTGCCCCAATTCTTTTGTAGGTTGCGTTTTCTTTCTTAAAATCGGGCCCGACACGTGAAAATCTGTGAAGCAGTCACGGATTTTTTTTTAATCAGCCGGCTTGTCGGATTGGAGTCGCGTCCCTATCGGATTGCCATTCACAGGCGCTGATTCGCTCCCCGATTTGTCGTGGCCGACAAATCGGCCTGACAAGTCGCAGCATGTAAATTAGCCTTTTGTTGCACACAAATATTTACTTTGCTCTGCAGTGGAGGCCGGTACTGTGGGAAAAACTAAAGTAGACCCATTTTTAAAAGAGCAATTTTGAAAGTCACAAAACAACAATCAAGAGTAAACAATATCAATGAATGATTTCAAATGATTTTAGCAATCAGTGAGAATCAATGAAGAAAAAAGGTTTGCGACCTTTATTAATTTAGATTGCTGATAGCAATGAAGAATGCTTGTTATTAATTGCCATAGATCCCAGAAGTTCAGACTTTTAACAAAAAACACACAAATAAAAAACAAGGTCACTTCTTAGGGCTATCTTCCTTCCAAAATAAACATCAAAACATAGAGACAAAATAATTTCAATAGACAAAATTAAACAGTAGATTGAGGCAAAGACTATTATGCACCTGTCATTTAAAAACCCCGAACCCCCCCCCCCCCCCCACCCCTCGGGCATGACCAGGGCATTCACTTTTTATGCAAATGAAGCCAGTGAATTCCCCGGTCCCCAGGGGAAAAGTGAATGGTGAACTCCCCACCCCCATACATGTATGTCCAACAAACAGGGTACTCCCTTTTAAATGTCAACTCGTAACAAGGGATGACAAATATGATGATAGCCGTGAAATGAAAACATTATGTGGCAACACTTGAAACCCCTCCATGGACAAGAAAAGACAACTATTCCAACATAATCTTTCTATTTTACATCTTGATGTCAGAAAATGCAAGATCACAACAAATTACAACTCATGTTTTAGCAATAGTCTTCTGAAGTTAGAATAACTCAAGCTTAACAAATGTATTTCTTGTCAAAATGAAAGTAGGTCACCAGTAGACACTAATCGAAACAACCCAAAACAACGCGTAACTTCATCATTAATATTAACATTGATAATAGCTTAGCTTGTTCATCGATAGGTCAAGTCAGTGAGTTTAAATGCATAATATTTTAATATCTATACAGTATCATTGAAAATATGTCCACCTTTCCTTACTAGACTTAAGAAATCTTCGGCTTATTCCCCGGCCAGGGAGGCTAAGGCCGTGATTTCTTGTGTGTTCCCTGTCTACCGGGGGACGAAAATGGAGTGAATATGAAGTGAAAGTCCCCTCATTACCCCGGCCATGCCTGAGGGGTGGGGGGGGACCGGAGTGTCAAATGACACAATTCACACTAACCTTGAAAGTCCAGGTCGGTTGTTCGCTTCCATCGTTCCAGTGTCAACCGTGGAATCGCCAGAACATTGTGAAACACTTTCTTAGAGACCCGTCGGCTTCTGGTCCTTCATTCTGACCTCTGTGAACTGCTTTTACGACGTGAACCTCGCTATTTTCTACCGTTTTGTTACGAAATGAAACGAAGTCCTTCTGTTTCAGGCTTGAAATAAACGCCTACCAGCTAGGGCTGCGCGCGCATAGCATAATTTTTATAACGGCTTTTACAAGAATAAATTAACTTGAAAAGAGAGAGGAGGGGAGGGGAGGGACGATAAGCACAAACTCAATTTGCTTAGAAATTTTTAATGTCATCCCTATCAAAAAGTAGCAATTTGAACAAAGTTACCCATCCTTTTCTCGAGAAGAGAGAATCAAGGTTAAACCTAACAAATTCATACCACCTATTCCTTCGATCTTCACTTCACACTCCTTTGACACTGCAGCTGTCCAAAAGTATCGCGGGCGAATATCGCGCGGGACTTGACGAATTTTGGCGCGGATGTTGTGAAAGCAAGGGCTATGGTTACATGTCATATTTTACAGTTTTGTACGTTTCTTGTTCCTGGTAAAATGAAAACGGTGCTGTTTCTAACTTTCGGATGTATCAGGTTCACCCAGCGCACGAAAATAGCCTTTCCACTGTGCAGTTTTAGCAAAATGGAAGCTACATACGGGTAGCCCACGTTTCGACTTGGATCATCAGCCCCGGTCATCAGCAAAAATGTCCATGTCTCATCCGAACAAAAAGGAATTCATCAGTCCATGATGAAATGCATCGCTGTTGAAACTGGTAAGTTGACAAACTACTTTATTTTGTATTTGACTACTGGTCCTACTGATATCATCTTGGGCTTTCCAAAGGACCTAATATAAGGGAACGCTATTGGGAGCAATTTCAGAATACCCGGCCACTTCATTTAGGCTTACATCTTCTTCTTCTTCCTCGGATAACCCACCTCCTTCTTAATGAAGATTCTCGTGAGCATCAGTACCGGTGCTATTTCTAAAATTCTCTATTTCTAAGATTCTCGTGAGCGTCAGTGCAGGTGCTTGGGAATTAAAAACTTAGGGTATGGTCAGTGGCTATATTGGCAAAGTGGCACCACAGCCGGTCCTTAAAGGCTTCCAGGCCAGGTGCCAGAACCACGGAATCTGGGAGGCTATTCCAATCACGAACAGTTCGTGGCACGAATGACATTTGATGGTAATTTGTACGAGAAAATGGGACTTCATAGCCCATGCAGTTTACATGTGTTGATGGTCTCCTTTGCGGACGCATGAGTTGTTGAGTACCCAGGTCAGCCAAGCCGTTGTGAAGTTTGTACATCATGCACAGTCTCAGGGCTTGTCTTCTAATTTGGAGCATATACCAGCCAAGTGTGTAAGAAGCCGCAACATTGAGCACTACAAATTTTTCTAGGAATATTGCCAGTCTTACCTCATGATCAAATTGCACAAGAAGTCATGTGACTGCCTTTTATAGATATATTCTACTGTGAATATTACAGGTTTCATTACAGTCAAAGCTCTCATCAGCGACCACCTCTGGAATTCCGAAAAGTGGTCGCAGCTAGAGCTGGCCGCTCATGAGAAGGAGCTCTTATTTAAGGGACCACGAGGTACAACAGAAGAGGATGGTCGCTTATGAGAGCTTTTAGCATAAAGCCTGGCATATGTTGATGGTCACCAATAGTACTGTAGCAAAAATATTAAAAATTTTTATACAAGATTATCGCGCATGTACAAGTCAATGAACCATTAGTGCTTATGCTATGTATTACTCTGAATTTGCCCAAAAAGTGAGTAGTTTTATTACAGTGCTGCTTGCTGTACCCTTGCCACCAGACAAAGTTTTTCATTAGTTTGTGACAACTTTTTGACATCTTTCTGACAACTTCCCGATGGGTTTTGTTTCAACTGGCCAATTAGAATGCAAGAAATGTGGGAGGCGGAGTTGATAAGTTCCACACTCTCTCTCTCTCTTGTACGGTTGTCTGGTGGCAACCGTACAACATGCAGCACTGTAAAGTGTTGACTGAGCGGTCACCTACGAGAGCTTAGAATCCAGGCAATAATTCACAAAAGTGGTCACACAGTTGCTTACGGGAACGATTGCTTATGAGAACTTTTGATTACAGAGTTTAAGTGATGTTCAAATGGGGTTTCACAATGTTGGTTGTAACTTGAGCTGGTCGCTTACGAGAGTGGTCACAGGGAGGGCTTCGACTGTATTCTGATTGGTTCCCTAGCAACTTGAGGTATAATGTTATTGTTGCTGTTATTATTACAGTTTATTATTATTATTATTATTATTTTAGTACATAAACCCATTTCAACAGCTGATACATGCATATAATGCCCAAGGCTGAAAACAAAACTTTAATTTAAGGGCAACTTTTTTCTGGCATGAGTGTTATTTAGCAAATCAAGCCCTTTCGGCAGTTGGTATATTAGAGGATAATGCCCAAGGTTGAAAGATTGTCCAAACAATGAACAGTTGAGTATAACAGAGTGTCTTATTAAGTGTGTGTCGGTAAAGCAGATGTTCATTGTTACAGTCAATGTCATTAGTCAACATTATTTTTACCACCTTATTGACTGCCTCAATTAAAGATTACTCTTGTTGTAAATTCAAACTACATGTATCTAAGTATACAGTTGAACCCCACTTAAGGATCTCAACCACTTTATCAAGATGCAACTACCTCATTGTTATTGCTACTATCAATGGGATACAAAAGGATATGTAAGCATTGCTCATATCCATGTTAAAATTAATATTCTCATTAAGTGAATTTGATTTACAGTGTACAAGTGTCACAAATGACCTTCTCAACCTTGTCTTTTTCAGATTTCTTGCCTTTGTCAACTACCACTCATGGGGCACTGGTAAACATTTTAAAGAACTGGACATTTTCTTACAGGGACAACACATTTCTCACTATTTTGGATCGGCTTCGATCGGTATTTCATGAAAGCAAAATTTTGGTAAGAAAAACAGCATTGCATGGCAAGTTAGGTACAAAATTTATTTAGAAAATCTCAGCTAATCCACATCAATTTGTTTATGAGGTCTGATTGAACGAGGATTCTAAGAAAACAATAAGAAGAAATCGATGTTTTTGGCTTTGCTTTTTTGCTCTATTACAAGTGAGACGATGGAGGCACTTCCTTTGTTAGAAGGACTGTCCACTGAGATGGCAGTTTTTTTTGGTCACTCATTAAGTGTGATTTGGAAAGATATTTGAAGTAATATATCAAACACGAGAAAGAGTGTTTCATCAGGATATCCAGACACCAAGAAGTGGGTTGAAAAAAACGAGGCGCAGCCGAGTTTTTTTTGACCGACTTCGAGGTGTTTGGATACCTGATGAAACACTCTTTCGAGTTTTTGATATGGCTTCTCAAACCATTCATAATTCTTGGAGAAATTCAAAGCAAACGTTCACAAAATCTTATGCTAATTAAGATCTGGTATCCAAACCACTGTCACAGTTGTGATTTCCTTTGTTTTCTCTTAATGAATAATGAATGGGTTGAGAAGTTTTATTTCTATGTTCATTTTGCCAGTCCATAACTTAACTGATACAGGCCAGTCTCTCTTTGTAATGAGTCTTCTCAGCTCTCACAGCAGTAATGTTTGAGAAAAAATATGCAAGAATTGAAACTTGATTGAAGAATATGTGTTTCCTTGTGGCACTGGCAACCATTCCTGCTCTTAAGGTGACACAATTTTTATGAGCAGGACTGCCAAGATGACACATCTTTTGCCAGTTTGCATTTGCTGTTGATACAAGAAATAAATGTCGATAACTCATGATTTAGAGCAGTTGGTAAAAAGCAAAACAAAACAAACAAACAAATAATCTAATGATAATGACCTGGCCCTGACTAAAAAAAAGAAAGCTCTGGTAAGAAAATCTTTGTACTAGGATAATTTCTTGAAGCAATACATGAATGTTAGTCTACCACCACGGCGAGTAGAATTAAGGATGCATACAGCCTGTATAACGAAGTCTTGGACTGGCAAAAGGAACATAGGAATATTAAAAAAGTTCAAAGCAGCAACTTTTAGTGATAGCAGCTTTTAGCTGCTGAATTCGTGATTAACCTGAGCCATAGCCTTCTCACTTCTCACTTCATATTGACATGCCCTGAGCAGTTGATGAAAAGCAAAGAAAAAAACAAACAAAAACAACAATAACAATGACAACAATTTATGATAATGACCTTGCCATGAAAACTTGAGAAGGCTATGGTTGGAAACCCTTTACAAGTATTAAGATACTGTCTTCAAACAGTTTGTTAGCCTACTGTCACCTGGTTAAGGCCCTGTTTACATGAGTTAACTCATCCGGGGATGATTTTTATCTCATCCCGGGGTGACTCTCATCCCGTTGTCTGGTCATTTACCTGTGAGTATTTACATGATTTGGAGCAAAAATGGGTTCGGGACGAAAGTCGTCCCGGGATGAAACTCATCCCGGGATGAAATAACTCATGTAAACGGGGCCTAAGTACATGTAGACTTAGGGACATATACTGCAACGACAACCAATCGTTGAACGCACACACTCATTTTTCCTACGCTTGGCACTGGTCACTTGTATTTGCTACTAGCTCTCATTGGCTCGTTTGATTGCCTGTGTCTTATGATTGACCAGAGTAATTGTTTTGTTTAGGTTTTATGACACCTGCTTCATTTGAAAATGATTATTGTTCTATAACGTAGCACCTGATCTGAGCTAACTCGTAAAATCTCCGGTTGGTAAATAAAGAGGCTCAAAACTGGTGGGTTGGTGCACCCACCATTCCTGGTGTGTTAAATGACTTGAAAGCCAATTATCTAACACTGCATGCCTCTTTATGTTAATGCCATGGTGTGTATGTAAATTTTTTTGGCAAGTTTTAATGTTTGGATGGAAGCTAAAATATGTTTGGTTTGAAAGCTGCCAAAAAATACATTCAGTAACAAGACTAATAACTTCTATAAAGAAAGAGAAAAGAAAAAAATGGATATATTAACAATTTTTTTTCCCTTTGAGACAAGACCAACACTGCCTCTTGCATAGCACTCATCTTTAGGCAGTCAGTGAAGGCTATTGCAAACAAAAAATGCTGATCGTTCATGTCTGGCAGATGTTAGTACAAACAGCTCTGTGTTTCATACTTTTCAAAGTTCAAGGCAATGAACAAGATAAGTGAAAAACAAAAAGCTTAAAGCCAGGAAGAAAGATCCAAAGTCAAGATCTCATTTGAAATCTAGAGAGAAGCTTTTTGTAAGTGCAACATGCCACGAGAAAGGAATTTCATCCGCCAAGTTCATGCATCGCAGTCACAAATCGAATGTGACAAGAGATGAGTGACATTTTCTGTTTGTTCTAGTATTCACTGTTGAGTTTTCAAAATGTGGTCATGTTTAGGAAACCTAGTGCAAAGATGCAGTCATCTTTAGACAGTCAGTGAAGCCAACTGCAAACAAAAAATGCTGATCTTCCATGACTGACAGATTTTAGTGCAAACAGTTCTGTTTCAGACTTGTCAAAATTGAAGCTGAATGAATAATATTAGTGAAAAAAAGGCTAAAAGCCAGGTAGAAAGATCCAAAGTCAAGATCTCATTTGAAATCTAGAGAAAAACGTTTTGTAAGTGCATTGCATGTCATGAGAAAGGAATTTCATTAGCCACGTTCATGCATCGCAGTCACAAATCGAATGTGACAAAAGATGAATGGCATTTTCTGTTTGTTCTAGGTTTTCAAAATGAAGTCATTTTTAGGAAACCCATTGCAAAGATGCAGTCATCTTTAGGCAGTCAGTGAAGCCTATTGCAAACAAAAAATGCTGATCTTTCATGTCTGGCAGATTTTAGTACAAACAGCTCTGTGTTTCATACTTTTCAAAGTTAAAGGCAATGAACAAGATAAGTGAAAAACAAAAAGCTTAAAAGCCAGGAAGAAAGATCCAAAGTCAAGAACTTATTTGAAATCTAGAGAAAAACCTGTTGTAAGTGCAACATGTCAGAAGAAAGGAATTTCATTAGCCAAGTTCATGCATCGCAGTCACAAATCGAATGTGACAAAAGATGAATGGCATTTTCTGTTTGTTGTACTATTCACTGTTGGGTTTTCAAAATGTGGTCATTTTTGGGAAACCCACTGCAAAGATGCAGTCATCTTTAGGCAGTCAGTGAAGCCTATTGCAAGCAAAAAATGCTGATCTTTCATGACTGGCAGATTTTAGTACAAACAACTCTGTGTTTCATGCTTTCCAAAAGTGAAAGCAATGAATAAGATAAGTGAAAAAAAAAAGCTTAAAGCCAGGAAGAAAGATCTTAAGTCAAGATCTCATTTGAAATCTAGAGAGAAACTTTTTGTAAGTGCATTACATGTCATGACAAAGGAATTTCATTAGCCAAGTTCATGCATCACAGTCACAAATCGAATGTGACAAAAGATGAATGGCATTTTCTGTTTGTTGTAGTATTCACTGTTGGGTTTTCAAAATGTGCTCATTTTTAGGAAACGCACTGCAAAGATGCAGTCATCTTTAGGCAGTCAGTGAAGCCTATTGCAAACAAAAAATGCTGATCTTTCATGACTGGCAGATTTTAGTACAAACAGCTCTGTGTTTCATACTTTTCAAAGTTAAAGGCAATGAACAAGATAAGTGAAAAACAAAAAGCTTAAAAGCTAGGAAGAAAGATCTTAAGTCAAGAACTTATTTGAAATCTAGAGAAAAACCTGTTGTAAGTGCAACATGTCAGAAGAAAGGAATTTCATTAGCCAAGTTCATGCATCGCAGTCACAAATCGAATGTGACAAAAGATGAATGGCATTTTCTGTTTGTTGTACTATTCACTGTTGGGTTTTCAAAATGTGGTCATTTTTGGGAAACCCACTGCAAAGATGCAGTCATCTTTAGGCAGTCAGTGACGCCTATTGCAAGCAAAAAATGCTCATCTTTCATGACTGGCAGATTTTAGTACAAACAACTCTGTGTTTCATGCTTTCCAAAAGTGAAAGCAATGAATAAGATAAGTGAAAAAAAAAAGCTTAAAGCCAGGAAGAAAGATCTTAAGTCAAGATCTCATTTGAAATCTAGAGAGAAACTTTTTGTAAGTGCATTACATGTCATGACAAAGGAATTTCATTAGCCAAGTTCATGCATCACAGTCACAAATCGAATGTGACAAAAGATGAATGGCATTTTCTGTTTGTTGTAGTATTCACTGTTGGGTTTTCAAAATGTGGTCATTTTTAGGAAATGCACTGCAAAGATGCAGTCATCTTTAGGCAGTCAGTGAAGCCTATTGGAAACAAAAAATGCCGATCTTTCGTGACTGGCAGATTTTAGTACAAACTCTGTGTTTCGTACTTTTCAAAATTGAAAGCAATGAATAAGATAAGTGAAAAAAAAACCTTAAAGCTAGGAAGAAAGATCTTAAGTCAAGATCTCATTTGAAATCTATAGAGAAACTTTTTGTAAGTGCATTACATGTCATGACATTTTATTAGCCCCATTTTATTAGCCAAGTTCATGCATCGCAGTCACAAATCGAATGTGACAAAAGATGACTGACATTTTCTGTTTGTTGTAGTATTCACTGTTGGGTTTTCAAAATGTGGTCATTTTTAGGAAACGCACTGCAAAGATGCAGTCATCTTTAGGCAGTCAGTGAAGCCTATTGGAAACAAAAAATGCTGATCTTTCATGACTGGCAGATTTTAGTACAAACAGTTCTGTGTTTCATATTTTTCAAAATTGAAAGCAATGAATAAGATAAGTGAAAAACCAAAAGGTTAAAGCCAGGAAGAAATATCCAAAGTCAAGATCTCATTTGAAATCTAGAGAAAAACCTTTTGTAAGTGCAACATGTCAGAAGAAAGGAATTTCATTAGCCAAGTTCATGCATCACAGTCACAAATCGAATGTGACAAAAGATGAGTGACATTTTCTGTTTGTTCTAGTATTCACTGTTGGGTTTTCAAAATGTGGTCATTTTTAGGAAACCCACTGCAAAGATGCAGTCATCTTTAGGCCGTCAGTGAAGCCTATTGCAAACAAAAAATGCTGATCTTTCATGACTGGCAGATTTTAGTACAAACAACTCTGTGTTTCATACTTTTCAAAATTGAAAGCAATGAATAAGATCAGTGAAAAAAAAAACTTAAAGCCAGGAAGAAAGATCTTAAGTCAAGATCTCATTTGAAATCTAGAGAGAAACTTTTTGTAAGTGCATTACATGTCATGACAAAGGAATTTTATTAGCCAAGTTCATGCATCGCAGTCACAAATCGAATGTGACAAAAGATGAATGGCATTTTCTGTTTGTTGTAGTATTCACTGTTGGGTTTTCAAAATGTGGGTTTTCAAAATGTGGTCATTTTTAGGAAACGCACTGCAAAGATGCAGTCATCTTTAGGCAGTCAGTGAAGCCTATTGGAAACAAAAAATGCTGATCTTTCATGACTGGCAGATTTTAGTACAAACAGTTCTGTGTTTCATATTTTTCAAAATTGAAAGCAATGAATAAGATAAGTGAAAAACCAAAAGGTTAAAGCCAGGAAGAAATATCCAAAGTCAAGATCTCATTTGAAATCTAGAGAAAAACCTTTTGTAAGTGCAACATGTCAGAAGAAAGGAATTTCATTAGCCAAGTTCATGCATCACAGTCACAAATCGAATGTGACAAAAGATGAGTGACATTTTCTGTTTGTTCTAGTATTCACTGTTGGGTTTTCAAAATGTGGTCATTTTTAGGAAACCCACTGCAAAGATGCAGTCATCTTTAGGCCGTCAGTGAAGCCTATTGCAAACAAAAAAGGCTGATCTTTCATGACTGGCACTTCTGTAAAATGGTTTTAGTGAGAAAATGCTCATTTGAAAGAGAATGAAAACGGTAAAGAAAGATACAGATTTCATTTGTCAAAGCAATAATGTTTTCCGGGGGTGGTACTTGACTCATGTTTGGGTGTAGGGGTATCGCTGAAGATCTGATACCCTGACCCTGTTTAGGACAAAAAGCCGTAAAATACCAATCCCGTTTAGGACAACACCCTCCATTTTAGGTCCCTGTTTAGAACAATTGAAAAAAAAATACACACTTTCTTCACGTTCGAGACAATTTTAAAGGAATTTAGAGACTGGGCGGCAAACGTCAGGTTTCCGATCTATGACTGGCTATGTATAAGTGACAACGGTGACAATCGTGCAGCCATACCTTGTTTAGGACGCGTTCATGCCCTGTTTGGGACAAACTCGCATAAAATTATATACCCTGTACAGGACATAGAGGCCAAAAACCTTACCCTGTTCAGCGGCAAAATTTTAGATATGTTGAATATCCTTTCTGGCTGACTCAGCTTGGAGTCCTAGCATCACCATATGCCTGAGCACTTTTGGGATATGCAACATAATAAGCATTTTGAGACGAAAAGATTTAGGAAAATGTTGTGAAATATGCAACATAATTACCAGATTGAGACAAAATGATAAGCAAATGTTGTGCATCCTTGCTAATTCAAACATCGTGGAGTTCTTGAATCATTGTATGTCTGGGCACTTCTGGGATATGTAATATTCAAAGTCCCTCTGGCATAGAAAACATTTTTCTTTGTTCTTCTAATGAATCCACCTCCAAAATCCTCTAGGGGTTGATTAGCACAATGGCACGCGAGCGGACGCGAAAATTGCGTGTGGCGTGAAAACATGACGCGCGCGTGATCATTATCCCATTGGAATCCCATAGTGCGTTTGATTGACCTCGTTCAAGACTGAATTATCCAATGTGAGAGCGAAAACTACTAAGATTTGCAATTTGTTTGGAGGGAAATAATTCGCCATTTTAAGTATGTTTTCAGCCCTGATTTACATACTTTGTGCACTTTCTTACAGAGGTCAAAAAGGATTGTTTAGGACAAATTTGCTGATTAACAGTACACGAAATATGACTTGAAAATCTTCGGGTTTCATAAAAAAAAAGTAGGTTGGCGAAAATGGAAATGGTTATATTTGCTCCATATTTGCTTCTGGGGTAAATAAACCTAAATTTGCTGACTTGGTGTAAAGTTGGTGCAAATAAACAGAATTGCCATAATGATAGCAAATGTAAGGGTAAGATATCCAAATTTGTTTATTTGCTACTCAAGTAAATGTGACAGTACTTTGATTTACGCCACCTGTTTGCGTGTTCGGAGATGAGTATGTTTGCTCCTTTAGTAAATATGGGGTAAATAAACCTAAATTTCCTGATTTGACCTTGGCGTAAAGTTGGTGCAAATAGGCACAATTGCTATAATAGTAAATGTGAGAGTAAGTAATGCAAATTTGTTTATTTGCCACTCAAGTAAAAGTGATGGTAATTTGATGCAAATAAGTTGATTTTCACCGTGTTTGCTTAGATTTACGGACTCCGTAAAAGTATTAATTTTTAAGGGTAGCAAAACTACAGCAAATAAATGTGAAATTTGAAAATTTACCTTGATGGCAAAACTGACACAAATCTGATGCAAACTTCGTGTTTACGTTACATTTGCGCCTAATTTCAGCAGGAGCAAGTGTGTGTCTTTGCTTCGACAATGCCGCCTGTGCAAATTTGTGACAAATTTAGAGCCCTAAATTTGCTACATATTTACTTCAGTTGCAAAGCTCGGTAAATCCGTCTTTTCGTGCAGTGTAAGGTGGTTAAAAAGGGGCATATTTGGGTGGTTATTACGGTGTTTAAAAAGGGCAGATTAGGTTGGTTAATACGGTGGTTAAAAACGGGGAAATTAGGGTGGTTATTACGGCCGTTAAAAAGGAGCAGATTAGGATGGTTATAACGGTAGCAAAAAACAGGCTTATCTGGGTGGTTATTACGGTTGTTAAAAAGGGGCAGATTAGGGTAGTTATTGCAGTCGTTAATAGGGGGCAGTTTAGGATGGTTATTACGGTGGTTAAAAAGAGGCTGATTAGAGTAGTTATTACGGTGGTTTCAAAGGGGCAGATTAGGGTGGTTATTACGGTGGTTAAAAAGGGGCAGATTAGTGTGGTTATTACTTTGGTCAAAAAGGCGCAGAGTATGCGGTTATTACAGTGGTTATAAAAGTTGCAGAATAGGGCGGTCATTACGGTGATTTAAGAGGGCAGATTACGGTGGTTATTACGGTTGTTAATAGGGGGCAGATTAGGACGGTTATTACGGTGGTTAAAAAGAGGCTGATTAAAGTAGTTATTACGGTGGTTAAAAAGGGGCAGATTAGGGGGTTAATACGGTGGTTAAAAAGGGGCAGATTAGGGGGGTTAATATGGTGGTTAAAAAGGGGCAAATTAGGGTGGTTAATACGGTGGTTAAAAAGGGGCAGGTAAGGGTGGTTAATACGGTGTTTAAAAAGGGGCAGTTTTCGGTGGTTAATACGGTTGTTAAAAAGGAGCCGATTAGGGTGGTTATTACCGTGGTCAAAAAAGAGCAGAGTAAGGTCGTTAATATTGTAGTTAAAAAGGGGCAGATTAGGTTGGTTATTACGGTGGTTACAAAGGGGCAGATTAGGATGGTTTTTACGGTGGTTAAAAAGGGCCAGTTTAGGATGGTTAATACGGTTGTGAAAAAGTAGCAGAATAGGGTGGTTTTCACGGTGGTTTAAAAGAGGCAGTTAAGGGTGGTTAATACAGCGGTTAAAAAGGGGCACATTAGGATGGTTATTACGGTGGTTTAAAAGGTGCAGGTTAGGATGGTCATTACGGTGGTTAAAAATGGGGTTTTTAAGGGTGGTTAATGCGGTGATTTAAAAGGGGCACATTAGGTTGGTGAATACGGTGGTTAAAAAGAGGCAGGTTTCGGTGGTTATTACAGTGGTTAAAATTGGGCAGATTTATGTGGTAATTCCGGTAATTTAAAAGGGCCAGATTAAGGTGGTTATTACGGTGGTTAAAAAGGGACAGATTAGGGTGGTTGTTACGGTAATTTAAAAGGAGCTGATTGGTGTGGTTTTTGCGGTGGTTAAAAGGGGCGGATTAAAGTGTTTATTACGTTAATTTACAAGAAGCAGATTAGGATGGTTATTACGGTGGTTAAAGAGGGGCTGACTTGCGTGGTTATTAAGGTGGTTAAAAAGGGGCGTATTTGGGTGGTTATTACGGTGTTTAAAAAGGGCAGATTAGGTTGGTTAATACGGTGGTTAAAAACGGGGAAATTAGGGTGGTTATTACGGCCGTTAAAAAGGAGCAGATTAGGATGGTTATTACGGTAGTAAAAAACAGGCTTATTTGGGTGGTTATTACGGTTGTTAAAAAGGGGCAGATTAGGGTAGTTATTACAGTCGTTAATAGGGGGCAGTTTAGGATGGTTATTACGGTGGTTAAAAAGAGGCTGATTAGAGTAGTTATTACGGTGGTTAAAAAGGGGCAGATTAGGGTGGTTAATACGGTGGTTAAAAAAGAGCAAAAGAGGGTGGTTAATACGGTGGTTAAAAAGGGGCAAATTAGGGTAGTTATTACGGTGTTTAAAAAGGGGCAGATTAGCGTTGTTATTACGGTGGTTAAGAAGGGGCAGATTAGGGTAGTTATTACGGTGGTTAAAAAGGGGGAGATTACGGTGGTTAATACGGTGGTTAAAGGGCAGATTAAGGTGGTTTTTACGGTGGTTAAAAAGGGACAGATTTGTGTGGTAATTGCGGTGATTCAAAAGAGGCAGATTTGGGCTGTTATTATGTTGATTTAAAAGGGGCAGATTAGTTTGGTTATTACGGTCGTGTAAAAAGGGGCAGATTTGGGTGGTTATTAAGGTGGTTAAAATTGGGCAGATTTAAGTGGATATTTCGGTGAATTAAAACTTTCAGATTAGGGTGGTTATACCGGCGGTTAAAAAGGAGCAGATTAGGGTGTTTATTACGGTAATTTAAAAGGAGCAGATTAGGTGGTTATTACGGTGGTTAAAAAGGGGCAGTTAACGGTGGTTAATACGATTGATTAAAAGGGGCAGATTAGGGTGGTTATTACCGTGGTTAAAATGGGGCAGTTAAGGGTGGTTAATACGGTTGATTAAAAGGGGCAAATTAGGCTGGTTATTACGGTGGGTAAAAAGGTGCAGATTAGGGTGGTAATTACGGTGGTTAAAAAGAGGCACATAAGAGTGCTTATTAGGATGGTTCACAAGGGGCAGTTTAAGGTGGTTAATACTGTTGTTAAAAAAAGGCAGATTAGCGTGGTTATTACGGTAGTTAAATAGGGGCAGTTAAGAGTGGTTAATATGGTTGTTAAAAAGGGGCAGATTAGGGTGGTTATTACGGTGGTTCAAAAGGTTAAGATCAGGGTGGTTATCATGGTCGTTAAAAAAGGGTAGATTAGGGTGGTTATTACGGTGGTTAAAAAAGAGCAGACTAGGGTGGTTATTACGGTGGTTAAAAAGGGGCAGATTAGGGTGGTTAATACGGTGGTTATAAATGGGCAGAATAGGGTGGTTAATATGGTGGTTATAAATGGGCAGTTAAGAGTGGTTATTACGGTGGTTCAAAAGGTTCAGATTATGGTGGTTATTATTGTGAGTAAAAAAGAGCAGATTAGGGTGGTTAATGCGGTGGTTATAAATGGGCAGATTAGGGTGGTTATTACGGTGGTTAAAAAGGGGCAGATTAGGGTGGTTATTACGATGGTTAAAAAGGGGCAGATTAGGGTGGTTATTACGGTGGTTAAAAAAGAGCAGATTAGGGTGGTTAATGCGGTGGTCATAAATGGGCAGATTAGGGTGGTTATTACGGTGGTTAAAAAGGGGTAGATTAGGGTGGTTATTACGTTGGTTAAAAAGGGGCAGATTAGGGTGGTTATTACGGTGGTTAAAAAGGGGGCAGATTAGGGTGGTTATTACGGTGGTTAAAAAAGAGCAGATTAGGGTGGTTAATACGGTGGTTATTAACGGGCAGATTAGGGTCTTTAATACGGTGGTTATAAATGGCCAGTTAAGAGTGGTTATTACGGTGGTTCAAAAGGTTCAGATTATGGTGGTTATTATTGTTGTTAAAAAAGAGCAGATTAGGGTGGTTAATACGGTGGTTATAAATGGGCAGATTATGGTGGTTATTACGGTGGTTAAAAAGGGGCAGATTAGGGTGGTTATTACGGTGGTTAAAAAGGGGCAGATTAGGGTGGTTATTACGGTGGTTAAAAAGGGGCAGATTAGGGTGGTTATTACGGTGCTTAAAAAGGAACAGATTAGTGTGTTTATTACGGTGGTTAAAAAGGGGCAGATTAGGGTGGTTATTACGGTGGTTAAAAAAGGGCAGATGGGGGTGGTTGTTACGGTGGTTGAAAAGGGGCAGATTTGGGTGGTTATTAAGGTCGTTAAATAGGGGAAGATTAGTGTGGTTATTACGGTGGTTAAAAAGGGGCACATTTGTGCGGTTATTACGGTGGTTAAAAGGGGGCAGATTAGGGTGGTTATTACGGTGGTTAAAAAAAGAGCAGATTAGGGTGGTTAATACGGTGGTTATTAACGGGCAGATTAGGGTCTTTAATACGGTGGTTATAAATGGCCAGTTAAGAGTGGTTATTACGGTGGTTGAAAAGGTTCAGATTATGGTGGTTATTATTGTTGTTATAAAAGAGCAGATTAGGGTGGTTAATACGGTGGTTATAAATGGGCAGATTATGGTGGTTATTACGGTGGTTAAAAAGGGGCAGATTAGGGTGGTTATTACGGTGCTTAAAAAGGAACAGATTAGTGTGTTTATTACGGTGGTTAAAAAGGGGCAGATTAGGGTGGTTATTACGGTGGTTAAAAAAGGGCAGATGGGGGTGGTTGTTACGGTGGTTGAAAAGGGGCAGATTTGGGTGGTTATTAAGGTCGTTAAATAGGGGAAGATTAGTGTGGTTATTACGGTGGTTAAAAAGGGGCACATTTGTGCGGTTATTACGGTGGTTAAAAGGGGGCAGATTAGGGTGGTTATTACGGTGGTTAAAAAAGAGCAGATTAGGGTGGTTAATACGGTGGTTATTAATGGGCAGATTAGGGTGGTTAATACGGTGGTTATAAATGGGCAGTTAAGAGTGGTTATTACGGTGGTTCAAAAGGTTCAGATTATGGTGGTTATTATTGTGGTTAAAAAAGAGCAGATTAGGGTGGTTAATACGGTGGTTATAAATGGGCAGATTAGGGTGGTTATTAAGGTGGTTAAAAAGGGGCAGATTAGGGTGGTTATTACGGTGGTTAAAAAGGGGCAGATTGGGGTGGTTGTTACGGTGGTTGAAAATTGGCAGATTTGGATGGTTATTAAGAGGCAGTTTAGGGTGGTTTTAACGGTAGTTAAGGAAGAGCAGATTAGGGTGGTTAAAACAGTTGTTAAAAATTGCAGATTAGGGTGGTTATTACGGTGGTTAAAAAGGGGCAGATTTGTGTGGTTATTGCGGTCATTTAAAAGAGGTAGATTAGGGTGGTTATTACGGTGGTTAAAAAGGGGCAGATTTGTGTGGTTATTGCGGTCATTTAAAAGGGGTAGATTAGCGTTGTTATTACGGTGGTTAGAAAGGGGCAGGTTAGGGTGGTTATTACGGTGGTTAAAATAGAGCAGATTTGTGTGGTTATTGCGGTCATTTAAAAGGGGTAGATTAGGGTGGTTACTACGGTGGTTAAAAAGGGGCAGATTTGGGTGGTTATTACGGTGCTTATAAAGGAACAGATTAGTGTGTTTATTACGGTGTTTTAAAAGGGGCAGATTTGGGTGGTTATTACGGTGGTTAAAAAGGGGCAGATTAGTGTGGTTATTACCTTGGTCAAAAAGGGGCAGAGCATGCGGTTATTACAGTGGTTATAAAAGTGGCAGATTAGGGCGGTCATTACGGTGATTTAAGAGGGCAGATTACGGTGGTTATTACGGTTGTTAATAGGGGGCAGATTAGGACGGTTATTACGGTGGTTAAAAAGAGGCTGATTAAAGTAGTTCTTACGGTGGTTAAAAAGGGGCAGATTAGGGGGTTAATACGGTGGTTAAAAAGGGGCAGATTAGGGTGGTTAATACGGTGGTTAAAAAGGGGCAGATAAAGGTGGTTAATACGGTGTTTAAAAAGCGGCAGTTTTCGGTGGTTAATACGGTTGTTAAAAAGGAGCCGATTAGGGTGGTTATTACGGTGGTTAAAAAGCGGCAGTTTTTGGTGGTTAATACGGTTGTTATAAAGGAGCAGATTATGGTGGTTATTAAGGTGGTTAAAAAGGGGCAGATAAAGGTGGCTATTACGGTGGTTAAAAAGGAGCAGATTAGGGTGGTTATTACGGTGGTTAAAAAGGGGCAGCTTAGGGTGGTTATTACTGTGGTCAAAAAAGAGCAGAGTAAGGTCGTTAATATGGTATTATTATATGGCCGTGTCTCAAAAGGACTGGAAGCAACCAAATAGAAGAATTTGATTGGCTAAAATCGATATTGACCGCGGTCTAGATTTTCCCATCTAGACCGGCACCTAGACCGATGTTGTTCTAACATTTGCCCTCAAAAAGTTACAAACAAAAAGGTACAAACAAATTGGCTTGTTCCTGTTAATAATACTAAATGGAAGAACCAGTAGATAGCGAGGAAGCAAGTAAAGAGAATGAGCAAACGTTGGCAAATTTGAGTTCAGCCGAGGAAGCTACGAGCGAAGATGAAGTCGAAATTGAGAAACTTTTGCAAGCACAGAAATCCAGAACCACTCAGTACAGTACTAAGAGCGACTTAAACGCATGGACGAAATTTTGTGAGTCTTTCATGAAAGAGTCTAGAGCAATTGTAAACATACCTGCCAAAGAGCTCGACCTTCTTTTGTCCAAATCTTTCATCTCCGTTCGCAAAAACAAGATTGCACCGAGTACGAACCGTGTATACATTAAGCCAAACTCGATGACACAAACAAGAATAAGGTTTCTAATCACTCCGTTAGGAGGACCAGTGTTGGACGACTCCTCAAGGTAGACGTTCAGTCAAAATTCGTTGCACAGCTTAGCGGTGATAAAAATTTGAAAAGCCTCGACAGCTACATTCAGCATCTCTGAAGCGACAGCGATAAATGTCTGCTGTCTTAAATCGTGGGCCAGGTACATCCGCTCAGTCCGAAGAAAACCAAGTCAGTGCTTCCACTACAACACATCAAAATGTCTTCACAGTCCAACAAATCCAGCGTAAGGCAATTTTTGCAGGAGCGCATATTGACAAGTTCGAAGGCTGCACATTCAACATCAACGTTTTTTGTGGTCATCAGTCGAAGATCGCAAGGCTAAATGAGAACTGATCGCTGAGAACGGTTATTTTGTCTTCGTTCATTGACGAAGTTTGTACAAAGCTGGACTTTTGTCCCGTTTGGACTGGAGACTAGTGACAGAAGTAAGCCAGCTAAATGCTTGAGCCCGCGCAGGGAAACAATTTTTTTTTGTCCTTTTGATTTCTTGTTTAGCCATATAATAAACATCTTATTAACCGAGCTAGGTCGGTCTGTATTGGAGAATCTTGACCTCGGTCGCTGGTACAGACCTCACTGCGTTCGGTCTGTACTGGCGACCTCGGTCAAGATTCTCCCACACAGACCTCCCGCTCGGTTAATAAGAACTAAGTTAAAAAGGGGCAGATTAGGTTGGTTATTACGGTGGTTACAAAGGGGCAGATTAGGATGGTTTTTAAGGTGGTTAAAAAGGGCCAGTTTAGGATGGTTAATACGGTTGTGAAAAAGTAGCAGAATAGGGTGGTTATCACGGTGGTTTAAAAGAGGCAGTTAAGGGTGGTTAATACAGTGGTTAAAAAGGGGCACATTAGGATGGTTATTACGGTGGTTTAAAAGGTGCAGATTAGGATGGTCATTAAGGTGTTTAAAAAGGGGTTTTTAAGGGTGGTTAATGCGGTGATTTAAAAGGGGCACATTAGGTTGGTGAATACGGTGGTTAAAAAGGGGCAGATTTATGTGGTAATTCCGGTAATTTAAAAGGGCCAGATTAAGGTGGTTATTACGGTAATTTAAAAGGAGCTGATTAGTGTGGTTTTTGCGGTGGTTAAAAGGGACAGATTAAGAGCGAATGTTACCAACGGTCAAACATTTGGTGGCAACAGGTCAAAAATCAATTCCGCTCATATTCTTATGTTAGGTAGACCTTAATGTGAAACAAATCACTGCATAGTTCGTTTGGCTGAATGTTGATTTATTTTCAATAAAATCGACAATAACGGAATTCGCTCTAAATACCGCTTTTGGAGCTCAAAATTTACGCAAATCTCGAAGCTTCGCGTAACAAAATGAAGCATTCCAGGGAAATAAAAATTAACAAAACTTGTAGAACGATGTTTAAATATATGTTAAAAACAATTTCAGCAATTTCTGCTCAGTTATTTACGAGCTCTAATTAAATTTATCCGACATGCTTTTGACTAGATAAAAAGTATATCAAGTTTGACCTCTAAAAAAAGTATGTGGTACCGAAAATTATTCGGCAAGAATCCGGATTTTCAATAGGAAAAGGGATGTTCTTTTCCCTCCTAAAAGGATTTTGTGGGGAAATTTATCGACGCGATGTTATAGAATATTAAAGTTGGACAAAATGTGCTGATACAATCGATCCGGAAAGTCAGCCTGATTAACTCAGTGTACACATACACAAACAACTTCACGTTTTCCACAGGTTTTGATCAGCCAACAACTGATTTTAACACAAAATCCTCTAACCTTCACGTTGCTGTATCACATATGAGAGCTGTAGTCCTTGTTCACGATAAAATTCAAGCAAACTGCAAGGAAACTTGACAGAATATCGCAACTTGCCATGCCGTTTAACCGAACATCCGCCGTTTTTGATGTGAGGATTCCCTTTTCCCAGTTTCGTTAGAACACAAGCTTAAGGTGTTGTACATAAGATGTCTTTCCTTTTACTGCTTTAAAACTAGCTCTGAACCAAACAGCGAAACAAGACGTCGTTAATACAAAAACATCTGTTACGTGCCTTGGGTGATAGTGCTAATTAATTCAGAACTCGACAATGCATGCATGTACCGCGGTAACGAAATTTTGAGTGTATCGGGTGAATTTGGGGAATAAGGTTTAATTTTTTTAAAATAAACTATTTCTGTCATACTACGTTTACTAATTTAAGGACTGAGCAAAGATTCTCAGTGGATTGGGCTCGATGAGCACTTTAAAATGAGTGAAACTGAAAAAAACGTACGTTGGTTGCGTGACATACCCTAGGCTGAGCTTTCACTTGATGGGCAGGGCGAAGGGGTTTTAAAAACATGTTTTCTGTTGGTTTTTCAAGAAGTTGCACAGTTAATGAACGCTATATTAGATACTATGGCTAGATAAAAATGCAAAGTCAGGCATGAAAATTTCCTTTTCGGTCTTAAAATTCGTTTTTGTTTGGGGTGAGGGTGGGTGGGGCTGGGGCTATAGGTTTTTGGGGAAAGAAGTTTTATAGAACACTGAATCGACTGATTGTAACGATTCCTGGCATAAAAAGACTTTCAAATAAAGCAGGGTGATACCTTAAAACCTCCTTTTTATTTTTACCAGGTTCTCGTTCTTATTTACGTGCTCGTGTACATTTAACACACAATTGCTTATTTACGGAGAATAGACATTAATAAGAAATCAAAACTGTACTGGTTCTCAGGGAATAAATTTAATGATCTGCAAGATTGTTAAGAGCTTCGTCCTGTTGCTAGAACACACACCCCACTACGGGCTTAACTTGCATGATGTCTTATGAGTCTTGGGTTTTCTGCTTTCGACCGTCAACACGCACCAACGAAAAACAACTCTACTAGACTCACACTCCTCTAGTGCGTGTAGTCTTTCTTAAAAGCTTCCAACGGTGAAGAAAAGTGCAAAACGGTTTACATTGCGGTTCAAAGTTCAATTCAAGACCGATCAACACTGTTGAATTTAACACGTTTGGCGACTTTTCTTTTGTTCTCAGGCGTGCTACCCTGTTCAATGAAGTTCTATAATTTTGTTTCACCTTTTCCTATGTTCTCAGGTGTAAACCAAAGTGTTGAATTCGTTTGCCCAACTTGTTCAACACCGCACAACAAAGTTGTGTTCAAGATTGTTGAATAATGTTGAATAAGTTTGGCCGAGGCATAATGTTTGCAAACGAAAAACGCGAAGAGGCTGAGCCAACAAAATGAGGGCGTAGCCGGGCTTGGAGGCTGAGAGACGCGATAAGTTCGAACCCTAAATCCCCCATGGCCAACAGGAAAAGGTTTCCTCTTTTCCCACCCCTCCCCCCATCCCCCCCACCCCCCCTTCCTCGCGAAAGTGGGTGGGTCTGTCGGTTGAACGGTTAAACAAAAGGGAAAAAAAAACAACAATAAATAATTCTAAGCGAGCCTTGATTACAAAGTCCTCATAACTATCATTTTGCAAGAGTCGCTATCACTCTTAAAGATGTTCGAAGACCTTGTTATGAGGGTGACTTAGATGTTCAAGTCACTTTAAGATGCATAAAGAATTAAAAAACGAGGAAAGGGTGCAGGCACAGACTAAAGTTTCTTTTTCCCCCTTTTTTTTAGCAATTGGGTTGGTCTGTACGTGTACAGCAAGCATTGTATACCTAATCGGTGCCTTTTGGGTCTGTTAAATCCAGCTTTCGGAAAATCGAGAACCTGCAAATTCCTTTCCGATCCCCTTTTATAACTACGCACAAATCTTTTTCACATACAGGTGACTGGCTTGAACGGAGTGTGATGTTTTTAAAGGAAAAGGTTTCACTTCTGCATAATTGATACATTAAAGGTGGGGCTAGGTAAGTTCTGAAACAAGACATGGAAAAGCTCTACTTTATTTGAAAATCTTTTAATGCCTAGAGTCGTTTACTTACACTATCACGTTCACGTGGGCACTTACAATCAATCGATTTAGTATTCTCTTAAACGTCTTTTCAAACACCTTTAGCCCCAACCCCGCCCCACCCAAAACAAAAAGAAAACAACATTCTCAGACCGAAAAGGAG
The DNA here is from genome assembly GCA_964030785.1 of Siderastrea siderea. Taxonomy (NCBI): domain Eukaryota; kingdom Metazoa; phylum Cnidaria; class Anthozoa; order Scleractinia; family Rhizangiidae; genus Siderastrea; species Siderastrea siderea. The sequence goes on from OZ034976.1 coordinate 45,508,976, forward strand.
ATCTTCATGTCTAACTTTGTATTTTAATCCAGCCATAGTACCTAATATAGCGTTCATAAACTGTGCTACATCTTGGAAAACTAACAGAGAATATATTTGTTAAATCCCCTTCGTACTGCCCACCAGGAAAAAGCTCTCGGGTTAATGTCACGTAACCAACGTACGTTTTTTTCAGTTTCATTCATTTTAAAGTGCTCATCGAACCCAATCTACTGAGAATCTTTGCTCAGTCCTTACATTAGTAAACGTAGGATGACAGAAACAGCTTATTTGAAAAAAAAAAAAAAACCTTATTCCCCAAATTCACCCGATGCACTCAAAATTTCGTTACCACGGTACATGCATCCAGTTGTCGATTTCACCAAAACTCATTCTGAATTAATTAGCAGTATCACCCAAAGCACGTAACAGATGTTTTTGTATTAACGACGTCTTGTTTCACTGTTCCGTTCAGAGCTAGTTTTAAAGGAAAGACATCTTATGTACAACACCTTAAACCTGTTTTCTAACGAAAATGGGAAAAGGGAATCCTCACATCAAAAACGGCGGATGTTCGGTTAAACGGCATGGCAAGTTGCGATATCCTGTCAAGTTTCCTTGCAGTTTGCTTGAATTTTATCGTGAACAAGGACTACAGCTCTCATATGTGATACAGCAACGTGAAGGTTAGAGGATTTTGTGTTAAAATCAGTTGTTGGCTGATCAAAACCTGTGGAAAACGTGAAGTTGTTTGTGTATGTGTACACTGAGTTAATCAGGCTGACTTTTCGGATCGATTGAATCGACACATTTTGTCCAACTTTAATATTCTATAACATCGCGTCGATAAATTTCCTCACAAAATCCTTTTAGGAGGGAGAAGAACATCCCTTCTCCTATTGAAAATCCGGATTCTTGCCGAATAATTTTCGGTACCACATACTTTTTTTAGAGGTCAAACTTGATATCAACAACAACACTTGCGCTTTATTTGCATGACCATAAAACATTACAGTATTGCAAAAGCATAAGATAATATATAATAACAATAATTACAATAAAAAGTCATTAAACAAAACTAATCAAATAATCACTGATCAAGAATTTGACAATAATTTGTCTCTCATTTCAAAACAGGACGATATAAACTGCACTAATTGCATATTAATATAATAGTCAGTGGAGTTCATTAATTGCACAATCAAGGTTGAAATTGATAGCTGCTTGGGATTCGAAATTACATGATCTATTTTACTGAAAAAGTTGTCTCTAAGTGATGAATATCTTGGACAATGAAATAGAAAATGGGTTTCATCTTCAACATTATGCCCACAAATAGTGCATAGTCTGTCACTTCTGGGGACATTGTTATATCTTCCTGTTTCAATCAGGAGTTTGTGATTACTTATTCTTAGTTTCACAAGCGTTTTTCGATTGGGATTTTTTCTAGTCAGATGTAAATAAGGCGAAGGTGTATAACTGTCTTTAATAGTATTATAGAATTCTAGTTTTTGAGAATTACAAAGAGAATGTTTCCAATAAGCGATATATTTCTTTTTCATTTGATCTACAAGGTACGTTATCTTAGTGTCATCTAAAGTGTCATGATTAAAGTTAAAGGGAATGTCATAATAATTGAGCATATTTATAACACTGGAATAGAAACTATTTTTACCATTACAGTGCAAATCTATTGACATTATCAGTGATTGCACGACGAAGGAGTTTTGATCTTTATTTTGAAGATAACTTATGTACTTAAGAATTCGTTTATTTATATCAAAGGTTAAAGGGAAGCGACCCATTTCAGCCCGGCATGCAATATTAGATGCCTTGTTATTAACTTGTAAGTAGCGTTTGCAAAATTGTAAGTGACTTTTTTCAATTGGTGAAGTGTCCCAAGACTTGAAATCTGATTTAGCAAAGACACCCCAGGCTTCGCTATTATAAGTCAAAATGGGTGAAATCATCGTGTCGAAAATTTTGCAAGCAAGAGAGGGTTTTAAACGGCTTAAGTCAACGTGCCGTCTTAAAGCAAAGAGAGCATGAAGAGCCTTTTCTCTCAAGTGATTCAACGACAGTGTGAAATTTCCAGATGAAGAAATTCGCGTTCCTAGATAAGTATAATTCTGAACAGTGTCAATCTTTTCTTTGTCAATATAAAAGTTACATTCATATTTTTTCGCGCGTTTTTGAAAAACCATTATTTTAGTTTTCTTAGGATTAATCTGTAACATCCACGATGTACAGTACTGGGCTAATGCATTGAGACAATTTTGCAGCCCTGTTTTTGATCGTGATAGTATAATCAAGTCATCTGCATACAAAAGAGAGTTTAATTTGGTTCCATTGGGTAAAACAAATGGATCAGATAGAATATTGTCGAAAGAGAAAGGTAAGTCATTAATGTATAGGTTAAACAGAAGTGGACTCAGAATGCAGCCTTGGCGTACACCTCTTGCATATTGAAAAGGTCGCGTTTGGTTATTGCCAATCCTTATAGAACCAGTAGAATTGTAGTAGAGGCTTTTGATTAGGTTATAAAAATTTCCTCCAACATTATTTTGCAGCAGTTTATAAAGGAGCCCATCGTGCCATACCGAGTCGAAAGCTTTCCTGAAATCGACAAAACAGGCGTATACCTTTTCATGGTGACAATTAACGTACTTATCTATCAATGTTCGCAAAGTAAGAACATGGTCTGCAGTTCGGTTATTCGGTAAAAAACCGATTTGAGATTTGTGAAGGATGTTCAACGAGTTGACATGTTCTAGAAGTCTTTGATTTAAAATCGAACAAAATAATTTTCCTAGACAGCTAGAAACGCAAATTCCTCGGTAATTTGAGGGGTCATTTCTTCCACCACACTTGAATATTGGTGTAATGAGCCCACCACACCACATTTGAGGCATTGATCCCAAATCAAGAATATTGTTGAAAAGTTTCTGATAAACGAGTATCATTTCATTTAAACTAGTTTTAATCATTTCGTTTCGTATTTTGTCTGAATAGGGTGATTTGTTATTCTTTAATTTTTTTACTGCTGTACGTATTTCGGCTTCTGTGATGAAGAAGTCCAATGGATGCGATTGCATTTTGTTGTCTTCTTGTTTTCGTAACTCATAGATAAGGTTTTGTTGATCGGAGTTAAGAGGGTCATTTGAATGAAGAGACTGGAAATGTTTCATCCAATTTTCTTCTGAAATCAGTGGAGTATGTTTTAATTTCACTGAGTCATCAATTGATTTCAGACAATTCCAAAAGTGTTTCTTGTCTGAATCGAGGGCGGTTTCCTCTAGCTCAGAAATCTTGTTATTGTAGTATTCATTTCTTTTATTATTTAGAAGGTTCTTATACTGTTTTAAGACAGTATGATATTCTTCACGGAGAATGACGTTTAAGGGATCTCTGTGTTTTTGATTTGCTAATTTTCTTAATTCATGTCTTTTCAAGCGACATTCTTTATCAAACCATTTTTTGTTTGAAGATAATTGGGCGCGTTTATGTTTTTTTATAGTTTTTATCTTTAATCAGCGTTTTGCAGTTGCGATGAAAATGTTTTCTACTTTTTGAAGGGAGATGTTAACCTTTGCGATTGATTCGTTGTCGTTTGGAAACTCTCGGATTAACGTTTGGGTACTTGGAGACCGTAGTGCCTCTTTGAATTTTTGTGTGAAGTCATGCTCCCAGCAGAACTGTTTCGGTAAACTCGTCAAAGTATCATTTGCAGGTATTGCATCCCGATTAGAAATATTCGTGTTAATATTCAGCCAAGTCACTATTGGGCTATGATCTGATAAACAGGATGGCTCTTTAACAATAAAATTTGCTACATGTTGAAATAAATCTTGATCACATATTGAATAATCGACGACACTTGTTCCGTTTCTACCATGAAACGTGGCTCTTCCTAATGAATCACCACTAACTCTGCCATTGAGTATTCGGAGGTCCGCGCTTCGGCAGAGTTCAAGAAGGCGCTTTCCGTGGTTATTAAGCTCATTGTCAAAACTATTCCTCTGAAGTGAACATATTGCAAATTCGGATTGGTCGTTGGTTATCATGTTATTTCCTTCTTGACAGACAGAGTCCGAATATTTTCCTGTTCTAGAGTTTAGGTCACCCATGAGTAGAATCGACCCTTGGGAAGAATAGATTTCAATGTCGTTTTCGAGATCTTCGAACAATTCGGGGTGAAAGTAATTGGAGCCGCATGGTGGAATGTAGATACCACATACAAAGATATCTTTTGCAGTTTTCGTGTACTGTCTGCTAATTTTAAACCAGAGAAAATTTGGAGAAGCCTTTTCCACGGTAATTCAATCATGAAATTCATTCTTGTAAAGTAAAGCTAATCCACCCGAATTTCGGCCACTTTTCGTCGTTTTTGAGGTGCCTGTAACTACAGATCGATATCCTGCTACCTCAATATTGGTCTCATTCCAAGTCTCACAAAAGATTAGAAAATCAAAATCATTAATCATGTTCAAACAATCAACATTCTGTAATTTATCCCCTAACGATTTCGAAGAGAGGCCATTAATATTCCAGGCAAAGAAAGACAATTTGCTTGCGTTATTCAGGTGGTCTGTCAATCCCATGTCGGTATCTATCTAGAAGACAAGATTAATCGTATCCTAGTAAATAAATTAATTAGCTCTAAACATAACTCTTAATTAATCTTAAAAGAGATATTAGTTCTCTAGGAATGTCAACAGCTGGGTCTTTACCGTGTTCTGGATTAGCGGGTAACTGCCACTTTGTAACGGGGGGAGCGCCGGATACTGACTGATGAACTTGAGATGGGAGATAATCTGGTGGCGGCGGTTGGTGCTGAGGCAGAGGTTGGTGCATTCGTTGGGACGGTAAAGTACGATGGCCACTATTGCGAAAGTTCTTGACAACATCGCTGTAGGATACGTAATTCTCAAATGGTGTTGATTGAGACTGGGACGTTTGGCGGGGCAAATGATCATGACTGGACGGAGATCGTGGAGGTCTTGCTCTGCCAACATCGCTGTAGGATGCGTAATTCTCAAATGGTGTTGATTGAGGCTGGGACGTTTGGCGGGGCAAATGATCATGACTGGACGGGGATCGTGGAGGTCTTGCTCTGCCACGGATCGCGTCTACCAGGTTAGCCGCGAACAATCCGATATGTCGCCTTTTTAGATGTTTATCATCATGTAAAGCTTCTAATCCCTTGAAGAAGACATTAGCATGGGTTACAAGATGGACATTTGGCAATTTGGAGCATCCATTGATAAGTTGATCATTAATGTTGGTAATGATGTGACTTGGTATATCAGCGCGCGGTAGTAGAGTAGAATAAATGATTTTACTTTTAGAGAACTTTGTTGATGCTTCCGTCACTAAAGCAGAGATGTCAGAGATGAAAGTATCTATCGGAGTTGTCGGCGTAAGGTTGTTTGTCCCTGTATGAATCACAATTAATTCAGGGTGTTCTTGAAGTGCATTTTGTAAAACATCTCTTGCATGGTCGACCTTAGGACATCTAAAGTATTTGTGTTCTTGCTGTGGCTTAAATAGTTTCCTCTTGTTAAGGAATTTTCCGTTCGAATCACAGAGAAAGACTGCTGTGTTTGATTTAACAGTGATTGGAGGCAACTGTCCGGGGGGGTCGTTGTTCCCCGAATGGCCGTTTTGCAAGGGAGCTTGCCCATTGGGGACGATGTTGTCTTCTGTTGGAGGTTTTGGTAAAGGATTTTCGTCGATGGGCTCTGAGGCTTCCAAGATCGCGTGAGGATCTTTGGTGGTTGTTTCCGTATTATCGGGCGTATCCAACGGTTTCTCCCACAACGCCCGGACTTGTTCTTTGAGAAAATTAACTTCCGTTAAGAGTCCATCGTGTTGCTCTTTCAAGGCCAAATTGGATTCTACGGTTTTAGTGTGTTTCTTTTGAAGAGACTGGTTTTCTTCTTGTAGCTTTTTAATTTGAGTGGATTGCTGCGATAACATGTCCTGAAGTAATTTGACTTGTAATGAAAGGTCAGTTGAAATGTCATCAATTGCTTGTTTTTGAAGTTTCAGGAGATTATCCTGTCGTACCATTTTGTCCTTCATTTGCTGAAGGTCGCCGGAGCTTATTATTTGAAACTGAGTGAAGTCTGCTTCTAATTGGCCAAGTGTGTCTCTCAGTGACGAGATCGTTCTTAGACGGTTAGGTGTAATTGTTAAAGGCTCGGCAGTCGGTGTTGACAAGGCTGTGTTTGTTGTAATCGGTACCACTTTCTGCGCGAGACCATCGGTTGTGTTGGAAGAAGGGATTTCGTCTTCAGCAACGAAGTGAATAGAATTGGCAAAAAAATTGTGAAGCGACGACGCGAAGATAGATTTGTCTTGGACTAAAGAAATACCTGAGAAATTCTCAATTTTGCTTAGTTTGTTTACACTTTCACGAAGCACCGGAAACTCATGTGTACTCCAGTCCTCAATTTTCTTTCCTTGAACTTGAATTCTGCCAGTCGTGGTGAAAACTGTGATCACCACTAATATATCCTCTGAAGTAGAAGTTTCTTCAACTAGATGGATGACGAGTTTGTCGCATTTCGAAAGAGAACTATAACCATCTTGTTCTCTCCAGATGACCTTGTATCCCGCTGATTGTCTGGTCAAAAGCTCATAATATCTTTGCGCGAATGCAGTGATCCAAAACAAGAGTCGATTCTCGGATGTGCAGAACGCTAAACATCTCGCAGAAGGCTTGTACAGCGACAGATCAATTGATTCAAAGGGTGCATGCTTAGTTTTAGCCGACGGCGGATGAAACTTGTCCACGATGTATCTGTTGAGATCTAAACTTGGTTGCGTAATACGCACATGAGATGATTTTGGATCGCTTTTGGCATCGTCAGATGCAAATCCTTCCTCAGTGCGATCTCTTTCGTCGTCTTCTTCCATTAGAAGAGCTGAGAATTAATTCATTTACCAGGATACGAAAAAATAAGCTAGAAAATAGCTATTTTCCGCTTCTCATAATGAGAGATGTGTTCACCCTGATACCTGATACCTGATCTAGTCAAAAGCATGTCGGATAAATTTAATTAGAGCTCGTAAATAACTGAGCAGAAGTTGCTGAAATTGCTTTTAACATATATTTAAACATCGTTCTACAAGTTTTGTTAATTTTATTTCCCTGGAATGCTTCATTTTGTTACGCGAAGCTTCGAGATTTGTGTTAAATTTTGAGCTCCAAAAGCGGTATTTAGAGCGAATTCCGTTATTGTCGATTTTCTTGAAAATAAATCGATATTCAGCCAAACGAACTATGCAGTGATTTGTTTCACATTAAGGTCTACCTAACATAAGAACATGAGCGGAATTGATTTTTGAGCTGTTGCCACAATATTTTGAAAATGTTTGATTTTTGGTAACATTTGCTCTTAAAGTGTTTATTACGGTAATTTACAAGAAGCAGATTAGGATAGTTATTACAGTGGTTAAAAAGGGGCTGACTTGCGTGGTTATTAAGGTGGTTAAAAAGGGGCAGATTTGGGTGGTTATTGCGGTGATTTAAAAGGGGCAGTTTAGAGTGGTTATTTGTATGGTTAAAAAGGTCCAGTTTTGGATGGTCATTACAGTGGTGAAAAATGGGCAGTTGAGGGTGGTTAATACGGTTGATTAAAAGCGCAGATTAGGTTGGTTATTACGGTGGGTAAGAAAGGGCAGATTGGGGTGTTTATTACGGTGATTTAAAAGGAGCAGATTAGGGTGGTTATTAGGAAGGTTAAAAAGGGGCACATTAGGGTGGTTATTTCCGTGGTTAGAAAGGGGCAGTTAAGGGTAGTTAATACAGTTGATTAAAAGGGCAGATTAGGGTGGTTATTACGGTGGGTAAAAAGGGGCAGATTATGGTTTTGATTACGGTGGTTAAAAAGAGGCACATAACAGTGGTTATTAGGATGGTTAACAAGGGGCAGATTAGGGTGGTTAATATGGTAGTTAAAAGGCGCAGATTAGGGTAGTTGTTACGATGGTTTAAAAGGGGCAGTTTAGGATGGTCATTACGGTGGTTAAAATGGGGCAGATTAGGGTGGTTATTACGATGGTTTAAAAAAGGCATGCGCAGTTAAGGGTGGTTAATACGGTGGTTAAAAAGGGGCAGATTAGGGTGGCTATTACGGTGGTTAAAATGGCGCAGATTAGGGGTGTTATTACGATGGTTTAAAAGAGGCAGTTAAGGGTGGTTAATACGGTGGTTAAACAGGGAAAGATTAGGGTGGTTACTACGGTCGCTAAAGAGTCGCAGATTAGGCTGGTTATTACGGTGGTTAAAATTTGGCAGATTAGCGTGGTTATTACGGTGGTTACAAAGGGGCAGATTAGGGTGGTTATTACGGTGGTGAAAAAGGGGCAGGTTAGGGTGGTTAGACAGTTTAATAAATAAATACTTATGCAGCCCAAGGGCTGAATTGCGTATTTACATTTTACGACTTATATTATTTACATAATTATGATATAAAAAATTTAAAACCTAAAGCCTAAACCTTAAAAACCTACTTACAATTTAGTACTTGTTGAGACATTATTCTTAAACACAGGAGGACATAATGAATGTATTTCTTAAGCGATTGGTCCTCTAGTAAGGGATTGCAAAGCGCCTATGTTCCCTTGAGGAATATGGGTTATGATTGATGGCAGGCAGCAAACTATTCAGTCTATGCTCCGTGTTAGTAATGATCGAGGTGAAAGTACTGTTACAGATACCTTCACTGTATGAAACAATAGTTGGGATACCTGCAACATCTAGTGCCTCTTTGTAATCTAAACCGGCGCAAATAATTGATAACGCTCTTTCTTGGACACGTTTTAGTTCACGCTGCAAGTACATGGGCAGTGCGTAATGGAAAACGGGCACTGCGTAAGTTAAGATAGATCTAATGCATGTGATTTAAAAAAGAACTAGATCTTTGCAAGGGAGCTTTGCCCTTTTTAACTGCACAAGAAAATGCAACCGTTTCGAAGCCTTCTTAACTTTAATTTAATGGTCGTTTTTAAGAAACCGTGTAAACCTATCTTTTAACAAAAAAAACTTTAATTCCCCAGTTTCCTTAAATAGCTTTTTACTCTTTTCAATAATTTCATTGTAAAGCGCATGATGATATGAGGATAATATGATGATGATGATAATGATGATGATGATGATGATGATGATGATGATGATGATGATGATGATGATGATGATAATGACGATGATGATTTTGTGATTATAATAAACATGTTTCGATCATGATTCGTGTAAAGTACAGCCTTGGCTGGCCGAAGCTAATCATGCACCAACTAGTTTGCCAACGTTTCATAATTTGTTAATACGAGTTGGCAGACTATAGCTTTGCGTATGAGAGCTCCCTGAATGAAAGTCAACTGCGTCTAGACCACAAAACTCGTAGGTGTGTACCTTAACTTTTTAGCCGGGTGGCAAGAGCAAAAAGGCAACAGCGTGGGCCAAGCTAAATTAAGTACCTTGAAACTCCCGGTCCATCATTCCTTCAGTTGAAATTTGTAACAGCGGGGGACTGCCCTTTCCAGATCTTTCCAAGAGATAAGAGTTCCGCTCTCTCTGCCTTTTCCATGGAACATAGCCCCGATAGAATGCTTATTCAATAGTGTATCCCAAACATTTACACCGCCAACTCTGCCTCGCACTGCTTATATCTCCACCTTTATTTAAGGGCATACTTGACATGCTTTGTTGCAAACCTTTTGCAACTGGCATTACTAAATTAAAGAATTACTAAAGAATTACTAAATTATATAGAAAACACGCTCTTCGAAGCAGAAATGCTATAATGTCCGCTTAATGCAGGTTTCTTGTAACAAAATGGCTTGATTTTGATGTCCGCGTCCGCCTAATATAGGTGTGCGCCGAATACAGGTTCGTTTTAAAGTAAACATGGGAAGAAAATTTGGGGACTTAAGATGGTGTTCGCTTAATTAAGGGTGTCCACTTAACAATTGCAATTTACCTTCCCTTAACGATTGCTGACAGTCTAATTGTAGCAGAGCTCACATCTATCGGGGCGTGGTCGTTCCCTATTCTTTTCATGTTTCTGCAGGAATATCCTGATTTCCAGGAGTTACTTTTTCGGTGAGAAAGAGAGAGTACCCAGCTGGTGATAGTCCAAATAATGATGTCAACGTCTTATTTTGATCTCTTTTTTGCCGTTTGGAGTGTATGAAACCAGTCCCCAGAGATTCAAATGAAGAAGGTGTGGCGGCCATGTTGGTGCACACGGTCACAGTACCGGCATGGTATCGATGACGTCATGTGGAAACTTTCTTCAAGGCTCGAAATTTACGGTGGCAAATGTGCAATTTGCGACTGGTTCGAGGGCATTTGCTCCTAAAAAAAACTTAGGAGCAAATCTGCTCCTTTAACTTTTGGCCCATTTTTATAATAAATACATTTTCTGCTTCTTGTTAGACCAAATTTACTCCTAAAATTTTGGACCCAGGAGCAGAATTGCTCCTGGGAAAAAATTAGTTTGGAGGCCTGACTTTCCTCATACTGAAGCAATTATATTTAAATTTTACTTGTTTTAGATCTAAAGATTATTGTGTTTCCGAAATGGAATGCTTTTGGCAATTCCTCAGGCTATATCTGTATTCATTGCTGACCACGACTCTGGGATTGCGGGATGAAAAGAAGAGGATGACCATACTTTTCTTCACATTTACACAACGGGTCTCTGGAGCCTCTGAGGCCAGGGTACCGCAAAAATGCTCAAACTGTGATGATATTGATATAACGTTTTCCGAAAATTTTGTATGGAGATTTTTAGATCGTCTTAGACTACCTGTCGAGTATTTCGTTTATCTAGAAATTTCCAACCGAAATTTTCAGAAGTTTGGAGTCAATGGTGAAAAACCAGTAAACATTCCAGAAAAATTTTTTTTCGTTCATCACCGCTAAAACAAACTTTTTTTAGACTCGCTAAAGGAACCTTGGATTCCTTACAAACCTTCAAACGAAGATGAATTGTCGAATGCTTGACTAGACGTCATCCACTTCTGACCTAGCACCAGCTGATCCCCTGTCAGGATTTTTTGCGAAAGAATGTCTTGCTTCAGTACCCGGAATTCCTCGCAAGCCGTCGACAAACATTTCCCGCTGTCCATTTGTAACATTTACCATTAAGCACAACTGATGCCAGTTGCCGTCGTTTAGAGGTACAGTGTAACACGAGCTTCAGTTATGGATGAAAAATGATATAAATAGGTCAATTTAACACTGAGGATAATTTACCTGTAAACTTAGTACACAATATCTTAGGAACTGAGTTTATTTACAAGTCTATGAACAGCGTTAAGCATTGTTCATACCCGTTTCAAAGCATTTTGTGTGCTTATACAAGCACTAAAAACGAATGCAAAACTGATATACCAGGACCTTGGATGACAAAACATACATATATCGAAAACTTGAACTTGGAGAAAAGAAAATTTTGTATTATATTAAGCAATTCCTTGGCTTTGTTTTTTTCTCAACTTAAGACCAGCTAGAGAAAAAATAATAATAATTGACTAAAAAAAAAAACAAGCAGCATTATTTATCCGCTAAATAACCTAATAAGGTAAAGACACATATGAGCCACAGGACACCCATCTTGCTGGAGCTTATACCTATTAGTTTCAGTTTTTATTTTTAATAATAATAATAATAATAATAATAATAATAATAATAATAATAACAACCAGTCAATACCTTACTCGAACTTTCACTTGTTTTTTCGTTTGCATCGTTTTTTATCTACGTTTGAGAACAAGAACTAATAAGGCGAACCATTACCTTTCTTGATTATCAGTTCCCATAACACATCTCCCTGTATCATCACACTGAAGACATAGTGCAGATCCATAGGAGAACAGGGACACCAGGCCTCTTGCAGCGGTCTTCATCCACAAGCATATTGTGAACTCGTCAAGTTTTGCAATGTTGCCGTTAAAAACAACAAAGTTTGAAGTGTGTTCGGTTGGAAATTGGAGGCTGAAATCGTGGGCGTCTTCTACAAAGTAAAACAATAATAAAAACAACAGAAAATTATAAGTAGATTGAAAAATTAATGGTCTATCCTCTAATAGTCGAGTAAATCTTTTAAATAATGGGAACGTGAAAGAAAATAAAGAAATATTTTCCATAAAAAACCATTTATACATATAACGTATCGTCTCCATGGTCTCTCTTGGTGGTTCAAAAGGAATTTTGGTAGGGAATCCGCTGAGCCAAGTGCAGGAATAAAATTAAAATAAACGCAGGACGGCACGGTCTCTAGTTATTGCGCCTGCACTCGCTTTGTACAGCGAATCCATCCTAAAGCTACACCCAGCCCTTGCAGAAGAGAGAGGAACGTACCAGCAAGGCCATAATTTAATACAACCAAATCGTATGTCTAAAAGGAGCGAAAGATAAGTCTACAGACCTCTCCAGAACTCACAATGGTCCCCGTATGTTCCTTGAAGGATACATCTGCATGTGTACTGGGTTGAATCCCATGAGCAGCTGTCAATACAGCGGGCAAGGTTTTTACACGGAGAGGACAAACAGCCCTACAGGAAAAAAAGATTAAAACGTCTTCTCTCACAAAGGTGAACACCAAATGAGGGTAAAATATCAGGTCTGCCTTCAAAAGGAGGGCGGGAAGATGGAATTTGCCGAATTTGCAAAATAAATAATAGGACTTTATTACCACCATTGCTATCTAACATCCGTGCTCTTTCTATTTCCGAAGATAGTATAATTTACCGAAGATAGTATAATTTGCAACGAAATGTAACTCAAACCTGTTTTTTTTTTCTTTTTTTTTGTGCGTCCACCGTATTTAAGCGAACGTAAGGGTGGGTACTAGATCAAAGATTACTCACCGCCGGACTGGTCTCGGCCTCGTAATACACGAGCCCCGCAGCTTCTCCAAAGTCGGAAAGGAGCGATGAATCTTTTGTCGCATCATTTAGTTGACAGTTGCTCTCCATTTGCAAGTTTTCCGTTGTTCTGAAGTTGAACGAAACACATTCTAAGACTGCAGTACATTCCACGGCGCAGTCCATAGATGTGTCTGTTGTATGGTTTTTGATAATATGATTTGACAAAGCAAAACCTGTGGACATTACAAGACCTTGTATAACAAGAAAGCCAAATGGGCATTTTAACCGGCCTTTCTGACCCTCCCCACCCCTAGGTTTCACAAATGTTAGCGCGATCCTGTGTTTATGCGAACCGGCGTGACGAAAAGTAAATTGCGTGAAACAATATTTTGACTATAGCGTTACTGGATGACGTAATGTTTAAACTCTGATGACTCAGGTTATCTTTCTTATCGCTTTTATTTCTGCTGAAAAACGCAATTTCACTCAAACGTTGAATGTCGGCATAAATTTGCCCACATCTGAGGATGCCTATAAAGGGATGACGAAATATTTACTGCTTTGCCTCAGTAGACCGTGAATACAAACAGTGAACATAGCAGTAGAATCAAAATATAACGCTTGATAAACACGAGTTCGAACAGATCGTCAGAGTCTGGGGCACGTTAAGGCATATCTCATGACGTGATGTTTAAATCCGGTTTGTTTGCTAACCCGGGAATCCCCATGCAAAGTAAACAAGTTGACTCGGAACTACGTTTCAGACTACGCACAAAATTACCTCAAACCAACCAACACCACACGCAAACCACACGTGTCGCTTGATAATATTCAGTTATTTTCTAACTTAAAGACTCGTAACAGCTACCTTATTAATTGATCTCCTTATTAATGGCCGATTCCTTCGTCTTTATGCAATTAAAATCAACTTCTCGCGTCAAGTAAACACTCATCTCTCTCCCTCCTCAAGAACTTTGACGTATCGATGGTGCAATCCACTAATTGCATCATCATACTAGTGCCAATCCCTTCTCTTCCTAAGCCACCGTTCCTTACCGTGCTAATAAGCTGCAAACGCAGCTGTCGTTTCTCTCCTCTGCGAAATACAGGTTACCCAATGAGAAACTTGCAATCCACTTCGGAAACCGTCCCCCATAAAACGTTAAGGGAAACTGCCTCTCACGCAGCACAATATTACACCGCTGCTATACAAAACGTAACTTTTAAAGCAAATCACATTCACAGAAGCGTGATATGCTCCTCACATTCACAAATCCTTCCACTCCCACATTTTTACATCCCTCAAAATGTCAATCCCAATAACAAAACTCCTGCACTAAAAAAAATTACCATAACCACCAACTAGATCAGACAACACAGCCAATTTCGCATTCAATCCTATTAGCTGCTTTACTCAGTTGCGCATGTGTTATACAAGACAAATACTGAAACCCTATACTTAACAACCCTCCGCCGTTCATATCTTAAATACTGTAAATTAAAAGACAAGAACACACGAAGGTAACATTCAGCAGACTAATATGCGCATGCGTCTTACATAAGATAGTCCCGCTCTTGAGTACCCGTACCACAAGCTTTACAGCACTTTGTTCGTATGTTAGGCCAACTGACGAAGGAAAACAAACGTTTCCATTTTATAAACGAAGGCCGGTTAATTAGTCAGAAAAACAGAAATTGAAACTGCCGTCGCAGGTTTCCTTTCAAGACAATCTACAGCTGGTGAAAAATAGTTCTCTTCGAATCTAAGTCTACATGTTCACAACACGTGAACCGCACAAAAATTATGAAACAGAAGCAATTTAGATAGTCAGCGGTAAATTATCGGCAATAATAATTTCTACCAGCTTTCTTTAGACACAGTGTCTATTTCAATTAAGTTATTAATTTGTTTCCGTGTTTTTTGGGTGGCGAGGCTATATATTTCGTACCCTGCTAGCAGTGGTTCCCGGCGAACGAGAGGACGAGGAACCACTGCAAGCAACCGTTTAGCGCCGTCACCAACCTCTGGATGAATAAATTAACTCACAACCAGGTAAACCGGTTTCAAACCGGTTTGACGCAAGCGCTGACGCTTACGACTGCTGTAATTCACGTGTCCATTATTCAAGGTTCTTGTCGGTTATCGTACGAATCAAGCAAAAGATATCCAAACAGATAGAAGTGGTCAAGCTTATTCGCCGATATTTTACTTCATTACGGAGCGCATTCTTCACGCGCTAAGTAATAAATGCGACGACCGGACTCGCTCTGCAGTGCCAGTAGGATCGGCAGTAGGGACGCTAAAGCGAAAGCTTCAAAGCCTTCAATGCCTAAGAACAACACTTCAATTTTTTTCCATAAACTAATCCCTGTAATTGTAGAAAAGGAGGAGAAATATTACAAGGTTTGCGAACAGAAAATTTAAAAATCATATCTGCTAGTGATGCAGTCCGCTCAGCTATCTTCTGTATCTTCAATAAGTTTTGTTTTCATCAATTTGATCGATCCTAGATTCGCTTGTAAATACAAATGGGAAATAATTTTCTGCGAGCGCTTGCTGAATATTTTGTGTAGAGCACAGGAGGCTCATTGTAATACGAACACAAACATCCCTTGATTTCTTGGTCATTAAAAAGCTGCCAAAATGTTAATAATCGAAAGCCCTTTTACTGGCACAAAAAATCGAAAATAGCGAAGAAATTTCAGCAGCTTCAGGCTACAATTTATACTTTTGCCAGTTGAACTGTTGTTCTTTTGTCGCGCGTTCGTCCATGGCGCGTGTTTGCTCTGATTGGCCAAAATCTGACAGCTCAGACAATGGGCAGTCCGTCACTCGCGCATGCTCGATAGAAAACCAAACGGTTGCTTCCAGTGGTTCCTCGTCCTCTCGTTCGCCGGGAACCACTGCTAGCAGGGTATATATTTCGAGTTTCAGCGAGAAAATTACCACAATGGCAACTCTTTTTTCACTTTAAGCATAGTAATGTCACTACTTAAGAGTTGGGGCGTAATTAACTCGCAATAAATAAGTTCTATTGTGCAGTTCTGTCACGAATAGGTAATATAATCGTAGCTTAATATTTTCATTGACAGCTGACGAAAAACAGGCAGAGAAATTTGAATAACAGTCATTTTAAAATTTTGGTGATGAATGTGTTTTTAACTGACACCTAATAAATGGCCCAAATGGAAAAGTGCAGTTTCTAGTTCACGAAGACTGCTCAGCAAAAAGAATTAAGACGCATTTCTATATTCAGGGGGGAATTTCAAACAGAAGTAAAATATTGACAAATAGCATCAGAAAAGTGATAAATCCTAAAATAAAACAATGAACAGTTCTTCTCTGTAAATGTCTTATTCCGGACCCGGACTTCAGATTGAGACTTATCCTGTGAACAGGAGTCTTCAGTCTTTTTATCCAGCGGTCTTAGTCGATATATTCAACGATTTATCCAACTGATTGATTGCAATATTTTCGAAGTAAAGTGATAAAGGACAATGAGGTGCGGACACATGCTGGCAAACGTCGCACGAGCGGTATCCATCGTCTTTCTATGATTGTTTTAGTATTAGCTGAATTTTTGAGAAATATCTTCATTTTTCCTGAGCTTGACCTGTAGACAAGTGTTCTCATTTTTTTTCTTTTGTGGCTTCTACGTTTCTCATGTTAAAGTTGCCACACAACAGACACAATGCGTTATTTCTTCGTTAAAACCCGACTAACAGTCTATGGACCTGTATGATGCGAATTTGCATAATAAACTTCCTTGGTCTTTCAGCATTAAAAATAACTGCTTCCGACCTTGAATTAAATGATTAAACAGCGGAACATGTAGTCGCGGAAATGTGATCGCAGCAAACTTTAATCATAAATGTCAAGTCAAAAACGCATGTAGTATGTCATTTTCCAATACCACCAAATTAGTATGCGGTCGTTCCTAAAATTTACTGCTTATTTATGAACAAAAAAGTAATTTTCGCTAATGAAGCCTTAAGTTTACCGGTGAAAATGGGTGATAAATTATTCACTTGCGCCTTCACTGATCGCGACAACAATTTTCTTTCTGTGAAGTCAGTCAGGGACACATGGGTACATGAAATTGATACTGCCGGATAGTTTATCGAGGTGTCTTTCATAACGGTAGGTATATTTTCGTCATTGATTGAGAGAACTTTTGTCTTATTCTTCTCTTCTTTATTTCATTTTTAACCTCCTCGGATTAAAAGTATTATGCGTGGGAACAATTTCTTTTAGCTTCAAAGATGCACTTAATCCTTCCAAATACTCTACGAATTTAAAGCAATAATACAAAGACAAGGCCGTCATAGAATCTGGTGCAAAGGATGAATATTCAAACACTTTAGGTTGTTTAGTTTATGGGACTTATCTTTTTAAAGGAAGAGCCACTGGAAACGGCTCTTTTTATCTGCAAACTGCGGAAGAAGGTATAAAAAGAAATTTAAATCTAACTCGTTTAGCCTTAAAATACGTCAAGAAGAAAACTTGTCTACATGTGTACTGGTGCTTATTTATATTTTAACGCACTATGAAACTGAACTTATTTGGCATCGAGCATAACAGACAAATTTCGCACTTCTATAACACTTTGAGTGCAACATTTTCTTCAATAGGTTGCCACGGTTACTAATGGCTTCCGCAAAACACCTATTCGTCGGCGACTGGAATAACTTTTCAGCAAATAAATTTTTTGTTTCCTGTGGGATGTGAACGGAGTGGGTTTGCAAGCGATCGCTAATGTCCTTGATCTATCTTTTGAGCTGTTTTCTGGCTGTCGTGACAAGATGCTACACGGAGACCCCTGGTAGAGGTATGCATTCTAACAGTATTTATTGTATTGAACTATAAAGCAGAAAGCCGAACTGGGTCGTTCTGGTTAGCTTATGATTGGTCCCACGTAATTTAGCTATACACACCGGAAAAACTTCAAAAGGCAATTTTTAGAGACTTTCTGTGCAAAAAAGGGGTTTATACTAACCTTTTTTTCTGGCGCGAGTTTGCCGTGAAAGATGTACGATGCTTTCTGTAATCAACAAATTTGTGAAAACAGAACAGTATAATCAAACATTTACCGAAATAGATTGTTCCGTCTGCATTGAAAAAAATAAAATTCTCATTCTTTTACAAGTTTTTTTGACTAAGCCAGACTACACGCTTGGCCAATAACATATGTCTTACATTCTAGCTAAGATTATACTCTATCCTCCCTAATACATCCAGTGTTTATGTCTAATGTAAAACCAAATTCATATCACATTTCGATCTTTGAACTAACCTTAAATAGCGGCTGGTTGAACACCGGCCTTTAAAAATATGCAAATATTAACGCCAAAAACAACAAAAAGTTCACCCTACGTTTATTAAAGAGAACAGAGAAATAAATTGGCCCCATTGCTAGGAAAATACTCCACTGAAGATAATCATTTGCTGCGAGAACAAAAATATTGTTTTTGAAAGAAAATATTGAATAACTGTGGATACTAGCAACATTATAAATGTCGACCCTACATTGCTTATCAACATTGAGGTAAATTGATACGTGTTTTCATACAAACTAAACCAGCAGGTAGCCTGGTTTGGAAAACTAAAAAACATTGTCGGTTGGGCAAAACTGCACAACAGACTAATTTGTACCTGATTTGAAGGCAAACTGATGAATGATTTCGAAAGTCTTAACAGTTTCACTGCTGAAGAGCTTGAACCACTCCGGACATCCATGTAATATTATTCTTCTCCAGCTACAGGCTAGCATACGATCGTTTCTTAGCTTAAAGGTTCAGCCAAATTACCTTCAATCGCATTTATGCGTGGATTATTTCTAATCCTTTGGACAGGTATATTCAGACAAATCATAGACGTGACGTCATAAGTTACTAAAATCCACCCGAGATCTTGGAATAGTATCGGATGCAAAGTTTTTAAAAGCAAGCCAAAATACTGTAAAGATTTGCTCTGAAACCCATAAGTGGAGGTCAAAATATGAATGAAATTTTTCTTACCGAAACGTGCTTACTTGTAATACAGGCGTTTTTCTTTCGTATAGGATGCGACGAAATCTTAACAAGTCTCAACGGAACGATAACCAGCCCCACATCTCCCCAGAGGCAAACTGACTCCTCGGTGTACAGCTGCAAGTGGAGTATTGAGCTAAAGGAAACCACTCAACCCCGTCATGTTGAGCTTCGATTTACAAAATTCAATTTCACGGGAGTTATGCCGGAATGTTCCGATGGTGATTATGTGGAGCTATTCATCGGCTGCAACAACTTTAAGCCTGTTGGGAAATTCTGCGGTCGGACGTCCCTTCCTGTAATATATTCTTCAGATCACTGCCTTCAAATTGTGTTTCACTCCTTCGGGATATTTGTATCTTCTCCTAGGTCCCAGTTCAAAGCCGTTTATAGCCAGCGACTACTATCAAGAGGTAAAGGAGACTCATTGCATCATGTACATGAATCCCTGATAGATCTGTCCAGGGTTCGAGGGCCACAGAACAATTGTACGAATATGTTAACATGCCAAAGAGACATATTGGAATCAAAGGAGTTCTATAAAAATAATATTTGTAGTGATTGCAAACTTCAAAAAATTGGGCCTTTTTTTACGTTCTTCCCTCAGTCTTGGGAAAACCGCCAAAAATGTAAATGGTCTGTTCTTCCTCTCAGTGAGAAAATCACTTAATCTCCATTTTGGTAATTAAGGAGCATTTCATGTACGAGACAAGGTACTTAGTTTCAACTTAGATACAGTTTTGATTGTCTAATGAACGACATAAAAGTCTCCATGACGTAACCCTTCTGATTAATATGCTCACTAAGTTTCTCCAGAGTTCTTTCCTCGGTCAAGAGAGGTGATTTGAAGATTTTTAGCCGTCGTCTTAATTGCAAAAAGACAAACTTGTTGAAAGTTGTAATGACTTTAATATCGCCTTGGCAACTAGCCGCATAGGGAATAATAAATTAAGACATATTAAAGTTTATTTTTTCCTTCCATCCTTGGGGCTCTCTGGGTGTTTTACGAGACTCCGCATCTCACACTTTGCCTTCATGCAAACATTACCTTCAGCAACACAGGAAGGCAAAAGTTAAACATCGTTAAAAGCGTGATAAACTCCTTTTGGTTTACCTTAATTGTAAAAGATCGGTTTCTTATTGGCCTTTAGTCCAATGACAAACCCGTCATGATGAATCTGGGCGTAATCTTTGCCAATGATGTTATTCCTTCGATGAACTAGAAGAAATGCTGTGTTATCTAGTCCATAAAATATAATTGTGCAGCCTATGGAAGAAGGTAATAACTATTTCGATTTCTTTCCTTATTTTTCAGCCGTGTCACAGAACTACTGTAAGTAGTACAATGGTCAGGCATTTCACATTTTACCTTAATTAAGAACTATTTAAAAGCCAACAGGAGTAATTAATTTTAATAATAAATGTCCATTTTGCGACCAAAACTATCACTGTTTATAACCAGGCTTTGCAGCTATACGATTTGTTTCTTCTTTATGTCGGTTGTATCATAAAAAAGGTGAAAAACTAGAGGATCGTTTTCTTAGGTGTTTCTCGACATGGAATGGAATGTTCCGTCGTAGATTGGCTAAATGCAAAATGCAAAAAAAAAAAAAAAAAGAAAAACACGCTAATCACAAATAATCTTTACTGGTACTTCCTGGTCCTGAAATAGACTAGTTGTGCTGGCTGAAATCTCAGCCAATTAGTCTGCCATTGCAATTGTGGCGTACTTACCAACCTTGCATCGCTGTTGTTTTTGGTTAGCAGACACCCGCCTTGAAATTTTTTTCCCCAGAATGTCTACTATCTGTTGATCAACATGATGTATATGTCAGCGCTAAAAACGTCGATGACACCATCGGTTTATTCGAATAACCTGATAGATAGTTAATTAATAATCTTAACAAAAATAACTTACATATTTCAGTTGGTTGCGGCAATGAACACCACGTAAATGTTAATAAGGGAAACGTTTTCTCGCCACACTGGCCCCTGCCCTACCCCCAGTACGTGGATTGTGTATGGCACGTGACTACCAGGCCTGGCTTGCATGTGAAGCTGTTGTTCTTTGATTTTGACGTCAGAATGACTGACGCATGTGCAGAAGCTGACTTTGTGGAGGTGAAAACTGGAGGTAATTGAACCAAATATCAACATTTGTAAAAGAATTTGGTCATTTCTCCTTGGAACAGCAAAAAAGTTCTTATCACTTAGTTGTTTGGTGCTGTTGCATTGTCTGTAAATTTCTGCTTCTTAACAGAACAATGACGGTTCAGTATTTCAGTCACCACTGTAAAATATTTTTAATATCCTCGCCATAATGAGATGTGAAATGCTTTGAGTTGTTTTAACCTTGCCCAGACCATCCCAAGACTAATCTGCCTGCACGGCCTAAGACGTTTACAACCTTTTTCAATCTAAAATAAAAAGCTGCCTTTTAATTTCATGAACCACTGCAGCCATAGCTTTAGATCATTTTGGTGTCCTTTTTTTCCGTTTTGATTAACTTGAGGGGTCAATTTGGAAAGGTTTTTCTGAAGATCCGAAAAATTCGAAAGATTCGAAATCCTAGATGGCGGATTCAAAATGGCCGTCCGTTTCGTAGTTCCCACGTCATTTGATGTTATTGGCTGTTGTTGTGGACTTCAAAGAAAACATATACCACTTGTGTTTAATTATCATATCTTTAACATTCTGGGATTACGTGGGAAGACCAGGAAAAAAACCAGTCTGAGTAGGTTAATTTAATTATATTTTTTTTTGTCAGCTTTAACCCTACAAGTAACTACTGCGTTACTTTTTTCGATCGTACAGCTGAATTCAGCCGAGGAAAATCCGTGATGAAATCTAAAGAATGCGGCACAAAATCGCCATTTGCTCTCACAATTGTTGGAGACTCGATATTCATTCAATTCAAAAGTGACGCGGTGACTGGAAATCGAGGCTTTATGGCTGGGTTTGTTGCTTACAGTGTTGGTAAGTAAAAGAATAGGTAAGGTGTTCTATTACTAGCCTAATAAAATCTGTGGCCCTCGGATTCCGGGACGAACTGGGATTCATATTAGAAATATTGGTTTTAATGGAAGGGGAAAAATGGAAAACCCGGAGAAAAATATCTTCGTAGACTAGGGGCAGATAGTCAGGACGAGGGAAACTCGAAACGGGCGGAAGTAAAACGGCAAGGAAAGTCAGGGGAAAAGAAAAGAGTAGGCCTTTTTCGTACCCCCCCCCCCTGACTTTTCTTTTCACTTTGTTTGGGCCGTTTTGACTTTTCTTCGCGGTGACTATCTGTCCCTTGGCCTACAAGGATGGGGAAAAAGCCCTTCCGAGTTAGGACGTTGACCAGCACCAAACTGAACCCGCATATGGCGTCAACTTTCCGTCACGGGATTCAAACCCAGGCTACATTGGTAGGACCCGAGTACTATCGCCATTGTGTCATTCATTTAAACGGAAGCTGTCCGAAATTTTCTCGAATATATGTCAGAAGGTTTACAAAACTAATAGCAGAAGTTTTTTCAACAGAGAATTGAGCTGTGCATTTCACTGTAAGACAAGCAGAAAACTTGTATCAGGGGCTCGTTTCTCGAAAGTCCCGCTAACTTTTCGGGCGCGGAAAGCTATTTTATGAGTGCAAGGTTTACCTTAAAGATTCTTTTTTTTTTGAGGGGGGTGGGGGGGGGGGTAAAGCTTATCAATAAAATAGTAACTTGACGAAACAAGTCGAGCTCGTTTGCGGACTAAATTGCTACTTCACCACCATTCTATAGATTTATTTTTGATTTTAAAATATAGCTCCGGGCCCGAAAAGTTACCGGGACTTTCGAGAAATGGACCCCAGGTGTACCCCTTATCCTTTCTTTATTCTTTTTCGTTTAGATCAGCCGTTATTCCAAAAACCCATATCTTGTAGAATTAACGTAGAAGAAAATCAGAAGCACCTAACGAGGAAATTGAAGCATGCATGTGCAATAATACTAGTGAGCTCTTCGAATGACTTTATATTTTACACAAAATCCCACTTTTGTTCCACTAGAGTAAGGTTTTCGTGAGTCTCCTCCCACCCGTCTTAAGTGTTCAACAGAAAATTTCTGGCACTAGTTTCACGCAAATTGGTTACGTTGTTTACTTCACAGAAGAATCAAGCTTTAATCCTCATGTCCTAATTATGCTTGGCGTGATATTTTTGGCTCTGTTTACACTCGCGGGAAAAGCTCTCCTCCAGAAACTTATAGAGAGAAGCAAGTTGACCAGGAAGCCTATTTTCCATCGCTTACGAAGGCGCTCTCATAATGCAGGGATCTCGCCTATCGTCGCGTCGCACTGGGGAGAATCAGATGAGCCCGACAGATCGTTTGAGGGTGCTCCATGCGAAAATCCATCGGCCGAGTCTGTCACGAAGGAGGACCGATTACCAAGAAAAAGCTCTTTGAAAACTGTAACGTTTGAATCAGTGACGGCAAGAGGCAACAATACTGGCCAAATGATTTAGTCCTCCCTCCCCCACTTCCAAAACAATTCTTCTTTCAACGATCCTTCTCCCAACAACCCTAAACATCGTTGCATTACATAAACTATACAAAATATCCGATTTGTCTTTGACTCTTGATGCGTAACGTCGTTTGACAAAGGGGGTAGTGGCTTTGTTTACGTTTTAATAAAAAAAAGATGATTAATGTCTTAAACGTTCTCACCACGACTGAAGAAAGGCTCCATGAACCACAAATCGCCCATTAATGTCGTTTTCATCACCATTTTATACCTACCTCATTCGGTCAACACCGCAAATACCCACTGACTCCGACAAGACTTCATTTTCCTTTTAATTTAGTCGCCGTCATTATGTTTTTCTCCATTGTGTACGAAATAACAAACATTCCTTCCAAGAATTAATGTTGGAAAGTGGGAATCTGTTATTGAAATTTGTGAAAATTAGATCATTAGGTAACGTGGATTGGCGTCAATTTATTCACCATTAACAAGAAAGCCCATTGGGCATTTTAACCGGCCATTCTGACCCTCCCCACCCCTAGGTTTCACAAATGTTAGCGCGATCCTCTATTTATACGAACCGGCGTGACGAAAAGTGTGATTGTGTGACACAATATTTTGACTATAACGTTACTGGATGACGTAATGCTTAAACTCTGATGACTCAGCTTATCTTTCTTATCGCTTTTATTTGTGCTGAAAAACGCAAATTCACTCAAACGTTGACTGTCGATATAAATTCGTCCACAACTGAGAATGCTCACACCGGGACGACGAAGTATTTACTGTTGTGCCTAGACCTTAAATACAAACAGTGAACATAGCAGTAGAATCAAAATATAACGCTTGATAAACACGAGCTTGAGCAGATCGTCAGAGTATGGGGCACGTCAAGGCATATCTCATGACGTGATGTTTAAATCCGGTTTGCTAACCCGGGAATCCCCTTGCAAAAGTAAACAAGCGAGCGGGGACGAAAGTCGCCCACGTCTTTGAAAGCTAACGCGCCTGTCGAGCCGCAATCGATTTCGCGCTCACTCGCTTGTTTTTCTTTTCCTTCACTATCTCTGAACGGAAAGAGAGACTGCTCGTAGCCTTTAGCGTACACCACACGCAAACCACACAAATCCGTCGATAATATTCAGATATTTTCGCTTTTTCAATGCAAAAAGACTCGTAACACCTACCCTATTAATTGATCTCCTTATTTAATGACGATTCCTTCGTATCAACTTCTCGCCTTAAATAAACACTCATCTCTCTTCGTTCACAAGTCAAAACTATCATGTACTGATGGTGCAATCCAGTACCAATTCCTTGTCTTCCTAGCCCACGCCGGCAAAACGCAACTGTCCTTTTTGTCCGCTGCGAAATACAAGTTAGCCAATCAGAAACCTTACAATCCACTTCGCAAACCACCCCCCCCCCCCATAAAACGCAGCACAATGTTACACCGCTCCAAAACAAAACGCAACTTTCAAAGCAAATCACATTCACAGAAGCGTGATATGCTCCTGACATTCACAAATCCTTCTGACTCCCACATTTTTACACCCTCAAAATGTCAATCCCAATAAAAAAACCCCTGCGCAAAGAAAAATTTTCCACTAACCACTAACCACTAATTAGATCAGACAACATAGCCAATTCCGCATTCCATCCTATTAGCTGCTTTACTCAATTGCGCATGCGTTTTACAAGACAAGTACATTCTCGTACCTCGAGTCTTCGTCCCTTCTGCGCAGGCTTGAAGAAACGAGCGACTCTCGAAACTTCCGCTGGAGGGTCGATTTTGATTGGTTTTTGAAAAACAATAAAAATAGCCGGAAGTAAATCAGAATAACAAAGATGGCGGATTCCCCGCGCAAAGTGAACTCGAGCTCCTCTGTTCATTACAACGTCTGTAGATGTTGTAATGACAATGTATTCGAGAAAAAGCACCCAGTTGACCTTTACGGGCCAAAAGCCCAGAATGAGTCAATTGTAAATCTCCTGGAGAAGCTTACCGGTTTTAAATGCGACATCGCCGACGGATTGCCTACCAAAATAGGTCGGCCTTGTTATGACAAGGTCATTAAATTTAAGAAATTTACAGAAATGTTCGACAGGTCAACGGTCCAACAGCGATCAGTTATTCGTGTTAAGCGATGTAGAGGTGAAGACGACAGTCCCTCCATCAAAGGTCGTCTAAGAAAGAAGGTTGCTGAAACGGGCAGATCTGCAGAAAATAGTGCTCCCAAGTCAGCAGCAAGGATTTCTTTATTCCCTTCGACGCCGAGGCCTATACTGCCTGCACCATCCATACCTGCCCATGCCGTATCCGGACCTGCTGCAACCAAACAACGTGTGCTGCCACGCGGAATATTCCCTGAACCGCCAAAACCGCCACCGAAAGCTGTGGTCATTCTGTCCCAATCAGGTCTTCGCAATTCAGCTGTGAGTTCAAACGTTAATTGCCTTTTCTTTAACATATTAGATTTACATCACAAAACATGGAATAGAGGAATATGAGTATGAATATTTCCGCAAATGTATGTATCAAATTATATAAAAAGAATGATACAGTTATGGTAGATCCACCTGTGTTCTGCCATGTGGCCAATTTGCATGTGTATGTAACAATTCCCATTCATAGCTCACTAGGTTTTGGTTGGCAACAAGGTAAAATTAACCATATTAATTTCATGATGTAGTACACAAGAGAATATTGGTTTTTAAGAAATACATTATTGACCTCTGAGCAGCTAAAGAGAAACCAGTGTCTTTATATGTTGCTTTGTTTACCAAAAGTAATGTTTAAGGGCCTCTTCATATGAGCCCGGTTGACCGGGCTGGCCCGGTTTCCGAGATCTCGCCTCACTCCTATTTCCTTTGTAAAAATTGCGATGTGTTCATATGAGAAGGCGGGCCAGCCCGGTTACCGAGATCTCGGTTGTAGAAACCGAGATCTCGGTAACCGGGATGAAAATTTTCCCATATGAACACTCCAGCCCGGTTACCGGGATGAAAATGTTTTCGACGGCAAATTAGCTTCGCTTTTGAAACTGGGCGGCCAAAATAGCATAATTTTGCCGTGTGTGCATTTCCACTTCAAAAGTATTCGAATTAGCTTTATTAGTAAAGTTACAAGAGTCGACAAAGCTATGATAGTCGCGAACAATACTTGTTTATGTGGCGCCATTTTGGTTTTGTTTCTTGAATTTCATCCCGGTAACCGGGCTGAAATTTCCCATATGAACAGACGACAAAATTCATCCCGGTAACCGAGCCAGCCCGGTTACCGGGATCATATGAAGAGGCCCTAAGTCCAGTTATTCACCTTGTATGGTAATTATACTAAAACAATTATTCACCTCAGTGTTGGTGAATTTGGTGGATAATTACCTCACCCCTTCGTGGCTTCGTCAATATCCACCACTTTGGTATTTGGTGAATGAAATTAAGGATTCTCATTAGAAGGTGGGACCCGGGTATCAGTTCCAGGATACACAAGAGTCAGTACCCTCCTGCTTTCAAATCTAACATAATGCAATTTTCTTTATTGTTTTCTCTTTTGTCCACCTATGCTCCTTTCGGTGCCTCACTACTTTAAAACTTAAATTAACCCCTGGGAATTTGGTACTGGCATTAGATCCCACTTTTACATGGAATTACACCCCCTCTCCCCTGGTATTATGGTCCTCCTTTTCAAATGCAGTTTTTGTGTGTGTGTGTGTGTGTGTGTGTGTGTGTGTGTTTGAATAAAGTATTATTAAATGTGAATGCCTTTTACTAACACCATTTGTTGAGTTTCAGAAGACTAGAGATGACAATATTCAGCTTCAGACTGAATACACGTTGAGTTAACTTCACTAAGCTAAGTTCATGTTGTGTTTTTGCTTTTTTAAAAAAAAGGGCCTTGTACTAAACACCTTTTTTTGAGTTTCAGCAAACTACATGTAGAGATTACAACCTGCAGCTTGAGACTGAATTCACGTTGAGTTAAATACAAGCTAAGTTCTTGTTGTGTTTATGTTGTTTAAAAATTGCTGCTGCAGGTATTTCTAGACTGCTCAGCATGATGTAACTCTTAAAAGTTATGTAACATAAAACACTAAAACATTGCATTTGTTAACTGCAGCTAACATTTGTAATAAAGCTAATATTAATGCCTTAATGCGAAATAAATGAAATCAAAGTAACATATTGTAATTGAATTGTGGTGCTTTATCTGAATTGTGTGTTGAGATTTTAAATGTAAATTTTTCTGTTCCCTTTTTTTAAAGTTTTCTGACAACAAGGTTGTTCAAGTAGAAACACGTGCGAGTATTTATAAAATGGTGGACATGCTAGCCTTAACCACAACTCCTGATCTATTGGCTGAGATGTTAATGAAATGTCCTGATCTTCGATGTGCAGTAAAGCGAATCCTCCTCAGAGACATAGATGACCAGTGTCAAAAGTTATGTAATCGTTCTCCAGAAAATTCTTCAGTTCTGAGAATTCCAAGGTCTAAGCATACGGTATGAAATTACTTTACTGCTAAGGGAAGGAAATGTTTAAACAAGAATTTCCAAGACAGTTTTCAACCATCCTTTGTTTTGTAATTTTTTTACCTTTATTTGCAAATAAAACTTACAAGCAATTACTTAAAACACAATAATACACTACATTACTACCTTAAGGTATCATGGTACCCCAAAATTGACCATGTTTTCGAAAAATACACTTCTGTCATTTTGAGATAGATATTATTCAAACCTCTCTTTTACAAAAAGTTTCAGAAAAAAAGATTGTTTCTACGCAAAGTTATGGACGAAAAAAGATTTGTGGCATTAATTTTCTCTAATCATGTGTTGACAGTCATCTGTCAACAACGCTGAAATTAGCATTTGACATAAGAGGGCCCCGATGTTTTGACACGCGATCGATTGCGTGGCAGTTCCCGCTTATTTCGAGTGTGTCTACAAAGTGGCTTCGATCATATCTGTGAAAGAGAGAGAGAGAGAGAGAAAAGATCGAGCGTTGAGGAATTACTTTCGCTTCCTGACTCCTCACTTGTCAGTGTGATAAGCTTCGACTGCCAGCTCGCTTTTCGTAACGGGAACGGCGAAAAACAATCCATCCATTCAAATTCCATAACATTTCTACAAAGCCAGATGTATCAAAGAATCAACTTGGCGCAAAAGACGGCATGTCCAGGAAAGTACGGAATTTGTCCCCAGTAATAAAGAAGTTTATTTTTTTCCCAATTGCTTGCATTTCTGGCAGGATGTTCTCTCTTTAATAGATCTTGAGCCGAACACGTGGCGGCCTCTTCGCAGATTTCAATGTGCTTTCCTTTCGCCTTTCCTTTCGTCTTTCAGGTCCCGGCAGCTTGGGTAGTCTTACCCAGCTCAAATGATGATGCCTTCGGCATTTTACAGCCGACGTGATATTATGACTTTAAAATTTCCGTTTATTGCGTTTGAAGATCCTTTGAACGGCACTCGTACTCAACGAAAGTCGCTTTCCAGCATAAAAACACGCAGAATTTGACACCATTCTTGTCGGCATGTTTGTGCTATTGTTGGCGGTAAGTTGAACCTCCCCTCTGTCAACCGCAGGTAATTATCCTGACACCTTGGTGTTTTAATCTCCTCAGACCGGAAAAAGTTTCCAAATCATATTTTGGCTTTTTTCTCGAAACTAATATTTCAAGAAATTGGGCGCACATTTTAAGTTCGCGTTCAGCGAGTTTTCAACCATTTTAGCTCAAATTTGGCGACAATGTTGCCACATAATTTGACACCAAAACCGTGTCTCCGAATTTTATTTTTTGCTTTCATTCAAAAGTTATGAGCCGTAAAAGAAAGAGGAGAGGTGTTTCTTCGAACTTCAAAGTCTAACCGAGTGCAGAAAATAAACTAGGCCAGATACAAAAATTCGGAGACACGGTTTTTGAGACAAAGGTGTGAAGAATTTGGCGCGATGTTCGTCTTTCTCTCCAGATCATTCTTGACTGGAGCGGAACCGATTTTGTGAACGATGTACTTTTTAAAAACGTAGTCTCTATTTTCGACACAGTTGTCTTTTTTCTTTATCTAAATACGTTTTCGTAATGTTCAATTATTAAGCTTTCAGAAAATATATAGTTTGTCAGGGTCCTTGTGAAACGCCTGACGCTCAAACGGTGAAAACGCAATGTTGTCATTTGGGGTACCCTGATACCTTAATATGTTAAGTTTAACATTACACTACGATACCAAAACAGTTCAATCATACATTCTTACAATAGCGCTATTACATTACTTTGTTTACAATATAAAATACACTATGATTACGGTACATTACATAACAAGTCTAATTTCTTATCTTATTTTTTTCAATACCATCCTTTGTTACCTAAATACTTAAATAATTACTTTACCTACTTCCTACCATCTTTGTTTGGGCATTTTTTCTGATGATGTGCAAAGAAAGGTTAAATCAAGACATAATAGTGAACTGTTAATAAAAATAATTTATAATTATTTTGCTGTTCTCAGGACCTTAAGAACTTCTCATGGGAGAGCATTGTCACAGAATTACATGAGAGAACACCTGATGTCTTAGATTTCCTTGTGACAGTGGCTAAAAACTACGCAGAGAAAGATGTCCCACCAATATGTCAAGCTTATGGGATTCTTATGAATGCCAGATGGCAGGAACTCAGTCTTATGAAAAAGATCAATACCATGCTGCTGGGAGTTGGACATGCAACTGCAAGGGTAACTTTAAAGCTTAGTTTTTTCTTTTGAAACCGTTTATTCCATATTAACTTTAAATAAATTTTTAGTTATAGTTTACTGTGAATGGAGAGCTGTGATCTCTCAGTTCATAGTGACAATTGTGAAGCTATTTTGCTGAAGGCCAGCAATTCCAGAATTTAAGAAATGCAAAATCATACCTGTACTTATAATTCTGTTTAAAAATCATTATAATTCATATAAATACATGTGCTGTTCCAGGAAATCCCCATACCCCTCCCATAGCATACTTTTTAGTTTGATTCCTCTCCACGACTCTGGGATTTCCAGAACAGTTCAATCTTCCCCTTCCCCTTTTTGGGGGGTTTTGAGATCCCCCCCCCCCACCCACCCCTTGGAATTTCTAATGAGCTTCCAATTGGGTATGGAAATTTTCACACAAGTGTGTTTTTTAGACTTTTCAGCGTCTGAATAAAGTGGGAATTACACAGACAAGAGAAGGTTACCGCACTATAATGGACGATATTGGTGACGACTTGACAAGTACTATTGCTACTCAGATGTCTGCAGGGCGACAATTACGAATATGTTTTGACAACATAGACTTCAGGATACTGGTGAACATAATCCTGAAAAACCACCAAAACTCTGACAAGCACTGGATCGCCCATTACCTTACCTTTGACAGAGTTCCATGTGATGGGCTTGATGACAGGAAACCTTTATTGTCTGACTGTGGAGCGTTTGATAACATCAACTACTTACCTAGTAAGGAGGAATTGGATACTCTTCGGCAGCATTACATTGTACTAGTTGCTCGAGTCTTATTGGAGTTTTTTGACTTTATGAAACCATTCGCAAATGTTGTGCCTGCTCATATTACTCACCGGTTAGTTTACAAAAAAATAACTACCCTGTTTATTTTAATCTTTAGCAGGAAGCTTTTACTCTTAGTTTTGGTGGTATATTAATGCAGCAGCTGCATTAGTAGACTGTGAGGTAAAGCATCTTAGCTCAAGTACAATACTTGTATTATTATCAGCCTGGAATGACCACTACAGGTGTAACAATGTCAAGGGAAATAAAATTTTTTTAATTCCCATTTAAATTTTTAATGAGAAAGTTGATATAATATGATCCTTACGTGGTGGTGGTGATGGGGGGTGGGGTGGGGTTGGGGTGGTGGGAGGGGTAGTGGTAGGAGGCAGGAAAGGTGTTTTTCTTTTGCCCATAAAGTAGTGGCATGGACTGTAAAGCGGACAAATTGACTACCCTACAGGCTTTATTTATTTATTATAATAATTATTTTAACCATCAATATTATGGATTGAGGGAGGCGGGGGGGTAGAGGGGAGAGTGAATTTCCCCTGAAAAATAACAATTATAATTGTTTCTTTTACTGTTTAGATTTTCAGCCTTTATGAAAGAGAAGTCAACCATTGTGGGGCTCCCAGTTGTCCCTTACAATCAATCAAAGCTGGTTGATGTATGTCAGTATCTGGACTACTTACAGGACTTCATCAGTTCTTTGTCGTCGCCAGAGGTATTTATGTCACTGTTAAATGAATTCAAAACTTAGACCTGTAAACAGTGTAAAAGACATCTGGTAAGCCCTATACGTTGTCCTAGGTTCACAGATTTTCTTCCTCTAATATAATAATAATTAACCTATTTGGATCTGCTATTTTCCTGAAGACCTCAGAATGTTTGCATATCATTCTTTGTTCAGGTCTCAGATAAGGAGGGAGAGACAGCAAACCATGAGCCAAATCTGAAAGTACCTCTTGCAGGAGATTTGTTGGGAAGGGAGCGGGTAACAGGAGCCAAAAGAGTGCGGTTGGGGTGTGACCAACCTGAAGAACGCTTTGAGAATATCATCGAAACCCCAGCCCTTTGGCATGCTAAGCAAGCATTCCTAAAGGTAAAGTGTAGTAAAATATACATTAAACATTGAAGATGAACTTAACAGCTTTTAAAACAATATTATATTCTATCTCCCACTATAATATTAGTGCAACAGGCTACCAGTATTAATTAGCAAGATAATTCTGATGCTCTAAACTCCAAAGAGAGAATAAAGGTGAAAAATTAATTGGTTCAAGTATCATCCTTGGTACCCTCTTGCATGTATATATCTGAAATATATATATAATAGTACATGTATTTCTGTATACATGATGTTTCCTAGCCATGTTTATTAAGTTATAGTGCAGAGAATAACATCTAACATGATGAAATATATAGTTTGTGTGCATTTTACTAGTTTTAAAAGTTAATTGAAGGAAACCTAAGAATACAAACAACATATTTCCTCAACATTGTTATGAATGATTGACAGTCGACAGAAATTCGTCTTGTCTACAAAGCACTGTCTCATACTTCTTTTGTTAAACTTGCAGTTTGTGTGGGAGAACCTGTACAAGGCAACACCTGCCTGTGGTCGAGAGGTTGGTACACTGTATCATCTGCGACAAAGTTTCAAACTTGTTAATGTCCCTTCTGATGTCAGGAAGAATTATGCCAGCTGTGAATCATTGATGCTTTCTGCTACTAAATCCTATTTATGTTCTGCTTTCCTCACATGGGCGGAAATAACAAGCACAAAGGATATACCGTCCTATGTTGCAGAAAAGATAAAGAAAGATGCGTCAATTTCTCAGCAGTGGGAATTCCTTGAAAGCTACTTGGGAAAGTTTGTTGATGAATTTGTGTTGACAGAATTTGACATTGAGAAGAAGTGGGAAGAAGAAAATGAAAGGAGGAGAAAGGAGAGGGAAGCTGAGCAAATGGGTGGTTCTGAAGAGTCAACTCCAGAGAACAGTGAAACTTTGTTCATTCCAGGTATGAAAATTTATACAAAATAGTTTTAATTAACACTTTATAAGTGCCATTCTTTCATTATCCTGTATAAGCTTGGGAAGCATTTGTATTTGCAAATGGTGTATGGAAAAAATTGCACTGCATGGTAGCTAAATATTTCTAATTTTTCCCACACTGTGCATTCAGAGTGAATGACCAAATGATTAAAACTTTGTTGGCCCATCG
The DNA here is from genome assembly GCA_964030785.1 of Siderastrea siderea. Taxonomy (NCBI): domain Eukaryota; kingdom Metazoa; phylum Cnidaria; class Anthozoa; order Scleractinia; family Rhizangiidae; genus Siderastrea; species Siderastrea siderea. The sequence continues at coordinate 45,542,110 of OZ034976.1, forward strand.
TTCATAATCCCCTCCAGCATTTTACCTGGGTGAAGATAGACAGAAAACAATAGTTTAGACCAGGGCTCAATTTGCCCATTTTTCATTATAAACAAATGATACAATGCAACTGCAAGTCTGACCTTGCATTTTATTTTTTAATACTGGAAAATTGTATTTGATGGTCATTCCAGATGTGCCACTTTTTCTTAAATAGTAATTTTTGATTTATTTTTTACACTTTTTTCCTAACTTGGCTGTAGGTCAGGTGGTGATACTTCTGGAACAACAGAATAATGAAAACAAGGTGCTTGGAGTTGGAAAAGTCATAGAAGTTTCAAGTAGTGCTTCACCTGCATTCACACGTGAGTTGATTCCTGTCCACATATATCATGTTGAAGCTTGCGCAACAACCACATTGTCTCAAGGACAGCAAATTTTTTGGCCAAAAGCATTATTAGCCAGATACAACCCTCCCAGTACGCAACCAAGCACTCCACCAGAGGACGCATCTACTAAGCTGAAAAGCAGTATTTCCAGTATTCCCCCTGATGCCAAAGATGATGGACTGCTTAATTATGGCCTGCAGATCATACAACTAGGGGTGTTCTTGATGCAGCTCAATGACACTGAGGCAGAGGGTGATGGTGAGCGAAGTTTGATAAATTGGAAAATGCTTATGCTTTATTCTAGATGCAGGTCTAGAGGCATGAAGTATGCTTTTGAGGCCATGAGATTCCTCACTTGTGTCAAGGCTCTTTACACCGAAAAAATGAGTCACCGTGTCGTACATGGTCAATTTGTTAACCCCAAGGGTGGGCATGGAAAGAATTACGCAAATGACTTGAAAATGGAGCACTTGATCTGTGCTAACAAGGTTGTTCTGAAAGACTTGGGGTCGAACAAAACATTGACATCGGTTCAGAGGTATTCAAAGGGTGCATTTGGAATGAAGGAGTTTTGCAATCAATTTGATAATGAGTGTAACATCCCTCCAGAACTGACCAAGCACACCCATGCCTGCACCACAGATGATGTAAGGGACATGCTTGAAGTCATTCACAAAAGTGAGCCATTTAAACACCAGCCTGGTCGAATTCTTAACTCCTTTCCAGACGTGAAGAAGACAATTCTGGATAAACTCAATGTTTCTCTTTTACATTCTTGGCTTAAACGCCACAAGCGAAAACTATTTGCAGACATTCATTGTACAGATGATGAGTCAGATGAAGAGGAGAGTGGTACCTCATCTAGTGAAAGTGAATCAGATGAAGAACTGTAATGCAATCATTACAAAGACTGAACTTTATCCTTTTCTTGTTTCAGAGGATACCCATGCTCATCCCATGGAATGTTCATGATTCCCCCCCCCCCTCTGCAGCAAATTCCAGCTAAGTACATATTTTAGTTCCCTTCTAAAACTTTTGCTTTTTGGATCCCAATCCCCCCATTTGCCACGGACACATTCCCCAAATCTCCAATTTTGACTTTCCATTGGGTGGGTATGTCTATTATTATTCAATAGTCTGTAACTTAGTTTACAATGATTACTGTGTTGTGAACAAAACATTCAGTGACTATAAAATGACATTGGAAAGATAAGTCTAAAAGAAACTGAGGTTCTAGGTAAGACATCTTTCTTGATAATGGCACTCATGTTTTCTTTAAGTTAAGCAATGGGGCTTTCAGAAGAATATTACCGGTAGTCATTACAATTAGTGAAGGTGGCTAAACCTGGCCATGAAGCAGTGTGGTGAATATTCTCCACTTAAAGGCTACACTAAGGTGAATAGTTACTTTTATACTACTCAAGTATATACACGTGATAAAACAGTGACATAATATCAACTGATAAGGATAAGGAGGGGTCCATAAATGATCTAATAAATGCCCACTCGTAAATAAATTATGAACGGCATCTCTAGGCTTTGCATTAGGGCTGATTAGATTAGTCTCTTACTCACCAACTCTGAGTATGTATCTTACTGCACTAAAAAACTACCCATATTATTTGTTTTGTTGATGTTGTTATTGTTAAATTTACATAAATGCCTCTATCTAATATACACCTCATATCTTTTTACACCTTCCATAGGACCCCAAAGTTGTAATAGATGCCCGGGGGTTTATTAGATCATTTACGGTACTGTTTTACAATATCCCATATAGAAACAGCATGACCATGACTGAAAATTGGGAGATTCTCCTCAATGTCTGCTGGTGAAGTAAAGGTGTGAGCTTTATCAACAATCTGACTAATCAGCTCTATTGAAACACCACTGCTTAGACTAGTACTTCCCACTGATGTCCTGCCATGTCCAGGTAGAGACAGTCTAAAAGTTACAAGTTCTTCAAGAAGTTTACTTTTCTCCTTTTTAGTCAGGGTGGAGGGGGTGATTACTTCGACTGCCTGTGTAGTGTTTTCATCCAGTGGAGTGTCCATTAATGATGCAATGCTTGAAAGCGAGCAATCCTCACATTTACAAATTTTTGCATGATAGTCACAGCATCCATGTTTCTCATCATTAAGGGGCAAAGGTAAAAAGCCAAAGTAACCCATGATCATTTCGCGCTTACACTTATCAGCTTTCACATATTCTTTCATCACTGGGGAAAGATTTTTTCTGGCTTTTGAAATATCATAGGAATTGAAGAACAGGTGTGCCCTTGATGGTAAGCCATCCCTCCCCGCTCTGCCTGCCTCTTGAAAATATTCTCCCATTGAGCATGGAACACCTATGTGAATAATTTGCCTGATGTTCTTCAAATCTAATCCAACACCAAAGGCCACAGTGGCAGAAATAACTCTGAGTTTGGATGTTCCGGATGTGAGGGCATCAACAATTCGTTCTTTTTCCTTTTGAGGATACTGCGCATGAAATTGTGTGAATAACCGATTCTCTGCCTTGGGTGTGACACCTACAGGCTCATATTGTTCCTTTCCCAAAACACGGTTAAAAAAAGCATAACACGAGGAAATAGTTTCCAAGTTCCCAAAAACAACTGTCAGTGGGAAATGCATTCTTTGTCTTTGCAGTTGTTCCACAAGGGGTTTTAAAATTTCATCAATCTTATCATCCCCCCTGTCTGGTCTGGTCGACGATGAAAAGAAGATGTTTGGGCGGTCAGGATTAGCAACAATTTCAATTGTGTTAAACATACCCAAAGATTTAATTATTTCTGTTCTGGCCATTTTTGGGGCAGTAGCAGTAAGCCCAAGCCAAGGGACTTTTGGAAAGAAACTTCCTAATGTGCCAAGCTTTCCATAGGAGGGTCTAAAGTCCTTCCTAAAGAGAAAAAAGTCAGAATGCAACAGTTCCATTGATAGGGATTATAAAATGGAGCAACATGTGGTGTATAACAATTGAACTGTTATAATCAGCCTGGATAGTGTAAGAAATAAAAATAAACAAACATCACATAAACAAGGTACTTTTTTATTATTCAATCCCTTATCACATTATTTTTTGGCTTCTACAATTGTCCTGTTCTGTCCTCAGTGTCTCCAATCTTTACACCTTTTTTTTGTGCCCAAATTCATCATGTTACTTGGGCTTAAAATTACAAGAGTCAAATAAACACTCTTTTAACTTGTGTGAACTCAGGTCTATGTATAGGCAAATCCTTGGCAGATCTTTGTTTATATTATGCTTCATTAGCATAAGAATTTTATAGAAAAACAGAGAGCTTAATAAAATTAATTTTGATTACTGAAAGAGATTGTTATCATCAATACCACATTAAATTCAAAATCATGGACCAAAACTATACATTAAGGAGTGGCAGAAATGTCCTATTTTCACGATTGCCATTAGCAAGCTAATGTGGTAATGGGTACAAAATCTGTTTTGTTATTTCAGGCTGAAATATGCGGATCAAATGAAGTATTTTTGCCCTTAACATGCATGTCACATGCAGTAACTGTCACGTGGAAAGCGAGTCCATGCTAATGAGGAAAACACTGTAAACAAAAAGATTCGCCTATACATACCAGTCAACAACAAGATGTGCTTCGTCCACAACTATAGCTTTTAGACGACTTTGAAATTCTGCTGTCTTGAGGACTTTGATAACGCGTTTGTTTTCTACCACGGCTTCTGGGTGGGCAAAAATCAGCTGAAAGTTCTTTAAGTTTTCCAGCGGCTCAGACGAACTCACGTCAACTTCTTCTCTGTCACGATCCTCCCCGTCTAAAGCCACACGATCGGCTTTAAGAATACATGCTTTTAGCTTACTCGCTCTTAATTTTGTTACTTGGTCTCTTATAAGTGCGTTAAGAGGCGATATTACTAACACGATTGAGTTCGTTTCACCAACAGTTGGTTCCTGGCCGCAAGACATGAACTCTGAGAATGGTGCGATGATCTGGTAAATTAACGATTTACCAAAACCAGTAGGCAGGACAGCTAGCACATCTTTTTTCTCGATGGTTATAAGTTGAAGAATTTCCAGTTGTTGACGTTTGAGCGCGAAATTTTCCTTCCCAACTACTTTCAAAGCATAATTCACGGCCTCTTCCCTTCCACATGTGGACGCCATCTTTGATTTTAGCAGGGAGGCATGCGCAATTCAACCGGAAGTCCGATATTTTCGGACTTCCAATCGGAACATTCCAGGGTCGCTCGTTTTCTGACTGTTGGTCAAAGGGAACGAAGACCCTGGGTACGAGGATGAGACAAGTACAAAAAACCCCAAACTTAACAACCCTTCGTCGTTGATAGCTTAAATACTGTAATTAAAAGAAAAGAACACACGTAGGTAACATTCAGCAGACTAATACAGTACAACCCAAAAATAATGCACGTGCAAGAAGTGGCGCAAGAAGCTCTTGCGCCGCAAGAACACGCAAGCCGGCGGAAGAAGTGAAAGTGCTATGTTTTTGCGGTTTACCCGCAAGAACATTCGAAGCGCAAGAAGTTGAAAATCTAGCCGCAAGAAGCCGCAAGAAGTTACTAATGTTACCGCAAGCCGCAAGAAGGCGCAAGAAGTACTGCGGGTCCAGCCGAAGAAACTTGTAGTGCTGGTGTTAGTGTGAGGTAAGTTGCAAAAGTAATGAGAGCGAATGTCGCGCTCTATTCTCTTTGAAATATCGCTGAGCTTTCGAGCGATTTTTCGCCGCGTTGGCGCGACAATTCGCCAAGTCAAGCGAAAGTTCGCAAGGCTAATCAAAAACTCAAGGAAGCAAATGTTCGAACAACCGAAGTATCGAAGAAAATTCACGTCACGAAATGGAATATCCGCCAGCTTTCCGACTGCAAGATAAGGGTCATGTCGCAGCTCTAACAAGGTCTCATCTGATTGGCTATCCGTATATTATCAAATTGTTATAATCTACATATCAAATATGAATAACATGCTGGAGTTCAAGGCTTTTTGGGAGTTTTTGCGACTCTGGTAGAGTTATGCATTAAGTTTGTACTATGCTTTAGAGGGAGGCAAATGGTAGCAGATTTTTAGGGAGGCAGAGGTGGTTGGGTAGATACAGGTGGTTGGTCAGATACAGGTGTAGGGTAGGTACAGGTGTAGGGTAGGTACAGGTGTAGGGTAGGTACAGGTGGTTGGGTAGGTAGATGTGGTCAGGGTGGTCAGGGTGGTCAGGGTGGTCAGGGTGGTCAGGGTGGTTAGGGTGGTCAGGGTGGTCAGGGTGGTCAGGGTGGTTAGGGTGGTCAGGGTGGTCAGGGTGGTCAGGGTGGTCAGGGTGGTCAGGGTGGTCAGGGTGGTCAGGGTGGTCAGGGTGGTCAGGGTGGTCAGGGTGGTCAGGGTGGTCAGGGTGGTCAGGGTGGTCAGGGTGGTTAGGGTGGTCAGGGTGGTCAGGGTGGTCAGGGTGGTAAGGGTGGTCAGGGTGGTCAGGGTGGTCAGGGTGGTCAGGGTGGTCAGGGTGGTCAGGGTGGTCAGGGTGGTCAGGGTGGTCAGGGTGGTCAGGGTGGTCAGGGTGGTCAGGGTGGTTAGGGTGGTCAGGGTGGTCAGGGTGGTCAGGGTGGTCAGGGTGGTCAGGGTGGTCAGGGTGGTTAGGGTGGTCAGGGTGGTCAGGGTGGTTAGGGTGGTCAGGGTGGTCAGGGTGGTTAGGGTGGTTAGGGTGGTCAGGGTGGTTAGGGTGGTTAGGGTGGTCAGGGTGGTCAGGGTGGTTAGGGTGGTTAGGGTGGTCAGGGTGGTCAGGGTGGTCAGGGTGGTCAGGGTGGTCAGGGTGGTCAGGGTGGTCAGGGTGGTCAGGGTGGTCAGGGTGGTCAGGGTGGTCAGGGTGGTCAGGGTGGTCAGGGTGGTTAGGGTGGTCAGGGTGGTCAGGGTGGTCAGGGTGGTCAGGGTGGTCAGGGTGGTCAGGGTGGTCAGGGTGGTCAGGGTGGTCAGGGTGGTTAGGGTGGTCAGGGTGGTCAGGGTGGTTAGGGTGGTTAGGGTGGTCAGGGTGGTCAGGGTGGTCAGGGTGGTTAGGGTGGTCAGGGTGGTCAGGGTGGTTAGGGTGGTCAGGGTGGTCAGGGTGGTCAGGGTGGTTAGGGTGGTCAGGGTGGTCAGGGTGGTTAGGGTGGTCAGGGTGGTCAGGGTGGCGAGGGTGTGCAAAGATACTTTTTACTTTAATTATATTATGCATCTAAAAAATACGAGTCAAAAATATGATGCTGAAATTTTGGTATGCCCTAGAGTACTTTCCTTGTCGCCGGGGTGTAAGTTAGCTAAACAGCTTTCTTTTGCGTCAAGGTGCACAGGGTTATCATAATGGATGCATAGAAGAGCAAGTTAGACAAGCCCCTTTCCTCATCGATGCTTGCATTTATTTGCCACAACGTACTAGAATAACATTTTGCCACAACGTACTGTAGAATAAAATTTTAGGCGGTTTGCCTAAGCCTACCCTTCCGAATTCTCAGAACGTTGAAATTTGGTAAACGGGCCGCTATATTCAAATCAGTGGAATCAATATGAGATGTATTTGTGTCACGATCTGCTTTTGGTTCTAGACTGAAAAGCGAAAAAGAGGGAAATACAAGTCTTCTAGTTTATTGTTATTTTTGTTGAAAATACTGGGGCGGATCAAGGAATTCCTAAAAGGGGGGGTTGTACACCTTTAATAGGTTTCGACGTGATGGACGTGGATGGCGAGTGCCGCAGGCGCGATCTTGTAGGGGGTGGGGGGGGGGCATGCCCCCCGGGAAATTTTTTTTCTGATTTTACCCTCTACAATCTCCAGCATTCCCGAGACTCGAAAAGTGTTGGTGAAGGTATGAAGTAAAATATGGAGGTTACCATAATTTTTCAACCCGAAAACCCAATTTAATGCATGATTAAAAGTGGCAGCAGTAACAACGATAGTTATTTGTCGTTTTTCTATATGCCTCGTTAATCGAACAATGTAGCCTGATAGAGTCTTCTTGGATGAGCTATTACAAAGCCCTCGCATATATATCTCGTTTACCTCGAGTCTCTCAGAGTAATGCACAGCAATAACAGCGAGATCTGTGAAGCTCTCTTAAGACAGTATCATGAGCGAAAAGGACCGCTCAGGTTCCGCACTACTGATTGGTAGGGTGCATGCAATGAGGAGAAGACGATGGATGTTTGGAGAAGCATTCTCGTCACAGGCATCAAGTGCTAGAAGAAGATTTCTTGGAAGTTCCTTCTTTGCTGACTGCCACTTAGCTTGCCATCTTCGCAAACTTAACAAACGATTTACCCACTACTCAGTTTTCAAGATGGTGCCGCATTAAACGCACTTTGTTAAAGAATTGCCTCGGGAACCGACGCTATTCTAGTCGTTGCTCTTATTAAACAGTCGCGAAATGTACCTTATCTTTTCTTAACTTGACAACCAGTCAATTAATGGAAGTGAAACAACTACGTATGAAACAATTTTATGAAGAGTCAAACAAATAAAAAAAATGCTGCTCAAAGAGGGGGGGGGGGGGTTGCAACCCCCTCAAACCCTCCCCTGGATCCGCCTCTGAAATAAATTCTTAGATAGCGGACATTATGCTGTGTTAGTTCGCGGACCGGACTTTTTCAGTCAGTGAGGGTTTCGTTCGAACCCCCAGAACCCCTCAGCCTACGGGCCCTGACCGTGTTTATGATCAAATAGATGGGGTGCCATGGGTTCTCCCTTATTAGCTTGCTCCAGTCCTTGCAAACCTTTTTATGGGACATCATGAAAAAGCTGCTTAGATAAATATTCAGTTCTTCTTTCCAAGTTCTGTTCTACTGTTTTTCGTGCTGCTCATGTTCTTTAATTATATCGACGGCAGGCACCCGAGTATTCATTTCACAAAGGAAAGGGAAATTGATAAGAAATTACCGTCTTTAGACATACTGTTAGCCCGGGACTGTTAGACATCAGTCATACATCTATCGCTACCAGTGTTTATTGCAAGAAGGCGTTCACTGGTCTTGTAACTATTTATTTTAGCTTTGCCCCTTTAAATTACAAATTGGGATTAGTCAAAACATTAGTAGGTAGGGTTTGAAGATAAACAATTTCTTGGTTGGCACCTCTATTAACTCCCTTATTTTGGCTAGATTTTCTAAAATCGCGCAGACTAAGGTAAGACAACGACTCAAACCTTATTGAAAAGGTGATTTTTGTTATTCTTTAGTATGTTTAAATCGTATTTAATTGTAATAAAATCATAATCCGATCTAAAATACAAAAAAAAAGAAATTACGCTGGCACCACAGGAGACCTAACAGTAATTTTAGGGACCGGTACTGAAAATTGAAATCAACCAGAAATAAATGTACTTTTCTGAATAAAATTTAATAAATACTGCATAGTGCCATTATTTGTCATTCTTCATGTACAGGGTTTCAGAGCGATTTGAGTGATTTCATTTTATTTACGCACTAACTTACAACGTGAAGAACGAACGCATAAAACTTGTAGAAAACTGATAACTATCACTTCCTTTTATGCTGCCTAGGTAATCGACGTGAATACCAACTTGATTACTTAAATCTGGTAAGCAGAACGGGTAAGCAAATCTTGGGAACTACAGGTTGACATAACTGAAAGTTATCCAGGGTTGTAACGTGGTATGTCATTTTTAAAAACATTCCATTTTTCACCCTCTGTTTTTGATTTCTTGGTTCCAAAATATCGATAGTTCTTGATCCATTATCCCCAAAAAACTACAAGATTTCGTTAAAAGATAAATGAACCCATGAAAAATTTACCTGCGAAGGCCCTCGTTCAGTTAACATTTAAGCGGTATCTAAACTAAAACCAGCACTGTTGCTAACCCGTTGGCGTCTAATCAAAGTTAAACTGAGAAGGTCCAAGAATGGTCAATAATGAAAAGCAAGGCGCGTAGTTGTCGATGCTGCTTTCTTTCTCCCCTTTCTTTTTCCCCTCCCGTGCTAATTTCTTCCCTCTCAAGCCTCTCCGCTCAGTAAGACGCCAGTGCGGAAGACAGCGTGACCCCAGCGCACGGTACATAATTTTGTATGTTTGGGAGTTGAAGCGTGAGAGCAAGATGTTTTGTTATGCAAGTAACGATAACAACGGTTTGTTTGACATTGAGAAATGGCTCTTGCTTGTTCAATGCCAAGTTTTGCTTAAAAAGTTAGGATAGATTAAGAAATATTAAGGTTAACCTGCCTTGATCGTTAGAAGTATTTAAACATACTTCACGAAAGTATCAAGCCTCTACATCAATCCTACTCTTTTTACTGATCAGTAGACGATGTAACAGCGTTAGATGCCTTATTTTGGGTACTTCGGCTTTATTTATAGCCGAAATTTATAGTGTAATAAGTTGAGAGTTTGAAGATACAGTAATGCGAACTAGCAATTCCAGCATTAAAGTAGAAAGGAATAAAAACGTCACCCCTTGATTACTTGGCAACAGGTTGGAGGAATTTTAAAGAAAAGGTAACCAATGTACTATGCCAGTTGTTTATCTGTTCCGGGGCAAAGTCAGTCCAGGAGCCCGTTTCTCGAAAGCCCCGAAAACTTCTCGGAACCGTAAAGCCATTTTAAATCATCTGTATTTAAAAAACAGAGAAGTGTATAGACCTGAAACTTTATATGAAGGGAACCTCTGTTCATGTGAAAAATATCATGGAATTAAACAGCTCTGTAATTATAAGGTTTGAGATTTTTCTACAGCTTTTCGGGTGCGAAAATTTTTCGAAACCTTGGCTAAACGGCCCCTTCATTGGACGGAAAGACCAATGATTTTTCAACTGAATCTTCGATGAATATCATTGCAAACTTAACACTAGAACTCCTGGGTCATCGACAAAAAAACTTAGGCTACGGATCAAGCGCGGTCATGCTTGGAACCTGGCAGGGGGCAATGTGTCCGTTGCTTTTGGTCTTTCTTGGCCAGGAGTACGTTTATGGTCACGAAGCCAAGAAAATAACCTGCAGTGGTCTAACATCCCCATCCAAAGAAACGGCCCCCAGTCGCTTCATGCTACCGAAACCAGTATAAGCTCCAAGAAGACATTACACTGCATTACATCGAATAATATTTTTGCCCAAACTACTGTACATTAATTTCAAATAAGAGCAATTGCGAGTAAAACTCATCTTTATAAGCACTTTATACTGTTGATTAAAGTGCTTCCTTTTTTTGAGATCTAACATTGGAGATCGCAACGTAGCGATACCCTGCCTCGTCCCCAGCCACCGGTCGGGGCGGTAAGGCGGGAAATCAGGGAGCGCGGGCTAGATGGTTAGGAAGCGACCCCACAACACCAAGTCAATCGCGCAGTATCAGTCCCATAAGACAAAGCGTACCGCGCACGACCAAGGTGCCACGCCCGTCTGATTGGCTAAAAACCTATGTTTTATCAGAGTATAAAACATAGAAAATTAATGTTTTTTTGTGTTTCGTTAGCTTTCCTCGAGTGCTTCGCGCGTCGTTGACATAACTGAAAGTTGGCAATAACCACTCGTATCCAAAAAGGGCGAATGAAATAATTGTTACATCCCTTTAAAGTTTGAATCCATTTGTGTTAGAAACTTGGAAGCAGCAGTTACCTATTATATGAAACAAAAATTGAAAAAATTATTATAAACTAAGATATAATCAAAATAATAAAGATAAGAAAATACTTTTAAAAAAATGACTTGAATTCTAATAGATCGTAGTATTCAATTTTTTTAGATCAAGAAAAGGTAGAATTTTGAAATAAAACACTGCAGTCCATGAACCAGGAACAGATGCCAGGATTTAAATCAATTTCAAGAAATTAATCCAATAATTAAAGCAAGTTTGCTCTGAAAAAAAAAATCACTAAGGCTCCTTTATTGAGTGTACATTTGCATCCTTTTCATCTTGACCATCAAATTTAGGCCACATGAGTTGTACTAGAAGTATTTTTTATCATTGTCTATACATAAAAGTGAATGTCACCATCATTATTATTACAGGTAAATTGCATAAAATAAAAAACATAAAATAATTAATATCCTCACCCCATGCCTACAAACAATGTGGTAGAATCCACCTGTGTGTCCATCAACTTTTGTAAATCCATGGCATGGGCAAGAACCAACAAGAAGAGACTCATATAACCCCTGAATGTCCATCTTCAATCTTGCCTGTGTGATAACAGTGCAAAGTCAAATAAAGATCAAGGGAAAATATCATCACAATTTATAATATGGTATCATTCAATATGTAAATCACTCATAAACATGTATCATTATTTGTGAGATTATGGCTTAAACAAACCACAGGGCTCTTAGTTTATTAAACAGTCCCATCAAATGTAATATTTATTTAATAGTTTTTCTGATACCACCTTGTGTAAATTAAAATTTAAAAAAAAATTCCCTCATGCATGGCAAATCAGATCAAGCCTACAATAATAATACTTGGTGGATTAACCTATTAGATATAGTCAATAATGCAAAAATTACCAAAGACTTCTGTGACGTTGGAATGTTGCACTTTTTACAAATATCCTTTACACATTCACCACTCATCAGATTAAGAGATGAAACGTCCACACCTTCTTTTGAAATAATGTCATGTAGGAGAGCAGGATCACCTGAAACATATCAAGTCAATGTTACTTCCATATTACCATGATTGGAATTTTTTTTGAAAAGTGCATTCCATTTTTCACGTAATGTAGTGAATAGAAAAATTAAACATGTCACCCCAAGCATTTATTTCAAACTAAGTGGCACTGACATTTAAACAAGATCAGAACCAGTGTGTAATATAGCTAAAGATCAAGTTCAACAGGGCTACCAAGTTCAACAGGGCTACCTGAAAATCAAAACATGTTTCCATGTTTTGTCAAATAAATATTTTTGATAATTCTCTATACAGTAACTGTTAGCAGTAGACAGCTAGGCCAGTTTAAAGGGCTCAGTCATCATGAATGAAGTAAGTTACAAGTGGTGATGTTTAATTTAACTGCCTTCAGATCAAAAGAACATCTGCAATAATACTAGTCTACCATGGTAGAAGAATGCCAAGCAGATACAAATAGGCTGAAATACATGTACAGTTAAAAAAGAAAAGAACGGGTTTGAATAAATGAACTGTAAAACAAATTTAGGCTGAAGAGCTCCTTTAAAGGTATCAACCTATCCGCTGTTTATCCAATTTGGCTCAAAAATGCTTGAATTGTAAAGGCTGCAAGTCAGCCCTCTATTGTTGGAAAGCTGTGATTCAGCAAAATAATAAAAATCCAAGGTGGCAATTCAGAAGAAATTTATATGCGTTAAAGTCATTTCCATTTAATATTTAAATTATCCATTGTTAGTAGTATTTTCTCTTGTTAAGACAAATTTGTCTGGGCATAACTTCAATCAACTCATTGGCACACTTGCCTTAACAGTCGTGTTTCCATTCATGACAAGCGAATAACATATTAAATATATATTAGAAAAAAACAAACCTGTATACTTCTGCTTCAAGCTTTCCAAAACAATACTCTTTTTCTTATGTTCTGTATTAAGCAGTACAGGCCGTCGCATGGATGGAGCCATGATTGGAGGAACAGCTGATTGAGGGACTTCAAATTTTTGGCTGCAGCGCGTGTAAGTTGTACATTCCACCCATCGTTCCTTTAATTGCAGCATAAAACTCTCCAGAGGTAAGGGATGATGTGATTCAGATTCAGCAGGTTGATAATTAATCTAAAACAGAAGCAACTTGATTAAATTGCAACAAATACCAATTCTGCGAATTTTGATATGAACCGACAATAATAATTTGTTTACATTTTGAAAAAACTAATACCATTCGACAACAGTATAATTATATCTAACTGGATTTGTAAAAACGTGGTCAACGAAAAGTGACCTGAGTGTTTTTGACCACGAACACTGCACTGCGATATGGCTAAAAACACGGTGTCTGACATTTGCAGAATGCAGAATGCAGAATGCAGACTAAGAGAATATATTGTGTTACCTTTACCATTCTTGAAAGTTAACCATAAACAGGCTAACTGAAGTGCTATTTAGGCTAACCGGAGTGAATAGTAGGCTAACCGGAGTGCGTAGTAGGCTAACCCGAGTGAAAAGTTCTTTCCGGTTAGCCTACTACGCACTCCGGTTAGCCTGTTTACAGTTAGCTTTCAATAATGGTTAAGGTAACACAATATATTCTCTTAGTCTGCATTCTGCATTCTGCGTTGTGCTTTCTACAAATGTCAGACACCGCAAAAAACAAGCCCAAAAAGAAAAGAAAAATGAACAACTACGCTGAAAGGTAGATAAGAAAGAGGAGAAGAGAAAAAAAGACTGACTTTAACTTTAGTTTTTATATTGTCTACTTTGGTCTACGTTTACGGCGATTTGCGCTTAAAACGGTGAAAATTTACATAGCCTGGTTTTAATAAATCCATTCAGATATTAACACTTACATGTATTAATCAAGTCTTAGCAGCACTTAATATGGGATAAATTACTTGAAGAGATCCTACCTCACTAATACTGCAACAATTTTTCTCATTTCCATCTCCAAGATACAACTCTCCAATTGTGCCACAAATTCCGCATATTACATCATCTAAAGAGCGATCAGTAATTGCCTCAAAACAATAAAAGCCATTGTAGAGCAAATTTGCTAAATTTTTAAGCTCACTTTCAGCAGGATGTCTCTGCAAAAAAGGAAAAAATGTCAACAAAGTATATATTTAAAAATATATATTCGCTAACAAAGTATATACAAAGGGGGGAATGGTAACAACTGGTTAAATGCCTCATAATCCAATCTGGTGAATTGTTCATGGGAACCAGCTAGTAACTAATTAATCTAAGAAAGTTAGCCCAATGTGAATGATCAATTTTCCGAATCGCAGGGACTTCTTGAAACTTTTCTTTTCGCGAGAACTGAGTAATTTCAACTCATTCTGAAGTGTGTATAATCACTGAGTGCGTATTCACCGACGGGGAAGTTGTTTAGAAGGGAGGAAGAAATGCAAGGCTTTGTGTTGATGACAACGGATGTTTGCACAAATTCGCACAAACCAATTACAGTTTGCCTTGTATCATGGAAATTCTCAAAATAAATGGACCTTTGACCAAGGACAACAGCCTGTTTTAACACGAACCAAAATATGGGTTAAATATCTCTGTACAATAATTTTTAGCGCCACAAACTGCTCACTCCTCAGCTACTTAACTTGGAAGTACACTAACCAAGCCGCTTTCACGATGAAGCTAATTTTGACTCTCGTTTTCGTTTTTTCTCTTGGAGTTCTGACACTGTTGGTTGAAAGCCGGAGAGGTTTGTGAAATAGCTGTTACCGAAAAAATTTCTTACCTCGGAACCATATGGTTGAGCACAGAGCGCGGATAGACAGTGGAGCGCTAAGCGAACTACCACTTCAGTCGGATCCATGCAACTTAAGCGTCCGAAACTTCCGATCGAAGCAAACAGTTTTCAGAGATTTTCAGGTTAAACATTACAAAAGCAGAAAAAATAACTACATAATTCGCAATTCGAAGGAACAGTCAGCCAGTCCAAAAAGGCAATGGTTTGCAATCAAAAAAATTCATTCGGTGGCTAAAGCTTTTGACCACAATAAGATATTCACAAGGCATTTTTTTCACCAGTATAAGTGATGGAAAGAATAGTTGACGATTTATTCTACTTTAAAGCAATATGTACATCCCATATTGCATCTTATTGTAATGTGTGTTTGATCTTACAGTTCACTGGCGCATAGTCAATTCCTCTCCTGTGTGTTTTGGAGCCAGAAATAACCATTTTGGCAGGTTCTACCTCCCGCGTGGCAAGTTAGCTGGCATAAAGTTGGTTCACCGCTACGGATACGTGTCCTGTCACACAGCATCAACTTCCAACTGGTCTTACTGGGGCTGCGCCGGCCTAAAAGACCAGGTGAACGTTGTCATTACAGACGCAGCCAATCGCATCCTTTTGCCTCCAAATCAGTTTTTTGTTCATTCTGCTAAGTGGTCCAAGATTCCTGGATATGACTCGCTCTCGCCAGAGCTTGTGCTATCAGCATTTCATCCTCGTCGGGTGACTTCAGGCCAAGAGTTACGCCTTTGGTACGGTGAGGATTTGATGAATTGGGCGGAAGGAGATAACGGAGGAAGATCATGCTGTGATGTCTATGCCCACTATGTCTGAACAGCTTTCCTTTCTTGCTCATCTAAGGATTTTAGCATAGCAAGCGAAAATAGCGTAATTTTGTGGTTTCACTTGTAAGTAGAACAAGGAAGTTCTATTTTGGAAAAAATCAAAGCCTGAGAAATTACTAAGTACACAAGGAAAGGTCATTTTGTAAGGGGCAGGATAACTTGTAATGGAACGCAAATAAACTGAGGAAAATGAGAAAAGTTGTTTTCTGATCACATAGCGTACCATGTATTCTGTGGTAAAAAGACAAATTAATGATGACCATGAAATCAAAAATAGTCATAACAACGTTTCAAAGTGACTGACCATCATCTTCAGTCTCACAGCCCTCTTGTCAGCGTCTACTAAATTCCTTCAAGTGAAGCGAATAGAGCAAATTATCAACTAGGGGCAAGAGATTACATCATATTCTGTTACCAGGGGATATCGTCTGTAATCATGATACAATCAAATTCTAGTGATCTATAAATAATCAAAACTTTTTCAAGAAGACAGGAGGCACTGATGTACCAACCTTAAATCGATCTTTTTTTAAAAAAAGGCTCTGCTGTATTAGTAAAAAGAAAAATGATTTCAAGTTGGAAACTGAAACGTTTGAAAGGCCTGACTTGAAACATGCTATTGAACTATGGTGTTGGAGGGTATTTCGAGTATATTTGGTTAGGTCGGTTAAGCCTGGGTGCATGCCTGTGCAGTTTTGATTGACGGGGAGGGCTCAAAACAAGAAAAGTCGAGCTCGATCTGACAGGAAGTTATAAAAAATGTGTACGACTTGGTACATTAATCACAAATTTTCAAAATTAATCCTTTTGTCTAGTGCCAGAGAAAAACAAACACCGCAGGCATATTTTTTTCATTTGAGAGAGACTAAAACAAAAAGAACCCCATCAAGGGAAGCAATGATTTCATTTGAATGATCTCTCGGTCACACTTAAGTATTTTATCCGCAGCCTTAAAAGTTAAAAACCACCGTGTAAATCATAATAAAGCACCACTGGAAAGTACTGCTCAGTAGCTTTTATTTAAATGGTTGCTGACCTCAGGATTGAAAGTAGGCCAATTTCATACGGCATAATGAACACCACTACAGTAAATTTATGCTCAGTGTAGTTCTCACACTAGGATTTTATCCGCAGACTCAAAAGTTAGAATCAACTTGTATAGCATTTAGTAAACAGCACGATACGGAACGTAACAGCCCAATACTAGTTTCAATTTGAATCAGTTCGCATCATAGGATATGGTTCACAAACTCAGAAGTTAGAAGCACCTTATACAGCATAGTAAACAACAAAAGGAGAGTACTGCTTAACAGTTTTCGACGGAATAGTCAAACTCTGAGATTTCATCCACAAACTCAATCGGTAGATCCATAGTATACATAACAAACAGTAACACACGAGAACTTTTTCAATATCTTTCATTTGAATGGTCATACCAAGAACCTCAAAAGTTAGAAACCGATTCAACTTAGCCTGCAACAACATCCGGTTGTTTCGGTTTGTTGTTTTGTCGAAAGTCATGACATGAATTTAAGTAGACTACGAGCGTTTCTCTTTCCGCTCAGGGATAGCCCAGTGAACGGAACTCGCGATCGAGCGTGAGAATATCCTGCCACGTGGAAATGTAAGGTGACACGCGTGTGGCGAGTCGGCTCGCTACACGAGCGGCTCACTCGCGCGTCATGTTTTTAAGCGGCAGGCGGCTTTTGCCCTCGCTCGCATGTTTTTTCCACTCTGATCTTTTCCGGCTATGCTCCCCAGGTGGTTCTTAAATGACCAATTCATATCTTAACAAGAAAGCCCAGTGGGCATTTTAACCGGCCATTCTGACCCTCCCCACCCCTAGGTTTCACAAATGTTAGCGCGATCCTCTTTTTTTACGAACCGGCGTGACGAAAAGTGTGATTGTGTGACACAATATTTTGACTATAGCGGTACTGGATGACGTAATGTTTAAACTCTGATGACTCGGCTTATCTTTCTTATCGCTTTATTTGTGCTGAAAAACGCAAAATCACTCAAACGTTGAATGTCGATATGAATTCGTCCACAACTGAGAATGCTCACACAGGGACGACGAAGTATTTACTGTTGTGCCTAGACCTTAAATACAAACAGTGAACATAGCAGTAGAATCAAAATATAACGCTTGATAAACACGAGCTCGAGCAGATCGTCAGAGTATGGGGCACGTCAAGATATCTCGTGACGTGATGTTTAAATCCAGTTTGCTAACCCGGTAAACAAGCGAGCGGGGACGAAAGTCGCCCACGTCTTTGAAAGCTAACGCGCCTGTCGAGCCGCAATCGATTTCGCGCTCACTCGCCTGTTTTTCTTTTCCTTCACTATCTATCTCTAAACGGAAAGTGAGACTGCTCGTAGCCTTTAGCGAACACCACACGCAAACCACACAAATCCGTCGATAATATTCAGATATTTTCGTTCTTTCAATGCAAAAAGACTCGTAACACCTGCCTTATTAATTAATCTCCTTATTAATGACGATTCCTTCGTATCAACTTCTCGCCTCAAATAAACACTCATTTCTTTCCGTTCACAAGAACTATCATGTACTGATGTGCAATCAACTAATATTGCATCATCATACTAGTACCAATTCCTTCTCTTCCTAGCCCACGCCGGCAAAACGCAACTGTCCTTTTTGTCCGCTGCGAAATACAAGTTAGCCAATCAGAAACCTTACAATCCACTTCGCAAACCCCCCCCCCCCATAAAACGCCAAGGGAAACTGCCTCTCACGCAAAACGCAACTTTCAAAGCAAATCACATTCACAGAAGCGTGATATGCTCCTGACATTCACAAATCCTTCTGACTCCCACATTTTTACACCCCTCAAAATGTCAATCCCAATAAAAAAAACTCCTGCGCTAAAAAAATTTTCACCATAACCACTGACTAGATCAGACAACACAGTCCATTTCGCATTCAATCCTATTTTCGCATTCAATCCTATCAAAAATATTGCACGGGCAAGAAGTGGCGCAAGAAGTTCTTACGCCGCAAGAACACGCAAGCCCGCGCAAGAAGTGAAAGTGCTAGGTTTTTGCAGTTTACCCGCAAGAACATTCGAAACGTAAGAAGTTGAAAATCTAGCCGCAAGAAGTTACTAATGTTACCGCAAGCCGCAAGAAGGCGCAAGAAGTACTGAGGGTCCAGCCGAAGAAACTTGTAGTGCTCGTGTTAGTGTGTGGTATTGCAAAAGTAATGAGAGCGAATCTCGCGCTCTATTCTCTTTGAAATATCACCGAGCTTTCGAGCGATTTTTCGCCGTGTTGGCGTGTTGGCGTGTTGGCGCGACAATTCGCCAAGTCAAGCGAAAGTTCACAAGGCTAATCAAAAAATCAAGGAAGCAAATGTTCGAACAACCGAAGTATCGAAGAAAATTCACATCACGAAATGGAATATCCGCCAGCTTTCCGACTGCAAGGTAAACATGATCTCCGGCACATGACAAAACATGAACAATTTTTTTAAGCGTGTCTCAGATACAGTGATACGGGTTCAACTCAGAACTGACTCAATTCAGTTTTTTATTCCATCCAAGAAATAGAAACAAAAAGGTCCAAAAGCTATAATTGTGGCAAACTGCGCGAACTCTTCTTTGACAGGCAAGACAAGACAAGACTTACACATGCAGGAGGTCATGCCATCGCGTGGGTGAAGTCATCAAGAATCCCTGCGTCTTTACCAGTTTAATTTCCCAGCAAAAAAGGGATACTCGAAGAAATAGCATAGACATATGATTTCAACTACACATTCGCCTTTCGACACAGCTTGCTGCCCGGGGCTTGCTGTCTTGACGGCTTAGAGAACTGCTCATGCATTGCGTTACAAAATGTCATTCAAGCAAATCATACCAAATTTGCATACGGCAGATTTGTGTTTAGTCAGGTTAGAATTGACGTGCCGAATTTCTTTCAGATCGCGGAGTTTTAGTTTCCTTCAGACTTTTTTGGTTTACTTCGGAGATTTAAAATGTGATATCGACTTCAGCGTAATGAGTGGAACTATTTTTACAAACATAATGTGTTTTTCCAATTAAGACTTCGGGTATTATTTCTTCTCATCTGAGTGACCATGTTCATTTCTCACACGTGTGAGCGCAACTAATTAAAGGTATTTGTCCGAGTTTAATATGTTGGTGGAAGTACAGCAACACTGAACAGGTGAATGTCGGTTCTTTAATAATGTGACTGATGGACTGTGCTTTGCCATTGTTCCTCATTTAAGTGAAATAAATCGAGCGAAATCTTTCGCGCCGCTAAGCGTACCGCATGTCTGGGACTCCGGGACACATAAACAATAACATACGCGTGCTTCGTTTGAGTCTCGTTTCTCCCTAGCCGTTATAAAATAGCATAGAAGGCGACCAGTGTCAAATTCAGAACTTAGTGAACTCTTTATCGGATAAAAAATTCAAAACCGAAGAAAAAAACTTACAAGGGACCAAATAAACAACTGATTGCAAGTTACAAAGGCAGCCAATTTCGAACGTGCGTTGCACTACAAAGTGGTCTCTTTTTTACCTTCTCCGGGTTCCGGGTTTTTAAGATGTTAGCGCAAAGACGTTCTTGCGCTTACTTGCGGTCCAGATATCTTACCACAAAGAAGTTCTTGCGGTTTTAACTTCTAAACGCAAAGACGTTCTTGCGGCTTGCAGTATTCAAGTGCAGGCATCCTGCAAGTAGCCGCAAGAAGTTCTCGGCTTGCGGACGCAAAAAGAAGTTCTTGCGCGTGCATTATTTTTGGGCTGTACTGTACAAAAAACGCCAAACTTAAACAACCCTTCGCCGTTCATATCTTAAATACTGTAAATTAAAAGACAAAAACATAGAAAGGTAACATTCAGAAGACTAACATGCGCATGCGTCTTATATAAGACAGTACCGCTCTTGAGTACCCGTACCACAAGCTTTACAGCACTTTCTTCGTATGTTAAGCCAACTTGCTTTCACCAAAACCGTGTCCATTTTATAAACCGGCGGTCGCCATCATGGCGACGGCCGGTTAATGAATTTATCCGCGTTAATTCTTATCCAGTATGTTCAGTGTATCTTAGGCCAGTAATAACCAGTTTGGTTTCAAGTTACTAGTAGCAAGTTAGCAAACACAACGGGAGTTGGTGTACCTGTTCGGTTACTGGTCCGCCTGTGCAACAAACATTGCCTTCTATCAGCTGTTTTGACTGGAGTTGTAAATATTTCGGTCCTGTTCGAAAGCAAAGCAAAAGTATTTTGAGGTATCGTATTTATGCGGCTATAAGCACTACAAGCCGAGAACTGTGAGAACATGCGTGTTTTTGCGTGTTTTGCATAAATTAAGTTTCGTATATCAAATTTCAACACGCTTATGCAAATTAGACCGTGTTTACAAAGCATTGCTTATCACTAAAAACACACAGAATAATCTACAGAAAGCTTTTCCAGCCAAAAATTTTATTCAAATAAACAATATATTTACTTTTGGCAGCAAAAAACTTTCAATTTTCTTGCTTGCGTGCACACACGCATGTAATTTTTGCAGACACTTCAGGTGTGTTCAATGGTGACCGGTTGATCAAAAGCGGCTGGAGCGGCTTTGGGAACAAAATTACAAAAATTATAGAAATCTGGATCAAACGTTCAGTTCAACAGCTTTTAAAAAGCAAATCAACATTTAAAAACAACATTTACTGTTTTACCATACTGTAGCGTTTACCCAGGTTTACATTTTAGAGCAAACTTTACAGACTTTTTAGATCAGGATCTTTTGCAAATCGAAGGAATCTCAACGCAAAACGGCTTTTCGTCGCTTTAAAGGGGCATGGTCACGAGGATTTCGCAGATTTCTGGTCAAAACTGTGCTAAAATTATCGGTAGCTGATTTTATCCATGTCCAGCATTGTGTTTGAACATTTAAAGGAACATATCAACTTAATTTCATTAAGAGAAAACAAACTATAACCATTTAATATCGATTTAATGTCAACACACTGAAAGAATTTGAAAAGTTTAGCCTCATTTTTAGCCAATGACGTCACGTTAGTGACGTCATATGGCTACTGTCAGAACCTAAAAATCAACGATAGACGTTGTACGTACGTGCGATGTCTGTCTTACGATTTGTGAGGCTGGGGGGATATTCTGTGAGACGATGGGTGGGGGTGTGCCCCGGGACACTGAAAGTCTTACCTTATCAGCGGCACAAACCCATACAGCTAATGTTATGGGAGTAAGACCCCCGGGCTTTGAAGTGTTTTGCATTCGCAAGTGTGAATCTACTTCGAATTTGTGTACGTGAGGTCTGGCGGGATTTTATTCGCGTTGCAGTCCTGTGTTTACTTAGCTGAAGTACATTTTTCCACAGCAGCAAATACAAGACGGAGAAGACGGACTTGCCAATTTGAGATGTTGTATGAACAGAACGTGGAAATTAACGTTACATCGGTCCCTAATTAACAGTGAAAGAAACAATATTTAAAGCCCAAGTTTATAACGATAGTGAAAAGAGTAGAGTAAAACAGCATAAAATGTTTCGGGATTATCTCTCGGTAACAGCGAATCTAAAATTTGCAGTGTCATTTTTGAGTGCGTGTTATAAAACATGAACCCATTTAAAACTAAATCGGAAATTGCGCGGCTTGTTGCTAGCTATTCTTAAAACTGAAAAATTTGAATGAAACTAGTATTAAAATCCAAGTCACAGTGGTGATCAAGGAATTAGAGGATGGATGTAGTAAAATCTTAACAAGATACTAAACGTTATTTCGGGGTTATTCATAGCTCAAAGTGTAAAGCGTATGTTGAGAAATTTGCATAGTTGACAGCTGTAATTTCAGCCTTATAAGGAATGTAACGCAACACTTAAAACATCTCGAACCGACCGAAACAGTACCGAAAGATTAACAACAACAGATATGTGACAAAGCATTCTAACAGAGACCTGTTGGATCTACTGGAAAGCGAGCTGAATTTGAACATTTTCGTACTGTTCGAAGGCAAGGCAAACGAAATTTATCCGGCTGTAGGTTGAGACTCAAAATAAACACGTGAGCTAAAAATAACTTTGTACCGTGGGAAAGTTACAAATGTAAACATACTTTGGTCGATTTGTGAAGCAAAAAGACGAAAATTATTATAGCCGACTTGATTACAAAGCAAGCAACTTCAAACAACAGGGGAAATAAATATAGTTGCAAAACTATTTCAGTCCTGTTTACAAACGCTAGTTCAAATCAATTTCGAACGAAGATATTGTGGATACAAGAAACGCCGTTTGATGGCAGACTCCTGTTTTGACAATGCAATGTACTAAGAACGTAAGTGGTTGCCTGAAACGTCTGAAACCTTACAAATTAAACAAAGTAAAGCGAGTCGCGTGTCACGCAAATCACGCAGAGCGTCAAAACGGCACCCTTTAGAAAGTTGACCGTTTATGAGCACTGAAAAGTATTGGATATTCGCCGGTAGAAGTAAGAAATTAAAAGGTTCAACTGCAACTTGCATTTATTTCTGAAGTAAAATTGTTAACTTTCCACTGATCTTTGCCTAAATTACGTATGCAATATTTTTCGACGGTGAGTTTAAGTCAGTTAAGTTTACTTGTTTTTGTCTGTGTTCTTTGAAGAACCGTGAAACAAAGAGCTTTCTTCGCTTTTTTTTTACTCCGCGTAGTCACGCTGCTGAATCATTACCAGGTTTTATAGTGGATAACCACAAGATCTTTTTAGTGGTGGTGGGGGGGGGGGGGGGGGGGGGCTGAGGGGTTAGGGTGGGACTTACCGGAGGTGTAAAGTCCCATAGGTTGTCAGGATAAATTTCACCATATTGTGAAAAAAAACGTCATTGGCTCTGCGCGCATTGCGTGCCTATGTTTTCAAATTGCAATCCATTTCCATCCGTGCCATCCGTAGCAACAGACGGCAGAAGATAGTTTCAGTGAAGTAATATAGTCTTTGGTGACAAAACTAAACCATTATTTGCGGGCGTTCATTGATGTGAGGACACATTTTTGATTTTTAAAGTGAACTAAAATACCATGACTATGCAGTGTCTTCTTTTGAGAAATTGATTATTCCTCGGGGTGATTTCTTTCCATTTTGAGCTCCAAAATAGAAGTATCTTTAATTGACGGCTGCGTAGGGGACTGCCATACGGTAGGCCAAAAATCGGCCATTCCTCTACTCCCTAAAACTCACACGGCCGAGCATTTTCAAAAATTCTAATATAAAATGGTTGAATACGCGAGCTTTCTGTATTGCGCTTACAAAAACAGAACACTTCCAAAGTGGCAAAGTGGCAAAAGGGTGTTACAAAAATAACATATGAAGTTAAGAAAGCAATTAAAAAAGCTAAAAAAATTCCAAGCAACCTTTTCGCTCAAAAAAGACGTCATACGATACTCATATGACTTGAAAACAATGACGATTGGATGACTCATTTCCTAGGGCAAGTCTCGTTGTATTACATAACGGGACTTCTGGTTTTCCGAGAATCATGTCACACAACGGCTCAAGAGTAGTATATAGCACGTCGGTTTTGCCTTCACACCACGAATTTTAGGAAGTGTAGCACCATAATCTACGGAGCTACTTAACTAGAAGCACACGAACCAAGCGGCTTTCACGATGAAGCTAACTTTGATTCTTGTTTTCGTCTTTTCTCTCGGTGTTCTGACGCCATTCGCTGAGAAAATTTCACAACATGATGAGACCACTCGAGGTACAGCTTCCAACGATGATCCATCGCTTACTTGCCACGATGCCTCGTCTAATTATAAGAAGTGATTTGACCGAAAAAGTTTGTGTCAGATTTGTGAAATAGCTTTTACCGAAAAATTTCTTTCGTCGCTCGTAGTTAAGCTAACTGGCGATGATAGTGGAGCGCCAATCGAACTAGCAAAACTTCGCGTGTTTTGAATAAACGGTTATCTTGGTCTGTATATTGAAGCAATCTTCGACGGTTTATCTATACAGTTATATTTAATACCGAGCCAAACGCGGCCGTTATCGCATGACTCAGTACATAGTTGTATGCAGTTGTTTCAATTAACGTTGTCGGATTTCAAAGCCTCGAGCTTACGCGACAATATCGTATTGCCGCGTAATTAAGCTCGAGGGCGAAAGGTAGTATGGGTAGCTGTAAATCGTTTTTGGTTTTTGATCTGGGTGAAACTACCATAAACACTTAACTATGCTGAGGCATAGCTAAGTTTGGTAAATTTATTAATAAATTACACATATGACCTTGCGGTGTTATCGCGAGGATAATTGAAATAGCTGTATACCGAGCCAAAAGCGGCCTTTATCCCATGACTTAAAGGCCTCCAATGACTTAACGGCCACAGTTTTGATCAGTATATATATCATCAGTATATACCAAGCTAAACGCGGCCGTTATCCCATGACTTAACGGCCTCCAGTTTCGTTTGGTATAAAGAGGAACTCCAAACGCGGCCGTTGTCCATGACTCAATGGCTTCGTTTTGTTCGGTACAAATAGGAACTCCAAACGCGGCTGTTGTCTTATGACTTAACGGCCTCGTTTCGCTCGGTATAAAGAGGAACTCCGTGTAAACTACCTTCGCTTGGACGGTCCTAGTACTAGGGACAGAAAAACAAACAGCTCACTAAAGGCCAAACATTTCATTTTACATTCCTTCTCCACTTGGTAACCACCCGACCGAAATTTCTGGATGCAAACCAAACGAAAAGTTGTTTCTCCTTCTACGATCTTCATAGTGCTAGGATCTTCCTCCCTTCATGTAAACAGCCCCTTCAGTAATTACGGCGGCAAACTATCGAGCTGAACAGGAAACTCCAAGGATGCAAAGAAACCGAAAAACTCCATTGGCTTTGAGCTTATGACTTGAAGCAGCCACGCATTCACAGCCATTTGCACAGCAAAACCGATGTTAGCAATTTTACAGTGCTGCTTTTAACAACACGCAGACCTCATGTTATTAAATTCTTTGTTTTATCTCATTAGTTCACTGGCGCAAAGTCAACCAGTCTTCTCCCGTGTGTTTTGGAGCCAGAAATAACCAGTTTGGCAGATTCTACGTCCCATTAAGTGGAAACTTAGCTGCCATTATGTTGGTTCACCGCTACGGTTACGTGTCCTGTAGCACTCAAACCATTTCCTTCTGGTCTCACTGGGGTTGTGGTGACAATCCATCGAACGGTATAAACGATATGGTGGGCGTTGTGATAACAAACTCAGACAACCACTGACATTCTTTTGCCGCCAAATCAGTTCACGACTATAGACGACCACTGGTCCAAGATTCCTGGATATAACTCGCTCTCGAAAGAACTTGCTCTGTCAGTTTTCTCCCATCCCCACGGGGTAACTTCAGGCCAGGAGTTACGCCTGTGGTATGGCCAAGATTTGATGAATGTGGGCGAAGAAAATAATGGAGGGAGAGTATGTTGTGATGTTTATGTTGATTATGTCTGAAGAGGTTTCCTTGTTCGAATAAGTTAAAAAGTAAAAGAAAATGACATAAATTTGTGGAGAGTTCATATCAGGAGAGTTATAAAAACAAAGCCCAAGAAAGGACATTCCTTGAATTGTTTTGGATAAGGTTGAGAATAAGGAACATACAAAGTAAATGTTTTTTTTAATAATTGAGGATCCCCTAAGGGATCTTTTAACTTGTAATACAAATAGAAATAAAATGAGGGAAAGGAAAATTATTGCTTTCTGATCTCATGCCTTTCTGTGATGGTTTTGATAAAAGGACAAAATTACTACTGATCATGCTACAAGCTCCAATCCAACCAGAACCGTTTTATTCTAAAGCACAAGTTCCAAACTTTTCATAACAACCTTCGAGCACATGGTTCAGCTCGCAAGACATCCCAGCATACATTGCGGTATCAGAACTGGCAGTCACACACTTAACATAACATGTCACGCACTCTACAATCGCAATAAACGATTAAAAAACAAAATGGACAAAATGTCAAGATTTGGCCATCTGAATTTGAAATTAAACGTCAACGTTAGTCTCACAAAGCCCTCGTCGCCGTCAAATTTCTTTACTTCAAATGATAATAGTAAAGCAAATTGTCAACCAGGGAGATATTGCCTTGGTGTACAAACAAATTCTAGTGATCAACATTCTTTTTCTTTTAAAAAATCAATTTCTTTTCAAGCATTCAGACCGTTACAAGAAGAAAGAAATGCAGACCACCAATTGCTTTGACTAATTTATTCTCCTGATTACTTCCCAAAAGGCTTCACCGCAATCAGAAAAGAGAAAAAGATTCCGAATTTCAAACTGAAAGCTCTACAAAAGGCTCTGACTTAAAATGAATGTGCAAACATTAGCGCGCTTACATTTACGCCTGGTCGACAAGTACACTTCAAAGGCTACGTACTTAGCACACAAATGGGGATACCGGTAGTTTTGATTGACAGGGAAGCCGCTCAAAACGAGAACGATCGAGCTCGATCTGAGCGGAAGTCATGAAACACGTGTGCAACATTCAAAATGAATTCGGTTGAGGAGTACCAGAGAAAACAAACACAGTTGACCAGGAGACATTTTTTGCAGGGAGATATTGAAAAAAAGAACACCATCAAGAAAAGGAGTGCTCACTAGTTAGCTTTCATTAGAATAACCTCTATTTAGGATTTTATCCACATAATCAATGACTCGAACTACGTTTTACTAATACTAAACGGCGCCACAGGAAAGTACAGCTCTTCGGCCTTCATTTGAATGGTCACACTTGGAATGGTCCACAGACTCAAAAGTTAGAGCCACCTTGTAGAGCATAATAAACAGCATCACAGGAAAGTACAGCTTTTCAGCCTTCATTTGAATGGTCACAGTTTAGGATGTCATCCAAAGACTCAAACGTTAGAACCACCTTGTACAGCGTAATAAACAGCACCACAAGAAAGTACTGCTCAGTAGCTTTCATTTGAATGGTCACACTTTAGGATTTCATCCACAGACTCGAAACTTAGAACAGCCTTGTACAGCATACCAAACAACACCACAGGAAAGTCTGCTCAGTGGCTTTCATTTGAATGGGCATACTTTAGGTTTTTCCTCCGCAGACTCAAACGCTAGAACCACGTTATGCAGCATGATAAACAACACCACAGGAAAATACTTCTCAACAGATTTCATTTGAATAGTCACACTTTAATTATTTTTCCACAAATTCAAAAGCCAGAACCACGTTGTACAGCATAATAAAAAGCGCCACAGAAACGCACTCATCAACAGCTTTCAGCTGAGTGGTCTCAGTTTGGGATTTCATCCACAAACTCGTGTACATAACAAACAGCAACACGCGAGAATTTCTTCAATATCTTTCATTTGAATGGTCATACCAGGAACTTCAAAACAGTAAGGACCCGATTCAACTTAGCCTGCAAAAACATCCAGTTGTTTCGGTTTGTTGTTTTTTTCGAAAGTCATGACATGAATTTAAGTAAACTACGAGCGTTTCTCTTTCAACTCAGGGATAGCCGAGCGAACAGCACTCGCGAGCGAGCGTGAGAATCGCCTGTCACGTGAAAACTTACGTGACACGCTTGTGACGAGCCGACTCGCTACACGAGCGGCTAATCCGTACATCATGTTTTCACGCGGCAGGCGATTTTTGCCCTCGCTCGCATGTTCTTGTTGCCCTGACCTTTTATATGGTCTCCAGGTGGTTTCTTAAATGACCAATTAATATTTAAATGAATTCTCCAGGCTAATTCCTATCCAGTACGTTAAGTGTATCTTAGGCCAGCAGTAACCAGTTTGGTGTTAAGCTACTAGTAGCAAGTTAATAACGGGAGCTGGTGCACCTGTTCGGTTACTGGTCCGCCTGTGCAGCAAACATTGCCTTCTATCAGCTGTTTTAACTGGAGTTGTATTGATTTTAAGGCCAGTTTGACATTGCTGCAACAGTCTCAGCCAATCACTCCCCTGTGCTGCCAAATCAATTGGTCACTAAAGCTTCGGAGTGTTCCAAGATTCCCGGGCATAAGCGGGGAACTTGTGAATATGTCACCCGCCTCTTGCTTGTTTTGTATTCTAATACGGTGGCTGAACAGTCAAAAACCACTAACTTTTGGAATGTTTTGTTGCAAAAGTACTGAAGATCCCAAGAAAATAATACGGCATAAATTTGAAACTATCCATAAAGGTGTCTTAGGAGGTTTCCTGATAAGAACTGTTATGTACGACGGGCATTTTTGGCACGTTTATCTCAGGCATGTCAGGAACTTTCGAGCACTTTTCCGAGAGGCTGTAAGTGCACTTGTTAAAAAATTAATATTACATTTTTAAGGGAGAGTAGTGAACGGTTTTTATAGTAACTGAACTTGACAAGCACCAATCGAATAGGAATAACATGATAACAATTCAAACTTTGTGTTTAGTTACAGCTCATGAAGGGTCTGTTAAAGGGAAATGCCGTTAACGACGATTTCAAATTTATTTGTCGCAAACGAGTGAATATTTGAGTAAAAGAGGATCATTTTCATATGTGAGGTACGTTAGCCTACCAATATGCAAACTATGAGCCAAATTGAATTTTGAGCTGTGCCGGCGGTTTCTTCGATCGATTTTACCGACATTTAAAATTAACTCTAAATGTCCAGTATAGCTATTTTTTATTTGTCACACTAGGATTTTATCCACAAGCTCAAAACTCAAAGCAGTAGTGTGTCCCTTAGGGGCCGGAAAGAAAAGAGATTATTTTGTGAATCTGTGTGTACCGCGCGATAATGTAAAACGCGAGCAATGCATCACGTGAAATTCAGAACTAGCCACCATAGTGTTTAACACACGTGGACCGCGCGCATGACTACCATAACCAGAACGATTGACTTTATTTAAACAATCGGCCTTTTGTTTCTATCATAACGTGGGCGCACTATTGAAGCCTGAGGCAAAAACTGATTTCAATGAATCTAATTTAAAAACGCCACGAGTTACCTTGTTCACCCGGGCGCAACTTGTGTGCAAGATGAATACAGCGCATTAGCTTTGAAACAGGGTCTGGAAGCGGGGTCCTGATCCCGCATTCCTGCTCCTTTTTGAGGAGAATCCCGCATCCCGCCCTTTTTTCATCGCTACCCCGAAGACCGTTTTTTCTTTCCCAAAAATACGTTAAAAAAGACTAATTTCTTCAAAAGCTAATAAATTTAAGATGTAGATTGGCCCTTTTGATTGATATTTTGCGCTCGCCTGGTTGATTCGCTTTTGGCGCTAGAACGTTTACTTGGGTAGTGACGATTTCCCGAATTCCCGACAGACAAGTCAAAAAATCCCGCATCCCTTGCCCAAATTTTGGCGAATCCCGCTTCCCTGGTAGCAGTCAAATCCCGAATCCCGTCAAGATATTTTGCGTTTCCCGAATCCCGCACCGTATTCTGGTCAAATCCCGGATCCCAAGAATAACCTTCCAGACCCTGTTGAAAAAGGGTTTTAATAAATGCACCCCCCCCCAGACCCATCTCGTCCCCAAACCGATCACACAGCCCACTTTGCGGATAAGTGCAGTTGCAACGTTGCGCTTCCGTCTTGCAATATTCAAATTTATCCATAAAGGTCAACAGACGAGGGCACAGTGAAACCGCTGCTTCTGAACTGCAAATATTCGATTTTATTTCATTTTAGATCGCCAGAGCGGTTCAGTTTGACAAGGGCTGTGGTACTGTCGGTCACGGGAAGGACTGTAGCACGCGCAGCAGTCATTCAAACAAGTGCGTACTCATATCCAACACTTACGGTATACATGATAAAAATTATATGCACCAATTATATGACAACCGCCGGCGGAGTCGATCGATGACGAAGTTTGTATTGAAGTCGTCCTTCTGTTGAGCTACTGTCGAACTTAACGGCAACGTATCAGTTCGGTGAGGCAGAGCTGATCCAAAATATCCACTTGTATAATCGAAATGCATGGACCTAATCAAAAGTGTAGTTTTTCTGAACTAATTTGGACTGTAAGAAACTTGTTTATTGAATTTTAATGACAATGGCAGTCTTCACCGTTTTATTTGAACCAACCAGAGCGTTCGTTGCATCATTGATATAGTCATCAGATACTAGACGCTTGCCGGGCCAAGGGCAGATATATGACATCTTGTTTTAACATGAACGAAATCACTGGATTAATAATCTATACAACGAGGTTAGAACCCACTGAACTGAGCTAAAAATCTTGAGGTAGAAGATTCAAGTAGCTCTCATCACGATGAAGCTAAGTTCGATTTTGGTTTTCATTTTTTCTTTTGGTATACTGACTCTGTTGGCTGAGAAAATTACACACCATGAAAAGAGAGAGGGGCTGGAGTCAAACGATCCCGGTTCGGTTCCTTACCGCGGTGCCTTGATGAAGAGAGGAGCCAGCCGAAGAAACTCAGGTTTGTGCAGTTATTCAGTTTCCGTCTGTGAGCGCGAAGTCTTTTATTCGAGCGTGAAGTATTTTAGTCGAACGTGAAGTAGATCTCAGAAGCTTTTAGCTGTTAACTACGTCTTTCTTCGTCTAGCGAAAAACTGTCTCAAAAATATTATCTTTAAGGTTATTCCGTTACAGTCTAAAACAGGAATTTTAAAAGCTTTCAAATGAAGCTTACAATTAAAACCTGAACCGTAAAAAATCCCAACATATACTTTGTCAAATGCCACAATTTTGCGATTAAGCCTCGTCTCCTGTACCTCAAGAAGTATCTGTTCTCCTTGTTACGACTGTATTTATATTCGTGTATAACAACTCCACGAGCAACAAACTGAGCTCAACATAACTGTAAGTTCAATGCAAAGAAACCACAATTCAAAACGGCTATGACTATCTACTCGCAGATGTTTACAAACAGCTTGCCCACCAAACCAGTGTGGTGATACGACACTAGATTTGTGGCAGTGAAAGGGGCAAAGAATTGAAATATGGAAAAGTGAAAGTCCATCTGAACAAACCAAAGTTCACATCAATTTAGCATTTGAGTTCAGTCTGGTCTTCTATTTTGACGCCATGATATTTGTATTTTATTAAAATGAGCTTACGCTGACAAGAAATTTAGATCTACCCGGAGTGTTCAAGGTTTCTTTCGCGTACTTTTGTGAAGCAGAAGTCGGTTGAAGACACTAACACGTTCGCAAATGGTCACGTGGCAGAGAAACATCCTGGCGCCAATGGTACTTAGGGTTCTGTGTTATTATTGCAATATTTTCAATTTCTTTAGCTAAGTAATCTATACCTTTATGCATAATTATATGTTTGCTGATCACCCGGATACCAGGAGTCCTCTGAAAAAGAGGACTGCTTCTTTAACTAAGGAAAACGATAATATTTTAAGTCTTTATTTATGTAACTTTTCCTAGATCGCTGGCGGAAAGTCAATTCCTCCACTCCCGTGTGTTTTGGAGCCAGAAATCACCAGTTTGGCAGGTTCTACGTCCCAAAGAGTGGCAATTTAGCCGCCATAAAGTTGGTTCACCGGTACGGTTACGTGTCCTGTGACACTCGAGAGGTTTCCCATTGGTCTTACTGGGGCTGTGGTGACAAGACATGGAACGATATAAACAAGATGGTGGACGTTGTCATAACAAACTCAGACAATCACATTCTCTTGCCGCCAAACCAGTTTTTCACCATAGGTAACCACTGGTCCAAGATTCCGGGATATAACTCTCTCTCGCCAGTGCTTGTTTTGTCAGTTTTCTCCCATCCCCACTGGGTAACTTCAGGCCAGGAGTTGCGCCTGTGGTATGGTGAAGATTTGGTGAATTGGACCGAAGCTCGTAATGGAGGGAGAGTATGTTGTGATGTTTATGTTGAGTATGTCTGAAGCGGTTTCCTTGTCGAATAAGTTAAAAATTAAAAGAAAATAACACAATTATGTGGTTTAATTTGTAAGCAGATCAGGAGAGTTCTAAAAGTAAAGCCCGAGGAAGGACGTTAATTGAACCGTTTTTGATAAGGTTAAGAATAAGGAACATACAAAGTAAATGACTTTTTGTTTTTAATAATTTAGGATCGTCGTGTAAGGGATCGTTTAACTTGAAACATAAACACTGAAATAAAATGAGGAAAAGGGAAATATTGCTTTCTGATCTCATGCTTTTCCGCGATGGTTTTAGTAAAAGGACAAAATTACTACTCATCATAATAAACGATTAAAAATCAAAATGGACACAATTTCAAGGTAACAAAATGTCAGGATTTGGCCATCTGAAGCAAAACTGAACTTCAACGTTGGCCTCACAAAACCCTCATCATCGTCAAATTTCTTTTATTCAAGTAATGATAGTAAAGCAAATTGTGAATCAGGGGATATTGCCTTAATGTACAAACACTGAGATGGTAGTGATAAACATCCCTTTTCTTTTTAAACAATCAGTCTCTTTTCAAGCCGACAGACTGTGACAAGAAATTCAAACCATCAACTACTTTGACCAATTACTTCACTGCAATCAGTAAAGAGAAAACAAATATTTCGAATTTCAAACTGAAAGCTTTAAAAAAAGGCTCTGACTTAAAATTGAGGTGCAAACAAAAGCGTGCTTAAGCCTGGGCGATTTTCTGCCACTTTAAAACCCAAAGGCCACGTACTTGGCGCAAAAAATGCGCATGTGTAGTTTTGATTGACAGGGAAGCCGCTCAAAACAAGAAAAATCGAGCTCAATCTGAGCGGAAGTCACGAAACACGTTTGCAAATTGGTGCAAATATTACGTTTGCTAGTGATAAACTTTTCAACATTCTTTCGAAGAGTGCCAGAGAAAACAAATAAAGTTGATTTTTTTTGCATGTGAGTGAGAGATACTGAAAAAAGACCACCATCAAGGGAAGCAGTGCATACTAGTTAGCTTTCATTGAAATGGTCAGACTTAAAGATTTTATCAACAGACTCAAAAGCTAGAGACACTTCTTACAGCATACTAAACAGCACCACAGGAAAGCACAGCTCAACAGCTTTCATTTGAATGACCACGCTGAAGGATTTTATCCACAGACTCGAAGATAGAAGCACTTTGTACAGCATAATAAACAGCACCACAGGAAAGTACTGCTCAACAGCTTTTACTTGAGTGGTCACACTTTGGGATTTTCTCCACAGACTTAAAACCAGCGTGTAAATCAAAATAAAGCACCACAGCAAAGTACTCCGCAATAGCTCTCATTTGAATGATAACACCTCAGGATTTCATCCACAGTCTCTAAAAGTAGACCATCTCATACTACGTAATGAACAGCACCACAGTACGTTATGCTCAGTGTAGCTCTCATTTAGGTTGTCGCTCCAGGATTTTATCCGCAGGCTCAAAAGTTAGAACCAACTTGCATAGCATTGCAAAGGACACGATAAGAACGTAACAACTCAGTGGGTTTAATTTGAATCAGGTCACACCATAGGACCACCTGATACAGCATAATAAACAACAAAAGGAAGGCACTGCTCAACAGTGTTCGACAGAATAGTCAAACTCGGCTCTCGTGTTTGAATAAAGGATTTTATATTGTATTGTATTGTACTCTAGGATTTCATCCACAAATTCAGAAGGTAGATCCATCGTGTTTTTAACAAACAGTAACACACGAGAATTTTTTCAATATCTTTCATTTGAATGGTCATGCCAAGAGCCTCAATTAGTTAGAACCTGATTGAAAGTAGCCTGCAACAACATCCGGTTGTTTCAGTTTGCTATTAAGCATTTCTCTCTCCGCTCAGGGAAAACTTAACGTGACCTGCCGGCTCGCTACACGTGCGTCAACGGTTTTCACGCCCAGGCGATTTTTGCCCTCGCTTGCGCGTTCTTTCCACCCAACCTCAGCTCGTTCCCAGGAGCTGTCCGCTCTGACCTTTTTTATGGTCCCCAGGTGGTTTCTTAAATGACGAATTAATATTTTAATGAATTTATTCGGGTTAGTTCCTATCCAATACGTTCAGTGTATCTTAGGCAAGAGTATATGATCGCGTACTGCAGTTAGCAGTGGCATGTTAGCCAACACAACGGCAGTTGGTACACCTGTTCGGTTACTGGTCCGCCTGTGCAACAATCACTGCCTTTCTGTCGGCTGTTTCGACTGGGGTTGTAAATATTACCAGCTGAGGGCAGTTTAACCTTACTGTAACAACCTCAGCCAATCACACCCTTATACCCGAAATCAGTTCCTTACTAAAGCTTTGGAGTGTTCCAGGATTCCTGGGCATAATTCGCTCTCGTCACAGCTTATTCTGTCACTATTTGCCATTCTCATGGAGTAAGTGTTCAGGCCAAAACTTGGGTACTTCGCCTGCGTGGTGGGCACGCACAAGTAGTAAGTTCTCAAAGTTTATGTCGATCTTTCTTACAAAGTCTACGTAAAACATTTCTATTCCGACAAAACCTAAGTTTGTTGCATTGGATCAGTCGGTACAAAAATTACACTGAGCTTTTTGTGTGACCGGTGTGATCAGCAATTTTTAAAAACTGTAGAGATATTACAGACCGTATTTTAGGGATGTCACGTAGCGCCATTACTTTGGTTCGATTGCATAAACGACGTTTGGACAGGGGTAAAAAGAAACGTGGTCTCGGTGAAACAATTTGAAACAGGCCAGGTTGATTAGCACCGATTTGTTAGACTCTGCATGCATGTGTACGTCGGCGAACTGCTGTAGCCCGAGGCAAAAATAGTTTAAAGTCGCGGCTAAACGATCAAACATTTTCGTCCAACATCGTGTTTGTCACAGAAAACGTTCGGTGGCAGTGGCCAAACGGGCAAACAATGTTTGACCAAAGAGGCGGCTAAACAGTAAAACACGTTCTTCTAACACCATGTCGGACGAAAATGTTTGACCGTTTAGCCGGGGCTTTAGTGTAAAAACACCATGGATTACCTTGTTCAACCGAGCGAGACGGGAAAATTGAGAGTTGTGTGCAACATCAATACTGTGCATCAGTTTTAGGAAAAGGTTCAGAAAAAGTGCAGTGACATACGGGCTACACCCAACACCAATCCCTCTTTGTGCAATATGTGCAGTTACAACGAGTTGCGCTTTTGGCTTTTGTCGTGCAAAATTCAAATTAAACACTGAATTTCGCTCGACCATGGCTCAGTACAACCACTGTCTCTGAATCAAATATTTAATTTATGACTATGTTAGTTCGCCAGGGCTAGTGTTCAGTTTGACAACCTTGAGCTGCCGTGCTGCCCGGTCACGTGAAGGATTGGAGCGCGCACAGCAGTGACTCAAGGTAGGAGTGCACACTTGTATCTAAGAAACTCATTGTACATAGTGAAATATTATTCCGTTATGCATCATTTGTTGATAGCTTTGATAGATGACGACGTTTGAATCAGAGTTGTTCCTCCACTGAGCTAGTGTCGAACCTAGCGGCAACAGTATCAGTTCGGTGAGGCAACGGCTGATCCAGGAGTTCAACTTGTTATCGAAATGCGCAGGGCCTAATTAGAAGAAACGTTTTCCTGAACTTATTTGGACCACAACAATCTTATTTATTTCATCAACGATAATTGCAGTCTGCATCGTTTAATTTCAACCAATTAGAGCGTTTGTTACATCATTAAAATACGGAAATTAGATGTACACACGGCCAAGGGCAGATAAATAACATCTTGTTTTTACATGAACGAAAACACCGGCTAATAATCTATACAACGAGGTTAGACCCCACAACCGAGCTTAAGATCTTGAAGTACCATATTTAAGTCGCTTTCATCACGATGAAGTTAATTTTGATTTTCGCTTTCGTTTCTTCTTTTGGTATACTGACGCTGTTGGCTGAGAAAATTACACATCAAGAACAGAGAGAGGGGCCGGCGTCAAACGATCCCAGCTCTGCTACTTACCGCGGTGCCTTGAGGAAGAAAGGTGTTAGCCGAAGAATCTCAGGTTTGCGTAGCTGATCATTTTACTAAAACATTCACTCACCGAACGGGAAGTCTGTTATTCGAGCGTGAAGTCTAACCGCCCTTTCAACTTTTATTTCACACTGTTTACAGCATTGGTTGCTGACCTTGAAATGAAGCGCGAAGCGAAACTTTCGGACAATTTTATTTCAGCAACTTTCGGTAATATTATAAACCACATTCTTCTTCGTCTCCCATTGTCTACAAAAAGTATATATATATGTATCTCAAAAATAATTCTTGTCAATTCATAATCTTCGGCAGAAAGCAAGATATTTAGAAACTTTTTTAAATGAAAACTTCATCAGAAAGGTATTGTTCATTTAGCAAGCTGGAGAACTAAAAGCCCTAAAACACAATTGCAAAAAAGTCAGTCTACAAGATTTTCAGTTCGCAATTTGGAGGAAACTTATAAGTAAAGTTTGAATTGACAATCCCTTAAAAAATTCACAACCCGAATATCGTCTTCTCTCCAAAAGTTCAAGCAAAAGTCTTAAAATTCTACTACATGCGTGGCTAAAAAAAACTAAGCCACCGGCGAACCTTACTTGAAGCGGCGGAACTCACGGCATACCTGTTCTCTTCGTTTCGGTCGTTTTACGAAACAACTCCACGACCAGCAACCTGAACTTAACATGCATGCAGTTCAAAACAAAAGCCGTAATTCAATATATTCTTGATTATATAAGTCTCACGGATGTTCACAAAATAAACACTTGCCCACCATAACGGTGTCGTAGCTCCATAGGCTCTTGTGCCGGAAGCCAAAAAAGGCAAGCAAAAACCTAAACAGAAATCTGTGAAGAAAGCTAGAGAAATTAGTGTCAATTTGAACATGAAAAACAAAGTTCAAGTCAGTAATTTGAATCCAATCTGATATTCTATTATATCTCATATATTTGTATTTATTGGCATTGGAGTTACTTATAATCATAGTGTTTACACGAACATTAGCTACCGGGAAAATAATAATTAGTATTAGATCATTCTTTGTTTAACTCTCAGGTTTTTGGCACAAGGTTAATTCCTCCCCCGTGTGTTTTGAAGCCAAAAATAACCAGTTTGGCAGGTTCTACGTCCCATCAAGTGGCAAGTTAGCTGCCATAAAGTTGGTTCACCGCTACGGTTACGTGTCCTGTGACACTCAAATTATTTTCTACTGGTCTTACTGGGGCTGCGGTGACAATCCATGGAACGGGCTAAGAGATCTAGTCGACGTTGTAATAACAAACACAGCCAACCATACCCTCCTGCCCGCAACCCAGTTCATCACTATGGATAGAACCAAGTCCAAAATTCCGGGACATAACTCGCTGTCGCAAGAGCTTGTTCTGTCAGTTATCTCCCAACCTCACTGGGTGACTGCAGGCCAGGAGTTACGTCTGTGGTATGGTGAAGATTTGGTGAACCACAGCGAAGGAAATAATGGAGGCAGAGTATGTTGTGATGTTTATGTTGACTATGCATTATCATGAAGAGGTTCCTGACTTATTCAAGGAGTTTTCACAAAGCAAAAGAAATAACGTAATCAGTTGCGGTTTCATTTGTATCTTGATCGGTAAAATTCCATTTTCGAAAAAGCGAATCTCGTGAAAAGACATTTCTTGGACTTTTTTGTCATAAGGTTAAAAATAATGAGCATAAAAGAGGTTTCGAATTAATAGGTGCATAACTTAGGACCATTGTGTGAGGGATTGTTTAACTTGAAATAAAACAGAAATAAATGAAGAGAAGGGAAAATGTTGTTTTCTGTTCATTTGTCTTGTGTTTGCTAAACAATATCCTCATGCTTTTCCCCACACTTTACTCCCTCCTCTCGACGTTTTCTTGTATTGGTGGTCGCCAATTCATTAGTTTTCTCTTTGCTTTTGCTACACTGATTCTTTCCAAAGAATGTATAACTTTGGAGCTGAGGCTGAGCCGAAACTGAACGTTCATAGTTTTATTAGCGATTTCAGGCTGAAAACGTTCTTCAAATGTTGTTAATTCAGGGTTTAATATTACAAGATATGGACGAAGAGCATTGTTTGCTGTTGGTATTTTTGTTACATCATATGACAAAACAACTGTACAATTTTGGTATACTATCTGTACAAAAGCTAGATTGTTACCGTATGTATTCCATCATTTTCGCTTCAGATAGACTGTATATATCACTGCTCAGAACAAACCGTTACACTGTTCATTTAAACTGCTCGATGTATTAACAGGTGGGGAAAATGTTCTTAACAAAATCTCAGAAATCTCTTAATATTTTCCTACATTTCAACCCTTTTTCAGCCTCAACGTTCTTATAAAAATGGTTTATAAGGAAAGTCAGTGCGGAGAGTTTCAAACTATTCTTTTATTTCTCGTGCTTCCCGCCATTTCAGGATGGCATTTTATCCTGGCAGGAGCCTAAGGATCAGGGCTCCTGATCCTGGTTTCTGCCCCCCTCCCCCCTCTTTTCGAATTCTAGCCTGCCCCAAGATCAGGGGTATTATAATCATTTCATTGGGCATATTTTTGTAGGCTAAAATATATTTTAGCCCGCTCAGATTACCAATCAGAAACGCGAAAATTTAGCTGCCAACCAATCAGAAAAGTGGAAACCATTCCGCAAATGTTCGCGCTGTTTTCTCTGTCAGTTCTGTTTACTTCACTCGCTTCTTTGGAGCTCTTGTGTTTGTGTAAAAAAAAATGGCCGATGAACAACCAAATTCTTAGTCTTCCTAGTTATATGAAGAAGATTTAAACAAGCTCGAAGAAGCTGTAAGTGAAAACAATGCCTGTAGTAACTCCATGCAAAGCGGAGAAGTTAATTTCTGTTTGTCGTCAACGAGCGAAACCCGCTCGTCCATTCAGGCAGTAAAGCCCAGTTATAATTATTACAAACTGCCAATTCATAAATCGTACAATTAACATCAACATTGCTGAATGACTTATTTTCTGCTGGTTCTACTGAGGATTGTATCATTTTTCTTTCAAACATTTTGGGACAGAGACTATTTTTAAAATATTTTGGGTTGTATTCTGCCGTGTTTGTTTTGTAAACATTTGCAATAAAATATAATTGCCGTGGATCGGTTTAGTCAACTCATCACTCATTATGCTACTAATAGTTTCTTTTCTCAATACCCTCTGAAATGATTATAATAATAATAGCGCGGCTCGGGCTAAAATGAGCCTGAGTCGGGTCAAAAACATATTTACGCCCACGAAAATCAACTCTATTGTTATATTAGAGACGGCGGCGAATTTTTTTTTTTTTTGGCTTTCGTTCATTGCAGTATCTTCTCTCTTTTTACAAATAGATTTCAGTGCCAGGGTTATTGGTTCGTGGGTTCCTAACAGTTTTTATGTACTGTACTGTTCGACTGTGGGAGTGGCCTGTGGTAAACCCTCTTTCCCAGAATTCCTGAGGTATAAGTATGCTAATTCCGCAAAACCAATATGGCGGCAGATGTTATGTTTGTGAGTTGTTCATAATAATGTACAATGGGCTCCTGAAATATAACAAAAACACACCTGCAAACGAAGTGGTGAATATTGTTGTAAGACTTCCATTGTAAGGCTTGCAACTTCAAAAAATGTGTCAAGAAATTTTAAGTTGTTTATTAATAACTAATAACAAACTAGTAGTTTTCGTCAACACCTCTAAGTCCTCTATAATGCATTTTTTTAATTCATGCACCTAAGAAGCAACAATAAAGATGGTGATTTCTTATTTTAATTGATACGGCTCTGAGGAACTAAACTGGCACAAAACCCACCATATTTTTTAAGAATACAACTGTTAGCTGCAAACTGAATATTTTCTCTGCGCAACTTCTCTTCTTACATCATCTTTGTATTACCATTTTGTTCTGATGTTCAGAATCAGAATTAGGAATTCAGAATTCGTTTTGTTCAGAATTCTTCGATTGGAAATACACCTTATAAATTCTGAACATGACTGCCCCCCCCCCCCCCAAAAAAAAAAGAAACAGAAAACGAGGCTGTTTATATGGTTCAGTTAAAAGCTGTTATCTTTTTACAGGAGCTTATGAGTAGTTATATAGTTGGGGGTACGAGCGCATTTTTTCAAAAATCCGCTCTGAACTCCCCAACTATAACTACTTTACCATATGTTAGCACAATTTCATGGGAAATCTATTTGGTATTATCTCATGGAAAAATCTATATGGCACAATTTCATGGGAAATCTATTTGGCACAATTTCATGGGAAATCTATTTGGTATTATCTCATGGAAAAATCTATATGGCATTATCTCATGGAAAATCTATTTGGTATTATCTCATGGGAAATCTATTTGGTATTATCTCATGGAAAATATATTTGGCATTATCTCATAGTTGGGAGTACGAGCGCAGTTTGCCATCGGATGAAATGGGACTTTCCCGATGAGTCATCAGATTGTCATGTAATATCAGATGAACTTGTATTTGAAGTAAAGTTTGTCAGTAAAGTTTGGCAGTAAAGTTTGTCAGTAAAGTTTGTCAGTAAAGTTTGGCAGTAAAGTTTGTCAGTAAAGTTTGTCAGTAAAGTTTGTCAGTAAAGTTTGTCAGTAAAGTTTGTCAGTAAAGTTTGTAGTGAACAGAAAAGCAGAACTTGTATGGAGGCCAACACAGCTGTGGCGTGACGTCACATCTTCAGATTGCATAATGTCCGTAAGCGAAACTATTGATTCCATCGTTTGATATATATCTTTTGTCGTCAAAACAGCTGAGTGACACTTTATTAATTTCATAGCTTCCGAGTTGATGATTCATACTTCTGATTGTTTTCATGGTATGATGTATTTGTTTGTTATTAATTAATACATTTTTATAATCTTCATGTTTGATATTGTTCTTTATTATGTTCTTCTTGATTCCTTTGGCTGTTTTTCCTACTTTCTGGTTGTCTTTTATGTAACTATGCATTTTTGATCGCAAACCTATGAATTCTATGATTGGTATTCCAGCTGCTTCATCTTTGAATTTACCGATTACCTTTTTGTTTGTCTTATCGAAATAAAG
Source organism: Siderastrea siderea (assembly GCA_964030785.1). Classification (NCBI taxonomy): domain Eukaryota; kingdom Metazoa; phylum Cnidaria; class Anthozoa; order Scleractinia; family Rhizangiidae; genus Siderastrea; species Siderastrea siderea. Next base: position 45,583,532 of record OZ034976.1, read on the forward strand.
TGAGTTTTCAGGATAGTCACTGTTGTCGAATAGATCTTTGTTATTCCAAAAGTCTTGGTAAACATCTTCAGCTTCAATCTCATATGTCAGACTGTCTGTGTCAGTGAAGAGCAGCTTGGCTTTGCTTCCATACTTTTCTTTTATGTAGTTATAATGAAAATCATACATTAATGTCTTGCTCAGATCAAGAATACACATACCTACATATGCTGGCCTGTTAAGAGTTAACGTTTCTTTGATCTTATGTACTGCTACCAGATTTTCATTGAATATCTTACTGCTTACATAAGTTGGTTTGGAAGTCATTTTCAATAATTTCTTTTCATCTGTTATAAGTCGAACATCAACACGCTTTCTTATGTTTTCCATCGTTTTTCCAAATACTGAATTATTCATTAGCTTGACGAAATCTTTTTCGAATGAATTTTTTGCTTGAGTACGTTTTTGTCTATTGAAGTCAATATATTGTTTGAGCCATGGAGACTGGTTGAATTTTAACACTCGGTGAACTTTCTTTAATTTCAAGCCAAGATCAAGATACAACTGCAGATTTCTATAGTGTAGAACATATTTTTCTTTGTCACATAAAGTAGGGATCAGTTTGTGTACTAGTCCTGTTGATATTTTGAACTTTTTCTGTATGTTCTTACAATATTCAGACAACATATTATCAGTTACTTTCACTTTTTCTGACCCTAGAGGATAGTCATTATGAAGGTTATGTAACTCTTTGGGATATTCTAGATCAACTTCTAGTATCAATCCTTTATTGCTGTTTTCATTATACTGAGCTAAATTGATTTTATTAATTTGATTTTCTGTTAACCATTTGAAACTACCTGTAGGGAGGTATTGACTCATAGCCCAACCGTATAAATTATTAGCATCAAGATACATGATATACTTTGAGGGCGCCTTCTCATCGTATTCTTTCATGTACTTATTGTTTGCTTTTCCATATCGATTTGCTATATAAGATATACCACCTCTCATGCCTTTTTCAATGAATCGAAACATATCTATGTCTGTCATTAGTTCTAGTTGAATATTAGTCATCTTTAACATAGCATCCCACGACAAACCAGGAGATGTGAAATAATGACAAGGATCAAGTTTGTAATACTGAAGACAGGTCTTACGGAAGTTTTCAAACACGTCAGCTAATAGAAGTATATCAGACTTAAGATATAGATTGTGGTATTCACCCATCGTTTTTAATTGAAATGTATTCCACACTTTTTGAGCATGACTATAATCCTCATCTGTTATATGCTCATTATTCAATATGCTGTAAAATTCTTCTTTAGTTGGCAATTCTGTTTTATTGAATTTCTCAAAACTGTCCATGTAATCATACGGATAAACACCTTTTCGCGTCATAAGCTTGAATTTTTCTTTTTGGAATCTTTTGTTTGTATATTTTAAAGCTTCTGCTGGTAAGTTGCTAACTAATTTATCAAGACTAGAACTCATAAACTGGAAACTGTCAATGAATGTCAGATGGTTACCAAGCATGAACGCCATATATTTTTCCATATTGTTCGGTATGGCATTTATGTCCATTTTAATCTCTTTTCCGTTTTTGGTGTATGTATTATTCTTAACAATAGCTCCGATTTCTTGCATTATAAAATGGCTGTCATAACCTCTTAGATTATGGAATATAACAGGAATTTTGATTTCTTCTGGATTTATTCTGAGTTTCAGATTGCATTCTTGGTGAGCAGAGCCTCTATATTTACCAGTTATATGACAATGATCTCTGACGCGTATGTCTTTTTCTGTGTATTTTTTATCACAGATGTGGCATTCTTTTGCTTTTTCAAATTTCTCTTCATCATCTTTCGTCATTTTCAATGGCTTATCGAAATGCTTTTTCATTATATTCTTACAATATTTAACTTCTTTCAACATCTTTTCCATGAATTTGTAAACAGCCTTTTCATCTCTATATAGTTGTATTGGTTTTGTATATTTGTCGTCATAACAACAAACCACTTTATAACCATATCCACAGTCTCTATGCCTTTGGTAAGCTTCAGTATATGATGACTCATTATTCTGTTGACATCCATGAATCTTCTCTGTTATAGCCTCAAAATCAGCATAGATAACAAATGGTACAGGCTGCTGCTTATGAAAATTATTGAATTTCAGTATGTTATTATCTTTGTCAGGCATTTTTATTGCTTGTTCACCATTCACTTGAATGCAAATATCTTTATGATTGTTTAATACTCTTTCAGAACTGAAACATTGTAGACAGTACATACAAAAGTGTTTCCTCTCTTTGTGTTTTGTTTGATTGTACATGAACTTGTTGAAATCTTTTATGAGAACATAATGCTTGTTTTTATCTTTAGTTACCAGAAGTAGTTCCATATGATCTTCATACTTTTCTTTGGAAACATAGATGGGATACGGTTGTTTGTCTTCATATCCGAATACGTTTATATTGATACTGTTTTGCTTCTCAATTTTGTTGTAATGTTTGACATTGACTGGAAATTCAATTTCTGTGTAGTCTAACTTCTCAATATATGGTTTATCAACTTTTTTAATTCTTTGTGGGTCTTTATCTTGTGGATTCAAATGTCTTATGTGACACCATCTGAAACATTCATTATCCTCATTTTTCATGTTTATTAATCCCTTCATTCGAAGTTCGGAAGGTAGTTGGATATATGAGGATCCTTTCAATGGTTTGTATTTGACAATGTTGAGGTAATGGCTATCAACAGATTTAATTGTCCAACCAGATCCTTCTGATATCCATTGGGCTATCTTATTCAGTATCTGTTGTTTTGATGATTGTAATGAATCAGCTATTTCCATTTGGTTGATTATTGTTTGAGGTGTACTATTGAAATATGCTGACTTTTCAACTATTTCATCACCTGAATTTTTTTCGAAAGTGACTTTCAATGTTTCAACGTATTTCAAGCCTTTCATTTCATTCAACAAAGCTATTACACGATGTTCTATAGCCTTTCTCGTGTTTTGCATTTGAGCTAAGGGGTCTTTATTGTTTTTGATGCTGATTTCATAAGACTTAGTATAGCCTTTCAAAGCTTTGTCTGTTTGTTCTATTTTGGTTCTTGGCGTTGGAACTGGTTTATCCAATAGTTTCTTAGTTCTAGGTGCTGGAACTGGTTTGTAATCATCCCTGAATTCTATTGGTGGAAGAATGATGTTTTCTTCATATTTTTTAGCCATCTGCTTGACACTCTTGCGAGGTGTTGGTACTAGTCTCCTTGGCTTTGGAACTGGTTTAGTATCATCAACCACGATAATTTCGGGCTTCTTTTTTTCTTGCTTTAATAGCAATTTGATAAGTTTTGATTTGCTAAGTTTCTTCAAACTAGCTTTGTTCATTTCTATATAATTATATTCTTTTATTTCCATATACTATAGTATGATAATATTTTCTTAAATAGTTTTAGGCGCGTTTTAAATGGTCAAGAATTCAAATGATCCAAATCATAGATCCTTTGAACTATATTCATCATGTTAATTATTTTCATCAGAGTTTTTCTTGTGCATTTTTGTGTTCAAATGACACCATTTGCCAGCCAAAGTGTAATTACAACCAGTGTTGCAAACATCACAATACCACTCTTTATTTAGCATGTACTTGGTTTTTTGTTTTTTTACAGCCTCCTTCTTCTCTGCTTGAGTTAAATACTTTATTGGTCTTCCACGACCTCTCTTGACATTTATTTGTTCCATATATTAATACTATATTATTTTTCTCTTAATAAGTTTTTGTGTATGTAATTCGAATGATTCTTTAATGTTTCTGTTGACTTGAATTTTCTGGAACATTTTTTGCATTTTATTCTCACACCCTGGAAATAAAGTATGATTTCTTTTATGATTTCGTCATAATCGTTGCTCACTAATATTTTGTAATTGTTGTTTTCATACTCTTGCAGCATCATCTTTTGTTCTTCTGAAAGCTTTCCATAACCAGTTGGTGTTTTAAATTCAATTGCAAAACCTGAGTAATTCAAATGTAAATTCTGTATGATCAGATCAGGAGATCCCTTTTGATAACCCATGTTGTATGATTTTATTCTCATGTTACCATTAATTTGGTTTTCACCCAATGATGCGGTTAGAATTGCTTTAGGATAATTGTTTCTTATAAAGTTGACTACCTTTTCATGTAGGTCATATTCTGTTTTGATGCTGAATGCGGGCATTTTGTATGGTTTGTTGCTGAATTCATACCGTCCTGTTTTTCTGATTGATGGTAAAACCACTTTTGTTACCCAAAGTTTGAATTCTTTAGCCTTTTCCATTTTTGATCCAAATATCAGACAGAATAAGCCAGATTCATTTATATAAATTGTGTTTCCGAGGTTCCATGTTAGGGGGGGGGGGCGTTTCGTTACCCCTGGATTTAAGCTCCTTAAGTGAACATTTATCTTTAGAATCAACATGATCATTAATCGCTTTTCGTGAATTCAAATATCCCAAAATGTCGGCAACTGTTTTACCACGGAACCATATGTCGTCATCCTTTTTGATAATATTCAGTTTTTTTCCTTCATAAGTAAAAATTTCCATATCTTGTAATTATATATAATAATATCTCTTTATAAGTGATTGTATATGTTCCTTAAGTGTCATTTACCACAACAGATGATAGCTCCAAAAATTTGCCGAATTCTTATCTTTGTCTTTTATCTCAGATGCTCTTTTACGATATCTAATACGACGTTTCCAGTCTTGATGCGTTAAATAATCTTTATATCTAGGATCTCCAAAATGAATATTATTACCATTTTTAAGAGTTACCATATATTTTTTATTCATTCTGTTGGAGTATTCAAGGTTCTTAGCACCATATACGTTGATTGCTCTATGTTTTAATAAGTCAAAATCCTTACCAGTTACGGTATTCATATAATAAGGTTATATATTCTTGATTGCCAGAAACAATTATATTTTTCGCTACCAAAAGCAAAAAAACAGTATATACTGTATCAATCGATATAATATATGTTAGATAATATTTGCTTAAATCATTTTATATATCCTTCAAGTCCTTGAATGGTATCCAACTGTTGAATTCATCACTATACCCCTTCCACTTAACCAAAGCTTGCTTCTTTTTATAATCCCTCCGAATGACTTTATCGATTCTGAATACCTCTTGTGTAGCTTTAAGCAATTCGGGTTCATAGAAACTCCCTTGAATGTCTTCATCTCTGAGATCCTTCAGTCTGTAAGTGACAGGAACAGTGGATTGGATTTCATCAACTGTAAAAACTTCCTCAGACCAATTTGGTGTATAGCCTTTATCAAAAACATTTCGTTTATACTTACTTATTCTGACCTTATCACCTATTTTGAATTTAGGTTTCTGTTTTGATGTTTCCATATCACCATACAGATTGAGGTACACAGCTCCTTCATTCTTCTTTTTGCTTGCTTCTGTCGGCGTCATCTTTGTGCTTGAATGTCTAGTGTTGTTATACTGTTTCAATATTTTAGGTAGCATATCTAAATACTGTGTATTACCTTGAACAGTAAACTGTTTCCACATTTTGGTTTTGATTGTACGGTTCCATCGTTCGCATACGCTACTTTTCTCTTCATTTTCGGTTGAGTACAAGGTTATTTTATTCTTATCAAGTAGTTCCTTAACATGTTTGTTGTAATACTCTTTGCCTTTGTCTGTCCAAAGATATTGTGGTTTTCTACCTTCTTTAAGGATTGTTTTAAAAGCATTCATAACGGTTTCACCCTTTTTATCTTTTAATGGGACAATCCAACCGTACTTAGAGAATACATCTAAAACCATAAGAAGATATCTGTAGCCAGCGTTCCATCGACTGAACTGTTGCATCTCAATAATATCAGAGCACCATATCTCGTCAATATGATTTACAATAACACGCCGCCGAGTAAAATTTCGTTTTATGGGCTTATGAAGCTCATCAGCTAATTTTTCTTGTCAGTTTTCTTCACTCGACGGCCTTTTACGTTTTTTGTCCCAAGACCTAGTTTCTGCTTCGTGTTAATCAAGAAGCGAGCTGTTTGCCCCCATTTTGGCATCTGTCCATAAGGTATTTCATCCAATGACTTAACCATTTTCTTGTCACATTCACCTTTGTTTTTCCCCATATCATAACAAATATCATGATGAACTGCTATTTCATCCACTTTATTGTAAGGTTGTACGTGCCACTTGGTGACCTCTCCAGTGTTCCTATCATACTCTAACTGTTTATCGAGAGGATTGTATGGTCCCATGTATTTATACTTTCCAGGAGTCCATCCAGCTTTTGGTTTCGGTATTTTCCCAATTAGTTTATGTATATCAACACCAGCACCATCCAAATCCTTTCTGTTGGTTTTATACTTTCTATTTGGTCTGATTTTAGTAGATAATTGATTAAGCATTTCAGCACCTGTTTTTTGGATGAAAGGTTGAGCTTTTGATAATGCATAATCGATTGCCTTTTTCTGCAGTTTTGGGTTTCTCAAAGCTTCTGATCCATAATATCGTCCCATTTCAACAGCCTTTTTTCCAAGCCAAGGGATACCATGGTGAATCAATAAATCAGTACCAGTCGATGCTACTGTATCTAGTAAGCCCGCCCCTGTCGACGGGCTGACCCGTTTCCCGCCTGTTTAACGAATTTAGTCTTAGTTATTCCGCATTCAGAGCATTTACATTTAAGCATAAGCCTCCCATTTTTAGCCTTTTCATATCGTTCACTCCCAGGCACACATTCTGTGACCATCTTTTGTTTCACGCAATAAGATTTCATATATAATATGATTAGATATTTTTGAAATACCGTGCTAGAAACCTCTCATTCTTCATTGTATCATATATATCAAATACCTGAAGCAGATCAAAATATGATTTACCCTTATTCATCTCATTCAAAAAGTACAGACAGAAATATCCACATGTTGTCGTCAGTAAATTTTGTATTTGATTGTTCTGATGAAGCAATGTTAAGTTCTTCTTTTTAGCATGATTGACCATTTCTTGGAAGGGAGGCAAACCAAAGCTATCAAAGTAATTGATGACTTTGTCCTTAACATAAGTAGCCACCCAATGACTCCCTGACATATAACTCGGTTCAAGATTGTAAATGAATAGAGCCTGTTTATGATTGTGAGGAACATTTTCATCTCGAGACAGAACATCTTTGATTGGGATATTCAGATATTTACACCATTTTATTAAATCATAATTGCTTAATGGGACATTCTTATGGAATTTCGGTTTTACAATAGAATGTTTAGAAGAGGGACGTTTTTGAATGGTGAGTTCTTGCCCAATAGTAGACCGTTGCCCTTTTTGGGAGCTTTTTTTTTAGTCCCCATCCCTAATGTTTGATCAGGCCAATTTCCATAAAAAGGTGGAGTTCTATACATTGGGACTAACAAACCACCATCTTGATTGTTAACAGTAGTTGGTTGTGATATAGATCTGGGTGGTCTTTGTTTCGGTTGACCCATCTGAGGGGCACCTTTACCAGTCATCTTCTTTATTGCCTCAATAGCTAAAGGAACTCCAATTGATGCAAGAAGAGTACCTAAGAAACCACCTGTTTGTACTTTAGTCGGTTTTATATGAACACCAGAGCCTGTTTGTAGAGCATTTAATATATCCTTCTTTTGTTTGGTTGTCAAAAGATGTTTATATGCTATCAACTGATCGATTTTATTTTGTGGTATGAGAAACCCACCAGTTTGAACACCTTTTCCAGATATCTTCTTAACAATCTGAGATGCTCCTTCACTAGCTGCTCCAGCTAAAGCCGACAATCCAAGAGTCTTAGCAATCGTTGGAACAAAAGTTCTTCCAAGCGCCAGAACTGTAGACAGAAGAGATCCACCTAATTGCTTTCGAATGTTTGTTTTAGAAAGTTTAATGTCCATTCCCTTTTTCAATTTTCTATTTTTTTCCAATCGCTTAACTATATTCTGAGGTACATACAGAGTATCATTCCCAGATAGAGAGTCCTTCGTGAGCCTTAGAACTATTGTTTCTCTTTTATGATACGCGTTACTAAGATTCTTTTTCTGGTTTGGTGATAAACTGACTTTAATTTCGTATAGTTGTGTCATATAATATATGTTAGATAAATTCTCTTTTAAAAAACATATTCATTTAAATTTTCATCGATGTAAAACTTATTTATTTAAACTATCATCAATTCGTTTCCAACTGTCTTGACTACAACCTCACTCTCGTAAAATACGATGCTATGAGCTCGGACGTTTGCTGTCGGGGCTACATTGAGACGATAATGGAGAATCAACTGTTTAGGGTCTCTCGTCACTACCTCTTTCTGATATGACAAATCGAAATACAATAATCCATACAAACTAGTGAAATTGGATACATTAAGCTGTGTTCCTGAATTGTAATCGTCCTTACGAAATGCATATGACATGAGATCATTAAATATCCGTATTTTAGAGTCACTATCATATTCCAACTCTGGGTAAAAAACGTTATTCCCGTATTCAAGCCTACAGCTTGAGAGAGAGCTATTAGCGTCAGCGGCATTCAACTTGAAAGTGTCAAACAAATACGGACTCCTCTCTGCTTCATCAGCATTTGGTGCGTCTGTCCTCTGGAGATATATAAAAACATGTTTAACGTCATCGATAGCTGGACTGATTTGAAACATATTCTGAATAGCTCTGGTATTTGCTGACTGATTGTAGAGATCTCGCATATATGTCCAGGTTGTTGGCTTAAGAAACTCTGAAACGAAATTACTATACATGCTGTCTTTTGGGATTAATCTTGGGAGCCAAAGATACAATCTCTTTACTACAACACGACCAGCGCCTGTGCCATTTGCCATGTGAATCATTTCACTGTCTTCGTTAAGTGTAAGTTCAATTGTGAGCTGCATCGGGGGTAACATTTTTCTTTCTAATTCTTGGAAAAAACTGTATCGGTTCAACGGTATCATCTCGTTAATCGATTTAGCTCCCCCACTACCGTCGTTAGCTGCTGCCTGGGTTAAAATACGACGTGCCTCGAAACCTGTGTTTGTATTTGCTGTAGTTTCATCAGTATCAAGATACCAGAACGAATTCTTCCCAACAGATCTACTAAAATCATCACTGTATTCGAGTAAATTTTTAACATTCGTAATTCTATGTAAATTATCACTCTCGTATACTATTTTACCAGACGATTTAATAACCATATGTCTGATTAGACTGTGAGATCCGTTTATCATAGTGATGCGATCCGCTTGAGCATATCCAGCACCATTTGCCTTTTTTTGAAGCTCTTTAGTTACTTCGAAATACCCATTAAAAAAATCGAACATTGTCGACCTATCGTTGATAGTGAATCTGTAACCTGTCTTTTTCTGGCTTTGATTGTTAGCAGGTTGCTCAATGACATTATCCAAATGGAAACGAACGTATTCGTATCGTTGTAGATTTTCATTTGTTCTGAAACTCATTTATATGAGTAGTTTAGATAAAATTCACTTTTTAATAACCAGTACCAGATATAAGTCTATTCAGAATCATGTTGTAGTCTTCTTGTTTTGGTTAAGTAGGTTTGGTTGGTTTCATTGATTGTTTAGTTGAACCATGTAATTTTCTCATAATAAGCTCTCCGCTTTTTTCAGCTGCTTTTTTTCCCAGTTTGTCTCCAGCATGTGAAATACCAGATTCTAGCGCTTTTTTGGCAAAAGGTTTTAAAACCATTTCTGGAACTTTACTTAACACCCTTCCAACTGGTTTGAATATGTTATCAACAATAATCCCAGATCCTTTATGCTTATACACAAAACGACCTAGTTTCGGGTGATAAATTCGCTTGTATTCATACGACGACATATATAACTATTAGTTAGATTAATCTCTCTTCTCTCTTAAAATCAAACTGAATGAAGTGTCACTATGATTAAGATCTATAATTCTTCGTTTGCCATCTGTTATATATATCCGAATTTTATTGATCGTATTTTTATTACACGGGTTGTACTGAACTCGCCGAGGCTCTTGTGTGAAACTATAACTCGGGGTGAGAGTTGAGGTACTGAAACTATATATAATATCTGACTCTTCACCATCGACAAGACTGTCACTTATCAAATCACAATGAACATTCAATATTTCTCTGTCTTGTGAGAGATTAGGAATGTAATCTCCAACATTTACACTACTTGTTAGAATCTTTTTATTGAAACCAATAAGATCATTAAAATTACTTTGAGTAAGATCTAATCTGTAATTTGAGGCTAGTGTTATTATTGTCCTGAATACAGTATCGTTAAACTCCAGAGTGATTGGATATTGAGGGTTTGATGAGGTTCCTGTTTTTGTTTTTTCTTTGATTAAATTGTCAAAATCAATGTAATTCCATACTCCTGGGTTGAATATAATTTCCGTCCAATTAGTACCACTATCAGACGAATATCTTATTTTCTGATTATCAAGTTCCCTTGTCACATTAAACCAAGTGAATGACATCGAAATGATTCGATCTAGGCCGATTTCATATTGTCTGTTTGAATCCAGTATTATCGGATTACTGTATTTGATTGTGAAATCTGATGGTTTATTACCACTTATACCTTTGACGATATGACTGGATAATACAAGTTGTCTATTCATTTATATGATTAGTTTAGACTAAAATAGTTTTTGTATATTTTGTTGTATTGTGGCTTATTGAGTATTGAATTTCTCAACAAGATGTCAAGAAGAGCGACACCTGTATTCCGTAGTTCGATGCTATTATTACCAGCAACCTTTGATCCGATAATCAGCTCAAGCTTTTTCATCATTTCTGTCGGATTGTTGAAAAACATTACCTGTCCACCTTTTTTTGTTTTTTTCTTCAAACCAGACCCTTTAATATTTTTTATTTTTTGATTGTTGTAATTGATATAATCATTTAGAACCTTTCTTGTATCTTGAATAATTTTTCTTCGATATTGAGCCTCAGCTTCAGTCATTAAACCCCTATTTAATTTTTTAGTGATATCACTCCAATAGCCAGTTAGTTTAAAACGTTGATCTTTAGCATTTTTCAAGATTTTGTTCAGATAAGATTTCCTCTTTTTGTTATTCATATCTTCTTGTTGAAGTCGTAATTCAATATCATCATAATTCGGTATTTGAAGTTCATCCAAAACTTGATTTATTCTATCCTCTTCAAGAATTTCGTAATCAGGTGTTTCTTCTTCTTCGTATTCAGGTGGAAGATCTTCTGGTTCATACATGTATTCTGAGTCAATATGAATTCGTTTTTCTCCGGATGCTAAATCCTCAAGGACATCTTCATAAGATGGAGGTTTTGGAACTATCTGTTTCTCGTTTTCAGGTAAAACAGGTTGATCAAACAAATCGTCCAATCCATAATCAGGCACTTCATCATCAATAGCTATTCCATAATCTGGAACAGGTCGCTTTTTCTTTGGTAATCTTCTCAACGGTGCTTTTGGGGCTGTAAGTTCCTTTAACTCAGATGTTATAGGTTTGAAAAGTTTCTCTGCCTCAACTTCACCCATTTGATCAGATATCGTTTTTTGTTTTATTGTCTCTCTTACTGTGTTAATCTTTTTACCAAGCTCGGATCGTTTCTCAGCCATTTCTTTCCATTTGAGTAAACTCATTATATCATTTGTTTACATAAAATTTCGTATTTTGTTCGGAAAAATTAGGGTTATCATATATAAAAACGCTCGCATAGCGTGTCGCATAGCGTGTCACCATGCGATAAAATTGTATAACATATTATCATATGAAGATTCAAAATTACGACATCCAAGATGATGAAAACAACGATTTTGTTCAACTAAAGAGTTTCATGCCAAACCGATGTTTTAGGATGCTTATTTGTGCTCCCTCTGGTGGTGGTAAAACAAACCTTCTGCTTGATATGATATACAGGCTCTTATACTTTGATAAAATATATCTTTACGCTCGCAATCTCCAACAAAGCAAATATAAGCATCTGTTGAAATCTCTTGAACCAAAATCAAAATCAAAAGAGGTCGGTTATGACGTGATAGAAGCAAGTAACGATGAAATCATCCCTCTGACAGATTTGTCTGATGAAAACCAAAAATTAATCATATTTGATGACTATTTGAATACAGGTAAGAAAAATGACGAACGGATACGTGACTACTTTACCAATTCTAGAAACAAAAATTGCTGTTGTATATATTTAAGTCAAAGCTATTACGGAACCGATAAAACAATAAGACTGAATAGTTCACATTTTTGTGTTTTTGATTTTCCTTCTATAAACGAGCAATCGATGATTTGCCGAGAACTGAACATAAATAAATCAGATTATCAGAAAGCTACTAAGGATCCATATAGTTTTTTGTATGTTGATAAGGTCAAAAAAAAGGTAGCCCGAATATTATATGAGTTATACAAACGGTATCCTTAATCATGATGATTCTCAAGGACTAGGTAAGATAGGTTCAAGAGGTTTACCTGGTATTGGATTTAAATTAGATTCAAATAATGATTATGATATGCAAAACAAAAAACTGGTTAATGTAAAACAGGGAACTAATAATAACGACGTTGTTACTAAACAATATATTGATTCTGAAATAGCTAAGATTCCCATTATTGATGCATCTAAATTTGTCGCAATATCTGGTGATACGATGACTGGATCACTCGTTGTCCCAAAAGACAATTATCCAGTTCATGGCGATCTCAACAAGGTTATAAGTTATGAATCACAAAGGGAGATATTCTTGTCAAAGAAGGAAGGAGGTCAAATGGAAGCAAATATTGATATAAATAATAATACAATTTTCAATGTGAAAGACCCCACACAGGCAGATCATGCAACAAATAAAAAATATGTCGATAACCAACTTGTGAAAAAATTGGATAAAAATGTTGATATTGATATGACAAATAAATCAATTACTAATCTTAAATTACCATCAAATCAAAAAGACGCCACAAATGTAGAATTTGTTAATAAAAGAATTACTGAAACACAAAAAAATTATCTCAAACTTGATGGCACAACAAGTATGTCTGGAGACTTGAATTTAAATAACAATAAAATTGTTAACTTACAAACCGATTACAGAGACTCGAAATCCGCAGCTAATGTTGATTTTGTGCAAGAGGAAATAAAAGATTTGAGAAATCTTGTCACTCAAAAAATTCGTGAATCTCATATCAATAACTCAGGTCAAAAAAGGGACACCTTCAGATACTTAATGGAAGACGATGATGAATCTTCGAGTGAAAAAAATATCAATGTTTTGGGTATTGTTGACTTTCCCAATTCTCCACATCAAATTAATAAAAAAGCTTACCAACTTCAACTCTTGTTTGAAAAAAGCTCACCCAACAAGTACCAGTCACGCCTCGGTTTTAACTTATATAAACTTCCAGTCGGGTATTACACAATGGTCGTTGAATGGTTTCCGCCGGAAATGAATGAGATAACTGTAACAGCTCAAGGAAAAACGATTTCAATTTCTGATGAAACAACCAAAACATTCAAGAATTACACCAAAACAGTTATCCATTTACACAGATGGGGTAGCTCACCTCCACAATTCCTTTATCTTGATTTGCATGGTACAGTCAGTAATCCATCATTTTTAACAATTGGTAATCTAATTGTTTATGGCGTTAAAGAAACAATTTCAAACGTTGACCCAAGTGTCTATGACACCGCTTTTGTTTTTAAAAATGGCAAAATGGCGATGGAAACGGATCTTGATTTAAATAATCATAAAATAGAAAATTTAGACGATCCATTAAATGAAGGCGATGCCTGCAATAAACGTTCTTTAAATATTGTGGAAACAAAAATAAATGAATTATCTTATTATACTAAGGATTATATATACAGAACTATTTTCGGTAATGATTTTTATGATCTAGAAGAAACAAGCACGTATAATCTCGTAAATGGTGCATCCGGTGTTGTTATTAGTGGTCTACGACCTAATTTCATCCTCGGCACAAATCGTCTTATAAATTTTTATAGTCCAAAATATGGTTTACAATTAAATATAAAGACACATATTCGAACAGTTAATATATTCAAGCATAATACAAGTTTTACATTCTTCATGTCTTTTTTGCACGATACAACCAAAACATGTGAAATCAGTTGGTCAAACACTGTGAACTTTCATGTCAAATTCCATCCTCGATATCAGATCACCGATAAAAAATTAATAATTGATGCTCGCTCCACAACTTATGAAAAAACATTCACAACCGACTTCCAAAACAAGCAAATTTTTGTATGGATATGCTATAACGACTCTAATAATTTACATAAATTCAGTTTGAGTAATTACTCATCTCATGTCCAAGAAACATTCGCTGCACCTGTTAACTTTCAAAGTAGACAACTTGAAATAGACTATAACGGATATGTTAAAAAAGTAGGTTTGATTGATAAATTCATTGATATAGGCAGCTTAGAATTTCATAAAATTTTATTAGAGGAAAAGAGAAATGGTTCTTATCTAGAATAATATAAACAAAGAATATATGTCAAGTTTCACAGACTATGAAAAACATCATTTACATAATTACGTATACAAAAAAGAAACCTTATACACTAAACAAGAGGTTAATATTAAAATGACTGCATTGAAGTCTGAAATACGATTACAATTATCAGAAACTTTATTCTGGGAAAGTTATCAACTAGCTGATTGCTTATATAAGATAGACCGAGGTATTCCATCTGAGGTTACTTTTGATAATTCAACTAGAGCAGTATCAGATCTTTTTGATCAATCTCTTAAAGAAAATCATTCTAATCAAACAACACAAGCAAATAGACCAATTTTATGTACAAAAGCCGAAAAAATCAATTATCGATATTATTTAAAATTCGATGGAAATAAGCGAATGTTATCAAACATAAATTTAAATCCTGGTTCTGGACAAGCTGATATAGTTAATGTTTTCATTGTTTATCGATTGAATTCATACACAGGATCTTATGCCGTTCGTAATGGACTTTTCGGACACGATGATGGAGGTTATGACAAATTTGTTGCATTCTCGCCGACTGGTGAGTTACTTGTAAGTGGAACAACAAATCAGCATATTGTCATTGGATCAAGCTCTTTTAATAGTAAGAATGCTACAGCACCATACCAATCAAAAGCTAATGCGGGTGAACTGAATAAATGGATCTGTTTATCAATTCACTGGGATGTACCTGGTGGTAACAACGCTTCTGAAACATGGTGTAACGGCAAAAAATTAGCTGATTTTACAGCAAGAACATCACAAGGAAGTACCAACATGACATTTGGAGATTTGAATACCTCTGGTATTGCAGGCTTGAAAGGCGATATAGCTTTTTATTGTCTTTATAAGGGTAAAACTCTCACTGAATCAAATATCAAATTACACCATTACGTACTTTGTAGATGGTATGTCAATGATTATGATCCGATTTCATTCAATTAAAATATATAATCATATAATATGAAGAATATATTCAATTGGAACCATGTTTCAGAAAAATTAACGGAAGATGAAATATCTCAGTTGAAAGCATTGTACAAATTCTATCATAAGAAATATTGGCTTGCCAAAATGACTTTTAAATATTACAAAAAGGCAGAACTTACATGTAATATCGGATCTGTTTTATTGGTAGTAACAGGGACAGTAGTTGGTGGTGTAACGCTAAACCCTATTCCTCTCGGGATAATATCTGGTTCTGGGCTCTTGCTTAAAACATATTCAGAGGCTAAAAATTACAAAAGGAAGATTGAGATGTCTAAATTCGCATACACCTCATATGAAAAGGTTTTAATAGATTTGCGGTCTTTTATGAGAGGACTGGAGTATAATGACAAAGAATTTCTTGATTATGTCAAAGTTCTTGATGATATAATCATTGATATGTGTCCGTTAACTGACAAATTTGAAAAGAAATATAATAAGGTATTCATCCAATAATAAATTTTATCTTATCACCAATAAGAGACATAATTTTTGCCCAATACCGATCGTAAAAGGCCAATGTTTTTTTAGATTTGCTAATTGGAATATTTTTGTAAGGTATTCCCATCATCTTGAATATCTTTCTCATAATAAAATTAACGCTAATCATTCTTTTCCTTGTACCATTTACTTGATCAATAATATTACCTATCTCTACAAAAACTCGTTCAATTTTACATTTTTGATGGTGTGATATTTCTATATTATATTTTTCTTCGATTTTCAGTAACAGGTTGTTAATGTGGTACTCTCGATGGTAAACAGATTTTCTTATAAATCAATGTCTATTCTCATAGAAATCAACATATTCTTTTGCATAATTATATCCTTGTACAACACCACAACTTCGACAAACTTGCATTCCGTCTTCGTTTATAACCTCCTGATTATCACAGCATTCATCATCTTTCGGTTTTTTATTAGAATCTTCTATTTTTTCGTCACAAAAAGGACAAACAACTTCTGATTCTTTCAGGTAATCGTGAATATCTGAGTTACAATACATTCTATACTATTATATGATATTATATTTTTAAGTAATATTCATCCGATGGCAAACTGCGCTCGTACTCCCAACTATGAGATAATGCCAAATATATTTTCCATGAGATAATACCAAATAGATTTCCCATGAGATAATACCAAATAGATTTTCCATGAGATAATGCCATATAGATTTTTCCATGAGATAATACCAAATAGATTTCCCATGAAATTGTGCCAACATATGGTAAAGTAGTTATAGTTGGGAAGTTCAGAGCGGATTTTTGAAAAAATGCGCTCGTACCCCCAACTATATAACTACTCTTATGTCTTGGAGCCTCTATGTACTACGGATCATTGGTTGCTGCTTTTCACGGGTGTTTCTGGCTGTTTTTATTGTCAAACCCAACTCAACTTCAAACGCAAAATTTTCTTCAGTCTCAATCCTTTCACTTCCAAGAGTGCCTAAAATCAAAACTCAAGACAAAAGGAATACCAAATTTCATTTTCTAAAATACTTTAATATAAATATTTTAGAAAATGAAATTTGATTTCATTTGAATGATCACACTGTAGGATTGCGTCCACAGACTCAGAAGTCAGAATCACCTTGCTACGAAAATAGACCCTCTCCAAAATAAACTCTACATGAAAGAAAATCCTTTCTTGCGAAGTTATGACGTCGTCTGCTGACGTAAGTCGTTCCCAGGCTCCGTGGCTGCCTTGACCCTTTTCTTTCATGGCGGCGCCGTTAAAATTGCGCTTTTCCTATAGCTTCTTTTCTCGCCTAGTTCATAGCCTGTATCGTTGGATGCAGAAAAAAATAATGTACAAGATGCGAGTAGAGTTACTTTCAATGAATCCCTGATTTTACATTCCTGAACGAAGGCTAGTTTATTACTAAGATCGATGGCTAAAGGTCTAGTAGTCAGTACTTTCCTCCCAAGCGTTACAGATTTGTTACGATAATACCGCGTCCATATTTTCGGATCCTTATTAGTTTAAAATGAAATGTTTAACATTGATGTCCCAAACCATGCGAGGGCACGCTAAAGTTCTCTTTCGTGCAAAATGCCCGCGTGTCGCGGCTCTGCACAGCAGCTTAAGTTCACGCGCGCTCGCGTGTTTTACGTCTCGCTCAGTTACCTTCGGAGAAAAGGAGAACTGATCTACTAACACATCCGTTGCTGCGTGGCCCTTCAAAATTATCCTTTGTCTGTTGGTACATAATCTTTAGCATTTTAGGAGCCTTTCGCGCTCAGATTGCGAGAAGTGAAGGGGAGCTACTTGTGAATGCAAAACATCGCGAGGCGACAGGAAATGGAGAGGAAGCGATTGAACTTTTCCCAAATACCCCTCTCTCCTCTTTCCTTACGCAACATTTAACCTCACACCACTTAGTATTTCAGAAGAGATGCGGGGTCTTTGTCGTCCGTTTAACAAGGTCCAGTTAATAAGGGTTGACTACTCACAGGGGAATATTCAGTATAAAAGTGATCGGAGGGGCAATAGATATTTTGGGTTAGGAACTCACGATGTTAATGCTCTTTGGGAACTTGTAGTTTTGTTCATAAGCCTTTTGTGTGGTGAGATACAGGCAGGTATTTTGGATTAAGTTTTAGCCGATACGTGTTTATTTGGCCGTTGTCATCGTTTATTCGGGAACTTCCTGTCACTTTTCAGCCGGCTCATACGGGCCCGCTTGATATTGATAAGGGTTGAATGCTTGTATTTAGATGCTTCGGTTATGATTAGGACATGTTGGGTGACGATATAATTAATCTCAAGAGCGGTTGATGGTAAGGTACAGATTTAGGCAGAAATGAAGATGTGCTTTTAGTTACAAACGTCCGCTTTATCGGCAGTTGAAACCAGTTAAGATAGTCTTTCGCTCACCCTGCAGCTTTTCACTCCTTCAGCCTAATTGCTTTACATTATTTTCGGTCATTTATAAGTATTCAAAATCCAAGCGGAAGCACACTGAAAAGCGTGCCATGTTTAGAGTCTGTTTACACGGTTATCCAAATAAAAACGCAAGTGACTGGGTGACGGAAAAATTAAAAATTCTGTGCAAAATGACAATATTTGAGCTCACTCGAAACAACTAAGGAAAAGAAAGCTGGCCTAATGTAATGATCAATTTTGGGCTGCCCGGTCCCTTTTTTTTTTGCGGATTAAGGAGACGTTTGCTTTTGCGTTTGTTTTTTATGTGTATTTTTTGATGGGAACTGAGTCATTTCAACTCCCTCTGAACTCCTTAATTTGCAAGGCGATAGCGTAATCACCAAGCGGAAGTTTTTAATTTGTTTTGTAAAATGGAGGAAGAAGTGTAAAGCTACACATTGATGACAGCCCGCCGGTGTTTACATAAATTCGCACAAAACAATTGCACTGTTTGCCTTATAGATCATGGAGATTCTCAAAATAAATCGACCCTTGGCCACGGACAATGCCTTGTTTTAACACGAACCAAAACAAGGGTTAAATATTCTGTGCAAGGAAGTTTAGCACCACACAAACTAGCTACTTACCTTGAAGTACACGATTACCACAGCCGCTTTCATCACGATGAAGCTAATTTTGATTGTCGTTTTCGTCTTTTCTCTTGGTGTTCTGACGCCGTTGGCTGAGAAAATTCCACAACATGATGAAACCGAGGAGTGTGCCTCGAACAATGATCCATCGCTTACTTACCGCGATGCCTCGCAGAAGAGAGAATTTAAAGAAGGTTTGTGAAATAGCTTTTACCAAAACAAAACAATGAGTAAGTTCTCTCGTCGGCTATAGATAAGCTCAGAGCGCCGAAGCTTGTGTGATAAGCGAACTACAATCGTCTTCGGTCCTACGGGATTACTGCGTCTGAAGTTCAAAGAAAGCTGAATTTTCAGTCCGACTTTGCTTCTATTAGGTTGAGAGTTATTACAATGGTTGACTTTGCCCGAGGAGGAATTAACTTCACCTTTGCATCTTAGTTACAGGCTTTTCACTACATCAAACTTATAAACTAGTTAAACTCCGCGCGAAATCCAGGGAGCCAAGAAGTCCGCTTTAGCTTCGACTAACAAACCACTTTCGTACGCCAAAACAATGTTTACTTAGCAATTTCACAGCGTTAGCAATCGAAACAAGAAGAGTTGACGATTTATTCTAGTTTTGAGCAGTACATACAGACATTATTGTAATCTGACATGCATTCCTTTGGTTTTATCTTAGGTCGGCGCTGGCGAAAAGTCAACTCCTCTCCCGTGTGTTTTGGAGCCAGAAATCATCAGTTTGGCAGATTCTACGTCCCATCGAGTGGCAAGTTAGGTGCCATAAAGTTGGTTCACCGCTACGGTTATGTGTCCTGTGATACTCGAAAGACTTCCTTCTGGTCTTACTGGGGTTGCGGTGACAATCCATGGAGCGGAATTAAAGATCTGGTCGACATTGTCATAACAAACTCGGCCAACCACATCCTTTTCCCGCCAAGCCAGTTCATCGCCATGAGTACAAAGTGGTCCAAGAGTAGTAAAGGGCGCTCACATGGCAAGATTGGCCTCGTTTTGATGTGGAGGGTGTGACCTCGTTTTGATGTGGAGGGTGTGACCTCGTTTTCATGTCACCGGAACCGGAAGTGACCGGAAATGTGGAGGTCACGTGACTTCTGGTGGAAAACCGCTGACCATTTGTAAAAATAGATCGCGGGCTCAGGGAACCGGAAGTCACGTGATTTGAGATGGGAACCCGCTGGGGAGTGTGCGCTCAGAGTCCAAAGTCCAATTTAGCCACCTGGGGTAGGTCCTTTACTCAAAACAACACAGGAAAATGCCATGGAACATGCTTTATTGGTTTTTCATTCGTATTTTTGACAACAAGTGGGAAAAAAACGAATCCAAAACAGGACACCAGATGGGGGTCCTTTTTACAAGAAGCTTAAACAGGTTTTCATCCGTGGAATGACTTGGCTTTTGGTGTGACCCAGAAAGTAGAGGGTTTTGCGGTTAGCATCATACGGATCTCGGAGTTCTCCTCAGAATCCTTCCATGGCGTCCTCGTTTTCATAACAAATGCCATACCACAAAGGATTGTCTTTCCAAACGTCCTTGACTTGCTCCACAAACTCAGGGTCTTCTTTCCATCGTTGAAGAGCGTTGACTTCAAGGACGGAAAGAGGAACGACGTGTTGGCAGCTAGGACAAGTGAGGATCTGACGCTGCTTTGTGTATGGCTTGTCACAGGCGATGGCACAGCCGGCATGACAAGGTTGACCACAGCACCTCAACGTGGCATAATTGGTGACAGGTGTCGAACAGATCACACATGGTTTGGATTGAGCCATCAGGCGAAAGGATCAAAGAGTGGATTGGTCAAGAGCTGAAATTCGATCTGGGTGATGATGCCTTCGACGCGGAGTCGGCACAATTCTTGGTAAGTGACTTGGTAACGTAAGGGTTGGACCAGGTCTAGGATTTGTTTTCGGATGTCTCCCAAACGTTGAAGGATTTGCACGGCTTCAGGACTGATCTTGTCGGCTTTAGGACTGACTTTGTCGCCCATTCACCACTGGTAGAAGTTTTTCAAGGTTAATAAACACAATTCGTTACGACTGAGGACTTTTTCACTGTGAAGGCGAAGCAGTTCAAAATAAGAAGCTTTGAAGCGGATCTCCTTCAAGTCTTTTTCGAGTTGAGACAACAAGGTTCGTAGACGATCAATCACTTGTTGGGCTTCTGGACTAATGTCTGGATCATCCATGGGTTTGAAACATGGAATGGGACGGTGGTTTTTATAGAGAAACAAAGGGTCACGTGAGAGGGTAACGAACCAATGAGAGGGAGGTCCCATGGTGCTTTGGGAGGGGAAGGGGTGGGGGGACCCCCCTCCCCCCTCCTTAGATGGTCCATGATGCGTTGTGCGGATTGGGGTATATAGGTCGAGCGAGGCCCCAGGACACCACTCTTAGCTTTGAGTTCGGTCTGTGTGACTTATGTTTGTGGTGTCAGCTGAAAAATGGTGAAATCAAGAAAGCCCTTGGGCTCCTTAGCCGGTTTGATGAACGTGGGGGTGAGGAAGCGGTGAGAAGGAGAGTGCGACCAGACCGAACGGCAGTGGAACGCCAGACGAGAAACATGTATGAAAGGGGAGAACAAACCTGGCGTCCTTTAACCCGTCAGCGCGTGGCAGCAATTTTTGAGTTGTTTTTAAGGTGCATGATTTGGACAGAGAATGGCGAGCGTGAGGGCCGACCACATCCCGACATCGTGGAAGCGTTGCTGGGCACCCTGGTCCGACGCATCATTCCATGGGTCTACCAGCACCGCGTCTGGAGTAAGAATGAGCGTCGCTGGCCCATGTCAATTGAACATTATCGGGAAATCGACAATGATCTGGCCAATTATCTGCGGAGTGTTTATGAGGGCCACCAATGGCAAAGAATCAGACGGTATTTCGGGGACATGGAGAGGGTGCGAGAGCAGCGGCGTCGGGAGGAGCGGGAGAGGAGGCAGAGGGAAGTGAGACTGAACCAAGTGCGGAGAGTGTTACAACTGTAAATAGACTTGAACATTTTTATTTGTTTTTTATTGTGAGTCAAGGCTGCTGTAAGTCAAGACCAACTATTTATGACCATGGTGCAAAGTCAGTGTTGTGAGCATTTTTTATTTTTTAATTAAAAAAAAGAGTTGATGTTTTTAGAAATGGTTGTCCGTGTCCATCTCTTGCCACGCGGGTGGGGCGCGCCTAGGTACAATTGGAAAAGCTATGTACAATTGAAAAAGTAAAAAAAATTGAAAAAGAAAGCTATCTACAAATGGAAAAGTAAAAACTAAAAAAATTGGAAAAGCTATGTACAGATTGAAAAATAAAAACTAAAAAATTGGAAAAGCTATGTACAGATTGAAAAACTAAAAACTAAAAAACAAAGCTATGTACAATTACAAATGAAAGTCTTCGAGCTCCAGGCGTAATTGATCAATGTTCTCGGGTAGCCTTGAATTTCTTCTCGGGTTGAACTGTCCACATCGTGGGATCCACGATAGCACTGCTTTGATGAAGGGTGGGCTTTTTGGGACCCCAAGGGACAAATTGACAACCAGTGACCAGGGTGGCGGCATTCTCGTTGACGTGGTAGTAATGGTCCGAGCGGTACCACGATTGACTGGGGATGTCAAAGAGGTAGACGGGTTTGCCTTGATCCATGGCCAATTGCACAGTCCAACCTGTGCCTCCTTTCACGCGTTTTTTATCCTGTTCCAAAATGCTAAAAGCATAGAGGGTATGTGCTTTTTTGGCAATTTGATAATTGCGTTGCAACAATTGCAGGGTGTAAAAATGACTGGGCATTCGTTTCCCTAGTTTCTCAGCCGCCTGGTGAAGATGCGGGTTGGCCAGCATCAAGACTTCTACGGTGGAAGGGGTGATGAAGGTGGCCCGAGGATGATTAGGGGGGACCAGGACTTCCACTTGCATCCCAAACTGTTTGGACATTTGTTCGACGAGTTCATCGGTGCCTTTGGCTCCCCCGGTGTACACCACATGTCCATGGCCAATTTGGAGTTCCAAGGCCTCGACATCGTGTTCTCCGATCATGTCGATGTCGGGGGGCATTCGTTGGGAAATACGTACCCGGTGTCAGGGCCTACAATAGCTAGAATCTCGGTGGGACTCAACCCTAAGGCCAAACCCAAATCAATGAGGTGATGAGCTCGACACTGTTTGAACGTGAATCCCGCTGCCAGACCTCGTAGGGCACGTGCAAACAGATAGTCGTCGTCGGAAGCAAAGTCGTCCCGTTTGAGATCTTGGTAGTAGTCCATCTACTTTGAATGACGACCCAGGGAACGAGGGGTCGTCTTAAATAGGGACAGCTGACCAATGGGAACACGAGAGGACGTTATAGGGTCATGACAAGCTGACCAATGGGAACACGACAGGTCCAATTATGGTCATAAAAAGGTGACCAATCCCATGAAGGGGTCCAAGGTATAAAAAGGCATGGATGGGTGAAAAACAACCTTCAGCACGATGTCCGTCGATGTGTCTCTAGGGCGTTATCCCGGTCGGAAGAGAAAATCGTCCCAAAGCGTACACCCTGCGGGGAAGAAAAAGAAGGAGGAGAAAGAGAATGTGGTGACGCCCGAGGACTGTGATCCTGTAGTACGCGAGGTGGTGGAAGACACCCGAGCCGCGGTGGAAGACATGATGAAAGAATTGAATGACATGGTGGAGCAATCTACACCACAATTCACTCTGACGACCGTGTATGACAATGAGGAGGACTATGCTCAAGCGAAAGCCAACAGTGAAAGAAAGTCATTCCCCCCTTCGGTGGACTATATGGTATGTCCTTGCCATGACGTGCGTTTGGAGGCACGAGAATCTCAAAAAGGATGGAAGTATGTGAAATGTCCCATCCAACCGTGTTTGCTGTTTTGTGGACAAGATCAAGCCCTTGAGTATATGAAAGCGGTGTATAGTCAACCTCATCCAGAAGTGTTGGACGTGTGGTGTTGTTTGCAATGCTTTTGCCGTGAACCCGCCACGCTTCAACAGAGTCATTCTACCCAGAACCCCGATCGATTGTATGTGACCTGTTCCAAGAAAAAGTGTGGCTTCTTCCGGTGGGCCGATCAACCGTTGGGTCCCAAGTACTGGAGTTGGTTTCATGACCATCCCCCCAAAAAAGCCGATCCACTCGCTGAACCGCCTTTACCCAGCCGTGATGCTCAAGGGTATCCCAAACGTGGGGTGGACATCCCTGGCCCGCCACCTCCTGTGAGAAGGAAAGAGGATCGGCCCCTGACAGACTATGAGAAACAATTGTTGCGAGAAATTCAAGATCTCAAGAACCGTCAAGAAATGATGGTGGCTCCAGCTCCACCGCCCCCTAAGTACAGTGACAGTGTTGAGAACTGGCAGAAAGGTCTAGAGACGATCACCTGTGGACGTCTAGGTCTCTTTTAACGTATAAAGGAGAACGAATAAAATTTTTTATTAGTGTGACCATGGAGTCTGTGTGGATGTGTTATGCGTGGGAAGGTCTCTTGTCTCTGGTGCAATGGCAATGTCATCAAACCCTTTGCCAAGTGTTATATGATCACCAACCCGGTGCCAAAATCCCCATTCCCCCTTGTCCCGAGGACACGCATCCTCTCCAGATCTTTGAAGAAACCCACGTGGACCGCAACTTGTATCGATGGGTGGTGTTTGTCTTATGGTTAAAAACCCACCCGAACGCGTGGCGATGGTATCGAATCATTCAAAAGGCGCATCCCAACACTGTACCCACCATACCGACCTTATGGGATGAATGCCAGAACGTATGGCCCCTCGAAAGAAAAACAATGTCTCCCAACAATGGTTGAGCCGTTACCACGATCCTCGAGCCCCCGGCAGTTTAGGAGTCGTGCAACGGTTTGCCAAAGCCCATCAGATTCCTTTGAAAAAAGTCCAACGGGTCTTGGAACGGGATTTGGCCTATACCTTGCATAAACCGCGACGTCGTCGTTTTCCCACGGTACCCGTGATCGTAGGAGGCTGAGATGATCAATGGGTAGCGGATTTAGTGGAAGTTCAACCGTTGGCCAAGTATAATCGGGGGATTCGGTATTTACTGACGGTGTTGGATGTGTTGTC
Source organism: Siderastrea siderea (assembly GCA_964030785.1). NCBI lineage: Eukaryota > Metazoa > Cnidaria > Anthozoa > Scleractinia > Rhizangiidae > Siderastrea > Siderastrea siderea. The sequence goes on from OZ034976.1 coordinate 45,608,624, forward strand.
CAAGTACGCGTGGGTGCAACCGTTGAAAGCCAAAACCGGGGTCGCCTTGGTCCATGCCTTTGACAAGATTTTGAAAGGACGACGTCACCCCAATCGATTGCAAACGGATCGAGGGAAGGAATTTTACAACCGGACATTTCAACGTTGGCTCGACGAGCAAGGGATTCAACATTTTTCGACTGAAGGGGATGCTAAAGCCAGTGTGGTGGAACGATTTAACCGCACCTTGAAAGAACGTTTGTACCGTTATTTTACCGCCGCCAACACCTTACGGTTTGACGATGTGTTACCCGAGTTGGTGCAAGGCTATAATGCCACACGTCATCGAAGTATTGGCATGGCCCCCCAGGACGTGACGTGGGACAACGAAGAAGCCGTGTGGAAACGATTGTACGGCAAACGGTTCAAAGGAAAGAAAAAAACCTAAATTCAAAGTAGGAGATCGTGTACGTCTCAATAAGATTCATCGACCCTTTGAAAAAGGCTATTTACCCGGTTGGACCGAAGAAGTCTTTGTGGTGCATCGTGTGGTCCCGGGACCCGTGCCCACTTATAAGATTCGCGAATGGGATGACACCCCCGTTCAAGGCACGTTTTATGAGGAGGATTTACAAAAAGTCCATTTGTCCGACGTGTTTCGGATCGAAAAGGTACTTAAGCGACAAAAAGATCGATGGTTGGTCAAGTGGAAAGGGTGGCCAGACAAGTACAATAGTTGGATTGCAAGCCAAGACGTGACGTCTCTCCGACCACCCAAGAGGAAAAAGACCCAAGAGACCCCACCCAAGAGACCCAAAAGAAGACGACGCGACTAGACAGACATGACGTTCGTCCCCAACTCTTCGTTTTACGTGACGTTGATGAGTCATGCTAGTACCAAGGAGTTTCCTGAGAACAAGAGTCATCATTTCAGAAACCGATTGCCCAAACCCATCCGATTTGTAGGACGAGGATGGATGGCGGGCATGGTGAGTTTATCCTTACCCAACATTCCAGTGATAGGGGAACAATCGGTCGGTGACTCCCATCCTCTGTTGTATGTACGATGGCACGAACGGGTGCATGACACAGACGATCAAGGGAACGACGAGTGGTGGCATCAACGTCGCGAACTCTTTGTCTACGGTCGAGATATGAGAGACCTCTTGTCCTCGTCGACGGGATCGCACTTTTTTCATCAACTGGTGTATCGTTACGAGCAAAGCCGTGCTAAACAAACCCAACCCCTAAACAAATGGGCGGAGAACAATGGCGTCAAATTGTACCCGACCTTTGAATGGACCTCAGAAGGGGATTTGTTGTTGAATACTGTCAATGTGGATTACAAAGTTCAAGTGGCGCACGTGTCATGGGGCAAAACCTTGGCCCTGAAAATGGGATGGATTGAACAAGTGTCGACGGGCGTGTATCGATTGGGTCCCAATCTCTTGCAAGAATTTCATTCGGACATGATTCCCACGCCGACGGATGTCCGCGATGCCGGCAACAAGCCCATCTTTTGGAAAGTGGATGGGGATTATATGATGTTGAGTATGACGTGTAATTGGCGGTTTGTGAATTTGAACGAGACCTTTCGTCCCTCGTCGGAATTTCCCTCGACGCGTCCTTTGCACGTGTACTGCGATGTAGGGACCAGCAGCATGGTGGGTGGTCGCATCACGGATCTCTTACGAGAAATCAAGTACCATCCCAAAGACACCACCCACTTTGAACCTCGACATATTCAATATGTCCCGGTACGCAATGAAGCGGTGGAAATCGTGGAAACCCAGATGGCCGAAACCAATGGGGATCTGGTGCAATTTGGCGAAGGGCGTACCCTCCTAACCCTCCACTTTAAAAGGGAAGTGATGGTGTGAAGAAAAAGAAGACAAGATGTCGTTCTACGTGACGTTACCGAGTCATGCCAACCGACATGAATTTCCCAACAACCAAGCCAATTCCTTCAAGATTCGTTTACCTCAACCGTTACAGCTCACGGGGGGTTCATGGCAAGTGGGTTTGAGTGCCATTTCCTTACCGGATGCTCGCGTCAATTTGTACGAGTTGGTGAAGAAAGACGGGTACATCATGTCAACGTCCTGGGACCAAACCTATCCCGCCCCGGGAAAAACCGATGGAACCATGGCCGGTCGCCCAGGATCCGCTAAAACCCTCATCAATGACATTCAAGATTTGGATTGGGTGGTGGATGGTGTGAGTTTCATGAAAGCCACCATTGCTCACTTGGAACAACGGCGCAAGGAAACAGCGATTCAAGGAGGTCGGTTTACCAATGATCAAGGCAAACACACGTACGTCAAGTTTCGTTGGGAAGGGGAGGATCTGCTCATTGACAACAGCAATGTGTGTCATTGTACCGAAGAGACACCATCCTTCGACATCTACACCAAATTAGCTGTCAAGATGGGATGGTTACGTAAAATTAGCAGTGGATGGATCTTGGGCCCGAACTTACAGCAAGAATTCTTAGGGGATCAAATACCCGACATGACCAACAATAGCGATTGGAACGATGTGGACGACGAGGACGACAATCCAGTCTTTTGGACCGTTTATTCGTCTTTGCCGGATTATTTAGTATTGAGTATGAGTTGTAATTGGCGTTTCACGAACTTGAATGTGGCGTTTCGTGCGGTGGTGGGTGAACCCACACGATCGTTGCACGTGTACTCCGACGTGGCAGGCAGTACGATTGTGGGCAATCGCGTGACCGATTTGTTGCGTGAAATCCAGTACAAGCGGCAAGGACGTGGCACCCTGTATTTTGAACCGTTGCACATTCAATACATGTCTCTTCGTAACGAGGTAGTGGAAATTATCCACATTCAAGTGGCTGAAACGATTGGTACCGGAGGAGACTTGGTCAAGTTTGGCGATGGCCATACCATTGTCACGTTGCACTTCAAAAAGACATAAAAAGGGGGTCTTGGAAAAGGGAGTGTCCAATCACAACAAAAATGCCCAAGACAAGAGTGCGTCGAAGGAGACGAAGAAGGGAACGAGGGGGTTTATTCCCACTCGCTGCGCTTATTCCAGCCTTGATCGCTGGGGGAAAAGCCGTGGCGTTGGGCGCAGCGGGTGGTGCGGCGAGTTACGATGCCAAAAAAGGGTTGGAAGCAGCTTTTCGAAAAAGAAGACGATGACGGTATAAAAAGAGACGAGTCCTGTGACAAAAACAAAACTTGATCCTTGGTAACGCGTGAAGACGACGGCACGATGCAAGGAGGAAGTTTGACACGATTTCGTACGGATGAGTGGTATGATCAACATGGCAAAGGGTTCATGACGGATCTCTTGCGTGGCGGTTTCCAAGGCCTTAAAAGCACCCGGAATCCTTTAAAACTGCCTAGTAATATAAAGAGAGGATTGGAAACGGGCTTCACACGAGGTGTCAAACGCAAAGCCGAAGACGTCATCAAAAAGGAAATCACCAAACAAGCCAAGAAAGCCTTGAGTCACAAGAACGTGAAAGAAGCCGTGCGGGTGGCCAGTGCTTTGTTTCCCAAACAAGTCAAACGTGCGCGCGATATTTTTGGAGCCGTACATTCACGACCACGACGAATTCGTAGTGATCGAGGTATGTCTCAATGGGGAGGACTGTTTCCTTTTTGGAAACTCATGCGACGACAACGTGGAGGCTGGTTGAGTCCCGAGGTGATGAGAGTACCCGGGTTTGATTTGAGACAACGCTTAGCACGACGACGACGCTATAAAAACCCCTCACGACGATGGGGTACCACCACTCGACGACGACGTTAAACATGCCTGACGTGAGTACGCAAACCGCGCCAGCTTACGCGCGTTCCGAAGGGACCGTGAACCCCGCGTTACGGATTTTCAAGGTGCCTCCCACCGACATTAGCATCAATGCCTATCGCATGGTCACCATCCAACCCACCACCACGGGCATCAATCCCATGGAATTCATCATTCCGGGGTTGGACGATTTTGTGGATTTGGGACGCAGTTACTTTACCATGGAATTGAGTTTGAAAAAGAGTAACAATGCCAACTTGGTGGCCGCTGAAAAATTGTGGCCCGTCAATAATTTGGCAGATTCCATCATCAAACAAATTGACTTGCAGTTGAATGGCACGTTGATCAGTCCTCAATCAGACACCTATCATTACAAAGCTTACCTAGAAACCTTGCTGAATTATGACCGAGAAGATGGCAAGACCGTGTTGGGGCCCCAAGGATGGTTCAACCAAGTGGATTTCCCACCCCAATGGACCAACAACAACACAGACACAACCACACCGCATCAAAACTACCTGGATCTCAGTGTCAATCACAAAGGGGCCTTGGGTGCGATGGTAGCTGAAGTGGAGAAGTATGCTGGAGGCGTCACCCACAGTCTGGTGTTTACCCCACACTTGGAAGTGTTTCACACCGGCAAACTGTTGGTGCCAGGCATAGAAATCAAGATGAAATTTCATTTCAATGGCCCGAACCTGTTTTTCAATGGAGTGGCTCTGGCAGGCCGATTGATAGAAGGTGATGTGAAACTACGGTTTCATCTATGTCAACTGCGTTTGAATGAGGCCATCTACACGAGTTTGTCTGAAAAAAGACACAATGAAGGCCAAGTGGCTGCCTACCCCACCGTCCGCAGTGAAATCCGTACCTTCAGCATGCAAGGCAACCTGGTCCGCTTTGACATCCCCAACCTGTTTCAAAACAGAATACCTGACCGATTGATTGTAGGGTTGTTGGACAGCCGAGCCTTTAATGGAGATGTGACCCGAGATCCCTTCTGCTTCCAGAAATTTGGTCTGACCTCCATTAAACAGATTGTCAAAGGAGAAGAATACCCTTATGAAACCCTGCACTTAGTGCACAACAATGGCACCCGAGATAATCTAGGCTACTTCCGTTTTCTGCAAGCCAGTGGCGCTTGGTGTAAAAAGAAAGGCAATATGGTAGAACTAGGAGATTGGGGCCAAGCTAAAAATTGTACCTTGTACATGTTTGACAATGTGGCCAATGGATGTGCTGACAGTCAAAACCTCAACCCCAAGCAAACTGGAGATTTACAACTCGTCTTGGAATTTGGAGCCGCACCCGGTACCAATATAACCGTACTCGTGTATGGGGAATTTGAGAACTTGTTGGAGATTGACCGCAACGGAGCCGTGTTGTATAACATTTACCAGCACTGATGGAACACGTGGCCTTGAATAATGTGCAGTTGGATTATTTAGCCCGAGACGACCCGCAATTGAAACGTTCCTTTTACGGGACGGTGGCCTGTGATCGTTTACCCAAGAGTCCTGTCAAGACCACTTCGCAAGGGTACATTGTGAATACGGACCCGCACGATCAACCCGGACAACATTGGTTAGCGGTGTGGACCGATGGAAACGTGTGTGAAGTCCTCGACAGTTATGCCTTGCCCTTGGAAACGTACGTGCAAGCCACCCCGTTACGAGATTGGATCGTGAAACATTGGAAGTATGTGGTGACCAATGGCAAGTCCCTCCAAGCCATCTCAAGCAAGAGTTGTGGCGATTACGCCTTGTTGTACTTGAAAGCCAAAGCCCGTGGACGGACCTTGCAAGAGTTTTTAAATGAGTTTTCTGATCATGATTATGTAAGCAATGACCATCAAGCTGGTCAACGCCTTCAACAATTAATTGTAGGCCAAGAAGCGAGATGGTATCAAGTCTGTTGTCATCTGTATCATCAATGTAATTGTTAAATAAAGCATGTTGGAAAAAAAAAGTTGTTTTTATTGTGTCCTATCCAAAAACGGAGTCGTAGCTCAGTCGGTAGAGCCTTGGATCCCCGAAAAAACAGGGGTCGTGCGTGGGTTCGAGTCCCACCGACTCCATAAAAAAGGTGCCTTTTTTTTCATGGGTGTTAGTCCTCATCATGCAAACGGGGAAACCGTTTCGTTTTCATACCCCATCCAGTATTTTGGTAGTGGGGCCCTCGGGATGTGGCAAAACCGTGTTTACGCAAAAACTCTTGTTAGAGCATCCAAATCAAAGCAAGAATCCTGCGGGGTCCATTCGTCCACCGACATGTCACTTAACAAATCATATAAAGAGTCGTCCGATGACGACGACAAGTCACACAAAGAGTCGTCCGATGACGACGACAAGTCACACAAAGAGTCGTCCGATGACGACGGCAAGTCACTAAGCTCCTCTAGTAGGTTGTCCAAAAATGAACTCTCATCGTTCCACATGTCACAAGAAGAAAGGGACGATTCGTCGCATGCAGAATGATCCAGGGGATGAAGGTCCCCTGAATCCATGTCCGTTATAGTCATGGCACAAGGTTGGTCTTTGTCCATAGAGTCCTCCGGGGTGGATGCGAGGGAGTCATTAAAGTCCCGCATGAAATCCTCCAGTGTCACCGTAAGTTTCAGGGGGCCTAAGGCTTGGAGTTTCTCCGCCGTTCTCTGTCGTTGGCGGCCTCACGCTTTTTCGCTTGATATTGGGCCCTCCACCGCCGACCTTCTTCCGTTTGACGACGTTCTCTTTGATAGGCCCGGAGCCCTTCTGCATGGGTGTCATAGTACCATTTCTGGTACCCAGGATGTTTTGCCCGATACCGTTCTTGCGTGGCGGCTATTCGGTCGGGATGCCCGGCCCGGTACCTGGCTTCGGTGGCCCGTCGCCGCGCTCGTTTCGCCCGGAGGTCATCGTCGTTTGGTGGGTTTGTCTTACGACGTTTCGCCCGATACCGTTTTCTCGCGGCGACTATTCGGTCGGGATGCCTGGCCCGGTACCTGGCTTGGGTGGCCCGTCGCCGCGCTTGTTTCGCCCGGAGGTCTGCCAGTTCCTCGTAAACGTCGTCAAAGTCAACGTCGTCCTCGCTTGGTGGGTACGTCGTCGTGGTGGTGGTGGTCGTGCGGTGGCAGGTGCAATGACAACCTTCTTTTTCGCGAGGCATCGGGAGATGGTGGCGGTGCTGGTGGGGGCGTGAGAGGGCGCTTAAACTGGTAGCGCCAATATGGGCAGCAGAAGTCAAGGCCCTCTATAAACCAGTCTGTTGTCAACTGAGGGTAACAACCGGGGGTCCAACGTTGTTTCACCAATGCCTCTCGTGCTGTCTGGGCTGCCTGGGCTGCTCGTCTCAGTCTCTCTCTCTCCTTCTCCAATTGTTCTCCAAACTGCGTGACTCCTGGGTCGAGCACCCACTCCTTCTTGATTTCCGCTAAAATTTGCTCCACTTGGAATTCTTCGAATTCTTCCAAAAGTTTCTCTGGACAAGAGGCCATGTTGAGATGTCCCAGCCTGGTGTACGATTTGCTTTTATAGTCTCTTCATCGTTCCCCGCGTGGCATGATGGGTCCCAACTAGGGTGGGGGGAGGGGGGTCCCCCCACCCCATCCCACCCCTCCCTGCGGCACCCCTGTGCCCTGTTTGGTGATTGGTCCATCCCCTTCTCCCACGTGACCTTTTTTCTCTATAAAAAACGAGCATCCACCTCCAGCTGGTTCATCTGATCATGTCCTCTCGCCAAGACGAAGCGGGACCAAGTGGCCTCGACCACAATGACATCCTTCAATTGCTTGGCCTGGAGATGTCCGAAGAAGAAGAAGAGACGCCCTCTGATTTGTTATGCCAGGACGAGGAAGATGACCTCTGTCAAGAGGCCTTGGATCGCTTCGAACGGCAACGTGCGTTTCAAACCAACCTCCTTCAACAAAGTGGAGGAGGTTTGGATGCCTCGGTGGGAACTTTTGACTTTGAACTCCAACCCTATGTCGATCGTTTGAGTAGTCGAGTGGGTGTTCGTGAACGTCATTTCAATACCCGTTTACGCCAAAGGGGGGACTTTATTCAGGATCAAAACATAACTCAAGCACTTCAAGATGGCTTACGTCGAGCGGTGAATCAAGTGTTAGCCACCACGCCCAACCTGCACGATCAAGATCGACTCTATTTTACCCTTGGGTCCGACAGGCTCCACAACAATTTTCAGGGATGGGGTTTACGAGCCGGTGAATGGCGTGAAGGAGGTGAACGTATGGATGCCCTCTTCGATCGGTTGGCCCAAGCACTCAACAGCAATGAACAATTTGAAATGGACGATTCCTTTCAATTGTCCATCACCCAAGTCCATCATGCACCTCAGGGAACCGGCAGACGACGCCAGAACAAACCGGGCCATGCCACACTTCAAACAATAACAAAGAATTCCCGCTCGGTCATCCGCATCCAAAATGACGATGACCTCTGTTGTGCTCGGGCCCTCGTCACTGCCAAAGCTCGCCTGGACCAACACCCGAAATACCACAGCATTCGCCATGGAACTAAACTCCAAAAAGAATTGGCTCTCTTGCTACATCACGAAGCCAAGGTGCCCTTGGGACCTTGCAGCTACGACGCCTTGACGGCCTTCAGTGCGGCACCGTCCCTCGCCAATTACCAGATCATCCTGGTGGATGCTCATCGCTCGTTCCATATCACCACCAAGGCCATTACGATGTCATTACTCGTTTACCAGGGTTTTTCGGGTCCACTTATGTATGTGCCCACTTTTGGAAACCATATGACCACGAAGATCACCATCGATGCAACAAGAAAAAGCAATGCGGGGCCTGTCGCCAAAAAGAATGCCCTGATTTCCTGGAGGCTTACCCAAGAGGCCTCAAAGCCACACGACGTTGCCACACTTGTCATCGTGACTTTTTCGGAGACACTTGTTTCCAAACGCATCTCGTCAATGACCACGCGGGCAAACCAGCCACCAACCCTCAGTCCATCGTGTGCTTTCATCGCCGTCGCTGTTCAACATGTCGCAAGCAGGAGGTAGGATTAGAAGACATTGAAAGGCATCGGTGCTACTACGTGGATTGTCCTTCCTGCCACGAGTACGTGCACGGTGAAACCCATCGATGTTTCATTCAAAGAGCCCCAAAGCCTCAAGAAGAGAAAAAGAAGAGAAAGAAGAAACGTCAAGGAGGTCCTCGTGCAAAACGAGGAGCGGCCGCAGAGCTTCATACCACCAATGCACCGGAGGAGCAAGAAGACGATGTGAACGACGACAGTATACCACCCTTGCACTTTTTTTTTGATATTAAGGCCATGCAACCCCACGAACAGCACATCGCCAATCTCGTCGTGGCCGAAACCGAAGACGACGACAACCCCGTGTGTTTCCCAGGCGAACATTGTATTCGAGATTTTCTCGAATGGCTGGATACCTTAACACTCAATGACACCCGACAAGTCAATGTCTTAGCTCATAATTTCCAAGGATACGATGGCTATTTTGTGATTCATCAATACTATGGTGACAATCGTTTGGTCGAGCAGCTCCGGAACGGGTGTAAACTGTTGCAAGTCCAACACGATCGTATCCGTTTCATTGATTCCCTCAGCTTCTTCCAGATGCCTCTGTCCGCCTTTCCCAAAACCTTTGAATTAACGGAACTGAAAAAAGGTTACTTCCCTCACAAGTTCAACCGTCCAGAACACCAAACGTACGTGGACATCGTCCCGGCCCTCGATTACTACATGCCTGAAACCATGTCTCCCGAAGGCAAGCAAACCTTGGAAAAGTGGCATCAAGAGCAACGCGATAAGGAGGTGGTCTTTGACTTCCAAAAAGAATTGGTGGCCTACTGCAAATCGGATGTACGTCTCTTGAAAGAAGGATGTCTGACCTTCAAACGGTTGTTTGAAACCCTGACGGGGTTCAATCCATTCGACCACATCACCATTGCCTCTGCCTGTAACCGGGATCTACGCATGAACCGAATGATCCCCAATAGTATTGCCAGTGAACCCGTCCGAGGATGGCGCAACCGCATCAATCACTCAAACGTGGCCCTGGAATGGCTGAACTGGTCTGCCCAACAACCGTCCCAGAACATTCAACATGCCGGCAATGCCGGCGAGTATCGCATCCCTGGCACCAACTTCCATGTGGACGGTTTCGATGTCACTACAAACACCGTGTACGAATTTCACGGCTGTTTCTGGCATGGATGTCTCCGATGTAATCCCAATCGTCACGAAAAACATCTGCACCACTATGATCGGACCATGCAAGATGTGTACGAGACCACGCAACAAAAGATCCAACAACCTAGAGAGCAAGGGTACACTGTAGTGGAAATGTGGGAATGCGAATGGACCCGCCTCAAAGACACCTCCCCAGACATCCGAACGTTTGTGGCTAACCTGGTCTTATCGGAACCTCTCAATCCCTGCGACGCCTTCTGTGGAGGTCGTACCAATGCTGTGAAACTGTACCACCATGTCACCCCCAACCAATAGATCCATTACATCGATGTCACCTCCTTGTACCCTTGGGTCAACAAAACCTGTGTGTACCCCAAAGGTCATCCTGAATTCATTTCCCAACCGGGTCACACGGACATCAGTCAGTACTTTGGTTTCATCCAATGCCAAGTCCTGCCTCCACGTCACCTCTACCATCCCGTACTGCCTTACCGCCATGAAGGAAAACTCCTTTTCCCCTCTGTGCGACTTGTGTGAGACAAGAAATGCCAAAACGCCCCTGGGAAAGAACAGCCGAATGCATCCACACCGACGAGCAACGCGCCCTGACTGGTACGTGGTGTACCCCGGAATTACACAAAGCCATCGAGTTGGGCTATGAGGTCCAATACATTTACGAGGTCTGGCATTTTGACGAGACCTGTGAAGGACTGTTCAGAGACTACGTCAACACCTGGTTGAAAATCAAGCAAGGAGCCAGTGGGTGGCCATCGTGGGTCGGGGAGGACGAAACCAAACGCCAGCAGTACCTTCGAGAGTACTTCGAGCATGAAGGCATCCAATTGGAGTACAACAAGATTGAGAAGAATCCTAGGTTGCGAACATTAGCGAAGATGATGCTGAATTCTACGTGGGGCAAGTTTGGACAACGTCTCAACAAGACCCAAGTCCAAGCCTTTCATCGTTTCCTAGACACGGATACCATGGACGTACGTCATGTGTCCGTCATGAACGACGAGATGGTCGAGGTGCATTATCAATACCAAGACCAAGACATCCCCGTCTCACCCAATCACAACATCTTTGTGGCCTGTTTCACAACCTGTTGGGCCCGTCTCCGTCTCTATGCTGCCTTGGAGCAATTGCAGGAACGCGTCCTGTACTACGACACGGACTCGGTGGTATATCTCCAAGAGGAGGGGCAACCCAACCCAGTCTTGGGGGATTACCTCGGTGAGTTTACGAGTGAATTGGACCCTGACGATTTCATTGTGGAATTTGTGTCGGGGGGTCCCAAGAATTATGGCTACCAAACCAAGAATGGACACGTGGAATGTAAAGTCAGAGGATTCCGTCTGAACAGTGAAGGCAATACCCAATTGAATTACAGTGTCATGCGTCAAAACGTCCTGGACGAAATCCAAAAGCCACTCCAGAAACCGCGCCAAACCCAAGTCATTAAAACGCATCAGATCATACGTGATCCACAACACTACAAAGTATTCACCTTCCCCGATTACAAACGTTATCAATTGGTGTACGACAAGAGAGTCGTGGATCCGATCAGCTTCCAGTCTTATCCGTACCGATATCAATGAGAGACGGCTGTGGCCTCGTTTTCATCGGAACCGGAAGTCACGTGACTGGACCTCATGTGCTTTGAGTACGCCAAGTCATGCTGACGACGTTGCTTGCCTCCTCTTCGTAGAATACCTGATTGGTCGAGAGCAGTGTCATGGCAACCAACCACAGGCCAGGGCCTACGGTCTTCTGCAATCTGTGGCTGTTACTTGCTTGCTTGTTTGACTGTTTGATGTCTCCTTGAAAGTTATTGGAGAGGAGGTTGGAACCGATGGTAAAATGGAGTACGGCGTGGTAACCCAATCACTACAAAGAAGAAATGGAACACTCATATTAAAAAGGAATACTCATCGTGAATCAGGACATGGAACACTCATCAGGCTTTAGATTTCATCCTTCTCTTCATCATTGAATCAGGACATGGAACACTCATCATGGAATAGGAACACTCATCATGGAATAGGAACACTCATATTAAAAAGGAACACTCATCAAAAGGAACTCATTAATAGAAACACTCATATCATCATGGAATAGGAACACTCATATTAAAAAGGAACACTCATGAAAAGGAGGCCATTTGGGCTCACGTTCCTCTATCTCCTCTGCGGTCAGGCCCCTAGATCGTCCTTCTGCTTTCTCTTGGAAATGGAACTCTCATCATCCGCATGCCATGGATTATCGCATCATCCGCATGCCATGGATTATCGAAGGACCTTGGATCCAAGCCCCCAACGTGGTCGCCTGTTTGCCTTCTTTGTAACCAAGGAATTAAAACATCATTTTTTTTCCAACATGGCGTCTTTCTTTCTTTTGAGTAAAGGACCTCCCCCCGGTGGCTGATTTGGACTTTGGACTCTGAGCCCACACTCCCCAGCTGTTTCCCAGCTCAAATCACGTGACTTCCGGTTCCCTGAGCCCGCGATCTATTTTTACAACTGGTCAGCGGTTTTCCACCAGATATCACGTGACCTCCACATTTCCGGTCACTTCCGGTTCCGGTGACGTAACTTCCGGTTCCGGTGACATGAAAACGAGGTCACACCCTCCGCATCAAAACGAGGCCAATCTTGCCATGTGAGTGCCCTTTACTACTTCCAAGGCTCCTGGATATAACTCGCTCTCGTCAGAGCTTGTTCTGCCAGTATTCTCCCATCCACACTGGGTGAATTCACGCCAAGAGTTACGCCTGTGGTATGGTGAAGATTTGGTGAACCGGAGCGAAGGAGATAACGGCGGAAAAGCATGTTGTGATGTTTATGTCGATTATGTCTAAAGAAGTTTCCTTGTCCGAATAAGTGAAAAAGTAAAAGGAAATAACGTAATTTAATTTTCTGGTTTTATTTGTAAGCAGATCAGCAGAGTTCTAAAAGCAAAGCCCGAGAAAGGACATTCCTTGAACAGGTTTTAGATAAGGTTAAGAATAAGGAACATACAAAGTAAATCAGTTTTTTAATAATTGAGGATCATCGTGTAGGGGATTGTTTAACTTGTAATACAAATACTAAAATAAAATGAGGAAAAGGGAAAAAATTGCTTTCTGATCTCATGCCTTTCCGCGATGGTTTTGGTAAAAGGAAAAAATTACTACTGATCATAATAAATGACTAAAAAACAAAATGGACAACATTTTAAGGTTACAAAATGTCAGGATTTGGCCATCTGAATTTAAAATTGAACATCAACGTTAGTCTCACAAAACCCTCATCATCGTCAAATTTCTTTAATTCAAGTGATGATAGTGAAGCAAATTGTCAACCAGGGAGATGTTGCCTTGATGTAAAAACAAATTCTAGTGATCAACATTCTATTTCTTTGTAAATCCTTTTTCAAGCAGACAGACTATGACAAGAAGAAAGAAATTCTGACCATCAATGGCTTTGACCAGTTTATTCTCCTCGCCTGACTACTTCCTAAACGGCTTCACTGCGATCAGTAAAGAGAAAAAAGATTTCGAATTTCAAACTGAAAGAGTTAAAAAAGGCTCAGACTTAAAATTAAGATGCAACATAAGTGTGCTTAAGCCTGGGTGATTTTCTACCAATTTACATTCCAAAGGCCACATACTTAGCGCCCAAATGCGGATATGTAGTTTTGATTGACAGGGAAGCCGCTCAAAACAAGAACGATGGAGCTCGATCTGAGCGGAAGTCATAAAACACGTGTGCATATTGGTACAAATACAACGTTTCCCAGCAATAAACTTTTCAACATTCAAAGTGAATTCTGTTGAAGATAGTCCGGCAGATTGGTGCAAGAATTGTGGAATTTATGGTAAAAGCACCAAATTTTGCACAAAGATAGAAAATTACCTACTGAACAATACTAGCTATGGACCCACCTGGGATCTATCCCACAATTGTAATTATAACGGGTTTAAGGTGGCACACTACACGTCTAACATGGAAACGAGGCCGGGTGAATTATTTCTTTATTTTCAGCAAAGTGAGACAATGTATCGGCCGAAATTAACAAGTTAAACCAAAAAATGAATTACATAATTGGCCTTCTTGTATGATCGCGTGACTAATCACATGACCAAATACGCTTTTTAATACCAAGCATTGGACATTGTAATCTTACCCTGACTCTCTCAATTTGCATCTTAGTTGTTTGGTCAAGTTCATACATAGAAACTACGAAAATGCTATGAACCCATTTGGGATCCATCCCATTAAGGTGGCTCACTGGACTTCTAACATGGAAACGAGGCTGGGTGAATTATCTATTTCCAGCAGAGTGAGACAATGTTTCGTAAGAAATTAACAAGTTTAACCAAAAAATAATTGCAAAATGCACTCTTAGACATTATTGGCCGTCTAGTGTGATCACGTGACCAACCATGTGATTAAATACGTTTTTATGCCTAGCTTTGGACAAAATAATCTTATCCTGGCTCTCTTAATTTTTATCTCAATTATTTGACCAAGTTCATACATAGAAACTACGAAACAGTAAAATCTTTAAAAATGAAGCCCTAAAAACGTCAAACCAACACAAATTCATAGGAATGTTGTTAATAATGCAAGCGATACGCAGATTTGTTCATTTGCATCCGGCATTCTGTTGTTCATTCTCGGTCGCACAGCCCAGCGCAATTGCACAGTGCTGTGCACGGCTGTTCGGCTTTAAGGCATTTGCATCGTCCTGCACAACCTCTTTCACTCTTGCAACCACATTTCAATAGCTACTGACAGCTCTGTGATGCCTGGGGAATTGTCATTGACAAGGGTGCCCACATATCATTAGCGACTTTCCCCCAGCCCCATTCACTTAGACATGGAAACGGAGGAGACGGCACCAAGGAATTGCCCCAGCAGTGGCCAGTCTGGTACGTGGACCTCTTTGCATGTTGACGTAAGGCATCTGAGGTGGGAGGAATTGCTTCAATCTCTCTCCCTTTACGTGTAAATAGGTCCCTCCCCGCATCATTTACTTTCATGCAAGTGCTGGTACGATCATACATAATGGTGACGTATCGCTCAAGAATAGGCATCACCTCATCCACAACATCCACCGTTGGAGCATTGCTAAGAGCTTGGAAAGCTGCCGTCACCTCATTGAACGCGCCCCACACTTTCCATGCTGTCTTTTTGCCATAGTGGGCAAAAGACGACATTTGATCACAGCCTGTGAAGGCGTGAAATGCGAGGAGAGCTTGTGACTTTTCTTCTCCAATACTACGGGATATGTCGTGTGCTGGCAAACATTTCAGGTGTTTGCCAACGCCAAACTCAATCCAAAGCTCGGATAAGGAAAGGTATTGGGATTTTGCAACTGCAATTCCTACAACATCCGTATCGACAGTGCGTACCATTACTTTAGTGTACCCACGTCTTGTAGCGTCAGCGGCATGTAGTAGGAGCCTCGTATCGGCTTCTTCGTGCGTGCAAGGTGATAGATCTGAGGCGTCAGTTCTGTCATTGTTAAAGACTACTGACTCATGTTTAGTAGGTACTACTTCTCCATGGTCAGTTCCAGTTGTGTTAACTTACCTGGCTGCTCGGCCAGGTAAAGGAAAAGTTTCTCTTTGTTCTCATCAACCCTCAAGAAGGCTGTCCAATTTCCTGGGATTCTGGTGTCTGGTCTGACGCGTCTGCGGATACCCTTTCCTCTCTTGCTTCGTGCAGAATCTTTAAGACTGCCCGGGAGATATCTGTCCCATACCACATCCACCCTCTCGACATTCCTTAACTGGTTTGGTACGTACGGAAGGAAGACGGTCTCCATGTACTCTTGAAATGTCTTGGAGGCTCCAGGTTTAAGCATGTTAACGATGGCTGCACCATCTAGTAGGAGAGCTTCAACAGATGGCCTTTGTGCTTGCACTGGTCCATTATTCTCGAGACACAATGACAAATCTGATTTGGTACCAGATCTGAGCTTCCTATTCTGGGATAACGAAAGGGGGAAACTCTGGTTCTCGTGACCAAAGAATCCTTCCAAATCACCATCCCTGACCTGACATGAAACGTAAAGACGTGAAAACAGAGAGCAGTTGCTTTTTAATGATGCTATCTTGAGTTTATCGCTAGACTTCTCTTTTGTAGCGTGAGGACTGCTGAATAGTGGCAACGTTTTTTTCTGGATTGTATCAAAGAGTGGTGTTCTCTCCTGCAGCCTTTTGGTAACAAACTGCTGATACTGATTCTTGCCTAGTTGCTCTACAGTTCTGACCGTTTCAACAACCTTGGAATCCGCAATATCACGGGTTTCTAGCACAAACAAAACTCCAGTTTGGTCTGTGAAGGGGTTGCCCATTTCTTCAGCGGTGCTACAGACTGCGTACACTTGATTCCGGAAAGTGTTTTGGACCACTTTCATTTGCTCGTGGTGGTGTAAATCTTCTTGCTCTTCTTGTTTCGCTATATTCCTGACCAATTCCTAGGACAACTCGAAATCGTTGTTTATTCTCGACATTTCTGGTCCAGATACCAGCCAGCGCAATAATTGAGTTGAACTGTCTGTTAAGCCAATAGCTCCTCCGTCACCTTTGACGATCTTGTTATTTTGCTTATGCGCTTGATCAATGGGAAGCGAGGAAAATGCACGGTTGGTTTTATTCACCACAAAATTACCGTTCTTGAACTCTACAGCTATTGCTGGAATTTCTGTCTCAAGACATTCCATATCGCGAATATGAACTGGCAGCCATCTCGCGCAGTGGGTGCGGTCTAAAGCAAAAAACCACGGCGCTAGCGATTTGCAGGCATCCTTGTAAAGTTGAAAGTTCTTTTCTCTCAAAGACCGGACGAATAACAGAATGGTGAGCTGGAAGTGAAGCGTGAGCGATAAGTAATGAAATTGTGGACTTCCTAGCTCTGCTTGTTTGCGCCAGTCGCTGAATGACTTGGGCTCTTCTCCTTCATCAACACCCTCCCGATAGGTATTGTATGCCTTATCCATAAGGATATACAGAGCAGCAGCAGTAGCTTGATGTGCGTGGCGGATGCGTGAAACGTGCGAAGCTTTGAGAAAAGAATCAGCCGGTACCTGGAGTTGTCACGCCAGCTTGTACTAAAACGCTGGTCCAACCACTATCCTCTATCCAGCTTCCTAGTGCCTTGAGAGCCGCAAGCTCAGTATGAAATCCACCAAACATTACCACCAGCTTTTTCTCACCATACACTGGTTGAAAGTTCCAGTGAATCGTCTTGGTAATAGCATAACGTGGCTGATCGCAGCGAAAACTGGAACCTGCCCTTGATTAGGAAGTTCGCTTCTTTTGTGATGACGTCGATAGCATGGCAAATCATAGCCGCTGAAGCTGCTTCTTCTTGAAATAAAGGTAGCAACGAGCTTCTACTCAACTGATTTTCTCGATTAGGAAGTAGCTTGTTTGCATGGAACGCTGCCCATGAGATTTGCAAGACATTTTGTGATATTTCTCTGTTCAGCTCATTTCTTACATGCTCTAGCCATTTATACTCTAAACTGAATGCTTGTTTTATTCCAGGGCAGCTTCTTACAAACGGACCTTGAAGAGGAGGAACATCTGGCTCGTTCTTGGGAAGGATAAGTGGTCTTCCGGCTGTGTAAGAATCAGGAAGTCGAGCAAGACGCTTTGTCTTCGAAGGCTGATTGTCTATGCTCACCACCTCTCGCGCTTCTCCTGGGGCAT
Organism: Siderastrea siderea; assembly: GCA_964030785.1. Taxonomy (NCBI): domain Eukaryota; kingdom Metazoa; phylum Cnidaria; class Anthozoa; order Scleractinia; family Rhizangiidae; genus Siderastrea; species Siderastrea siderea. The sequence continues at coordinate 45,626,255 of OZ034976.1, forward strand.
CGGAAGTGGGATGTCGAAATAACGATATGCCAGTTCCATGGAAAGAACCTTGTGCAGTTACAGAACTCGGGTGGTGGTCTATATTTTCCACGGCGGCAGTTGTGAAAACTCCTTTAAGAAGCTTAGGCGGACAAACCACTCCTTCTGAATGAAAGCGCACGTAAATTAAACACTGTTTCCCAGGTCAGTTTCGCTTCTAACTTTTCCCCTGTTAAATAGCACTTTTCATGTCCAGAAAGAGAACAAAGTACTTCGTTTAAGACGTAGCGAGATGTAAAATTGCTGCCAGGGATAGCCGAAACTTTTCCCCGCGCTGGTGCGATTTTTATACATTTATAATCTTAGTCTTTGTTTTCACTAAACATGGTAATAATTCAAACAAACTTCCTGAATTCAAATCTTAAAAAAAGTTCTTACCTTCGTATGGTACTCCAACCAAGTAATGAGAGCGATTAGCGATAATATATTCTTTGCGAACTGCCTCTACACGTGTGTGGGAAGAGTAACCTGGCCCGACAATTATGACACTTTGTTGGTTTCCTCAGGCACAGAAAAAAAGTTTAAAATTTGTGGTAGATGAACTTTATTGCATTTTCGGTTACACAGTTAGAGATATATGAATCGTATAAAATTGTGGCTTTGAACCAATTCGGTGGAAAAGGTGAAATATGGATCTTTTTTTTCCTTTCATCTCACTCTGCTTTCGGAAAAAAACCCATTCGATAGCTGTCTCAATTTGTTTTGCTAGCCTTCTAACTCGAGAAGAAAAGAATTTTAAAAAAGTACGAATAAAATGGAAAAAACAGGCAGCAAAATGAAATATCTTTTTGACTAAAGATGTTCACGTTTAACAAGCCGTGAATAGCTGGTACGATTTCTATTTTTATCAACAGCCTATTTTTCGTTATGTTAATTGCTTCAATCGCAATTTTTAGGGAAGCATTACAGCCCTATATTGACGACGCTGAAATAAAATATCATCATCGTATTGGTCATCGTTTCTTTGTCTACTCTGAAATATATTTTCACCCCAAACCATCCATCAATATCAGGGCAGTATTGCCGTCTCAAATTCTTATTAGTTATGTCACGATACTGTATGTGCAATCACGTGACCTGTCACGTCACCAACTGAAACGACTCCACGATCAAAGAAAAGCTAATATATTAATTCCCCACTTTTGGACTGTCGCTCTTTTGATGCAGGACTGTGCCTGCTACCCGAGAAAGAGAATTCCAGCCTCGTTTCCATGCTAGAATTTCAGTAAGTTACTTTAAAACCGTTGAAACTGCAATTATGGGATACTTCCCAGGTGGGTCCATAGCTAGTATTGTTTAGTAGGTAAGTCTCTATCTATGTGCCAAATTTGGCGCTTTTACCATAAATCCCACAATTCCGTCATATTTTTGCACCAATCTGCCGGACTAAGAGTGCTAGAGAAAACAAACGCAGTTGACATTTTTTGCAAGGAGATACTGAAAAAAGAACACCATCAAGAAAAGGAGTGCTCACTAGTTACCTTTCATTAGAATAACCTCTATTTAGGGTTTTATCCACATAATCAAAAACTCGAACTAGTTTTACAGCATACTAAACAGTGCCACAGGAAAGCACAGCTCTACAACCTTCAATTGAATGGTCATGCTTTAGGATTTCATCCACCGACTCAAAAGCTAGAACCACTTTTTACAGCATAATAAACAGCACCACAGGAAAGTACTGCTCAATAGCTTTCATTTGAATGATCACACTTTAGGATTTCATCCACAGACTCAAAAGATTGAACCACTTTGTACAGCATAAAAGACAGCGCCACAGGAAAGTACTGCTCAACAACTTTCATTTGAATGATCACACTTTAGGATTTCATCCAACAGACTCAAGAGATAGAACCACTTTGTACAGCATATTATTATTCAACAAATTGTAACTATGCCCATATATGGTCAGGAAGCCTTCAATATCTGTCAGACGTACATGACAGGTATCCAGCGATATACGTAGATGACCATATTTGGAAGTGCACTACAGTTCTTTTTTCAGGCGGCCATTTTGAAAAGCGGGACAGTTTTAGCAGTGTTCTCCGGAAATCTTAACACCCTGAAAGAAACTTTCCACGACTAAATGCTCTCAAAGAGTCAACAAGTATTTGCTTCAGCTTACAAGGATATCCAGAGGTTGATTTTGAATTTTCATAGTGAGAACTCAACCAAGAAAATGCTATTGCGAGCGAAGCAAAAACTCCTTGCTCACGGAAAGTTGTAAAGTTAAAAACGATTTTAATTCAAAGGAAGAGGACGTATTCTCGGTAAGGTAGCAATATTTTTTTTGACTTTGTCTTGTCATTTCGAAACATGAGTTTGTAAGTGAGCCTTTTTAAGTGAACGATAGTAAACTTCGATTTCTTGAAGTTTTGCTTTGGTGTTTATTATGTGTTGCTAGCTTTTAGCGTTTTTATTATAGAACTTTGGTTTTTCTTCTTCTCAAAATGAAAGTCGATGAGAATTTGTTGAATAATAAAACAATTATCCTGCTCAATCTTGCGGAATATCCCCTGATTTAGCCAACTCGGCCTACGGCCTCGTCGGCTAAGTATCGGGCGATATTCCACGCGATTTCGCAGGATAATTGTTAAATAGTCAGCACCACTGGAAAGTATTGCTCAACAGCTTTCACTTGAGTGGTCACACTTTGGGATTTTATCCAAAGACTCAAAAGTTAAAACCAGCGTGTAAATCAAAATAAAGCACCACAGGAAAGTACTCCTTAAGAGCGCCTGACTGTAAAAATCAGACAAAATCAAAATTCCGCGGCAAGGGTGGAAAATTCGATTTCTTTTATATTTTAATGTTAGATAGGTTAGGGTATAACTAAAATCACTGGATACGTTTTTGGCAAAATATCCTTTTATTCAAAGAAAAATGCAAATAACGAACTTCCGTTAAAATCGCCATTTGAAGCAGGAAATTATAACATCAATTTGAGGCGTTCGCGTGCAAAAACAAATCCCTCTGTCGTCTTTTAAACACTCAATTTTACTTTTGCAATCTCTCAAGAGCTTCAAAACTGATTTTGGTAGAAACTGCGTTGTTCTTTGTGTTTGAAATAATTTAATTTTGAAAGTATACATTTCTCATCAGGAAAAGTACTTCGTGAATTAAATTATTTTTCAATGAATTAAATTATTTTTTTCTGGCACAGGACCGGTACAAGGCACAGTTATATCAGGAGTGAAAGTCAGCTCGCTGTTAAAGGGTTGGATGGAGTTTTGGACAGGAAGGGCTCTCTCTTCATAACAAATTGGTGCAATCGAAGTTTTTAACTGTGCTCTCTTGTCAGCTGTTTGATTTAGTCTACATTAGTGTGTCCTGACTAATAAGTGGGGCTTCTAACAGCACGCCAGTGCTGTTTAAAGACTGTGAAATATGGCACGTAACCATGGTAACAAAAAATGAGGTTCTGTTCCTGAATTTCTTTTTACGAATCTTACTGAGACAGGCTCCCAGTGAGCGAGATCTCTCACAGCAGCCAGCATACTTATCATAATGGATATGAGGATATCATAACAGAAATACGTCAAGCATCTTGCCCTTAAACGTCTGTTACCTCTTTCACGTTCTACATACACCTTAATGAGGACGAAGAGAAGAGTGAGGCTTCCATCGATAACCTGGCTAATATTCGGATAGGCCACAAGCGAATATAAAACTCACCTGATCCAACTTTTACAAGCGAACCAGTCCCGCGTAAGATAATTTCAGATCCCTTTTTTCCCAGTCCTCTTTCACTTTTTGGCCACTCCCCTTTTCCTTACCGTGACCCGGCCCCTTGTGCTGCAGCTTCTGCTAGACACTATTCCAAGTTTTGCACGATGGCTGGGACATATCGTCATTGTATTCAAGCGTTCGTTGTAAAAACTGACTTGTAACTTGTGGTATCAGGCCCGCAACAAGGCTGAAATAAATGCTGCGAGCAAATTGGCCTAGTCAACGCCTCCCCCCCCGTCAAAATACACACTCATGCACATAGATACTAACTCTGTTCACAATGCCACAGTTTGTGTCGATTTCGTCAAACACGACACCTTTTTGGGGACATCCTTCGTTGACAATTTGCCAAAAAGCTGCTTCCTGTTTGCTTTTTCGCCGACAAAGTTGTTGGCAACATCCACCAGATTTATAGCATCAGTTTTAAAAAAGTACCCTTAAAGTTACAAGGTTTGTTAAAATTGAAACATTTCGACAGCCAAGCTACGAATTTCGGACCTGTTTTACCTAACTCTCGTAAACGTTTACGTAACTTTTATCACTCGATTGGTGAGATAAAAATAGTTTTGTTCCTTAGACTTGTTTTAAAACAACATGATGAGCTTAAAGCTTGCAGCAAATACACAGCAGTCGCTTAGCTATTAAAGGCATTAAGGTCCTTCACAGTAAAGCTATACTCAGGCCAGGGTCAAGGTGATATGGGTGAAGAAAGACATTGGTAAGGAACCTGGGCGACTGAAATGTGCGGTGGGCTAGTAGATTTTTGAAGCCCACTTGCAATTGCCCGGTGGCTAGTGACTCAACAGATGTCAAACCCTGTTAAAGGTTGTAAAATAATAAAAGGAACTTTTAGCATCAGCATTTAAGACTATTCGTTGCACATTAATTCGTTTTTATTATATATTTTTTGGCTCATTGTAATTGGCTCATTATATTTTTTTTTGGCTCATTGTAATGTTTTTTCAACTTCCAAAACTTCTGGGGACTCGAGCCCCCCCCCCCCCCCCCTCCCCCTTCTACGAGTCTGGGTATTCTTGGTGCATGAAAGTAAGGGAACAATTGTTTCCAAGCTTTTGATTCGTCTGGTGTTGTAACCACAAACTCCGACAACAAGAAAATGGAACCAACAACAACCGTCTTCTGTGTAACGAAGCAATTCATGTATGTAAATATGTATGATTCGTGAAAAAAAAAAAGTCCGAAGTCCCCCCTCTAAGCCAAAACAATAAGCACAAACTAGTTAGTCACATCGCAATTTCCCTGATAAAAACGATTTTAATGTTCTGGACTCGACGTTTTGAAGAGGTTTTTAACTTAAGCTAGTACACGTACCCTTTTTAGCTAATTTTCGTGTTCGAACATTGTTATTTGTTACATTGTTATTTGTTACTCACGCCGAGGGGTGACTACTTTCTCTGCATTCTGGCACGGGAGGTTGAGGTGCCTAAATGTAGCACTAATTTTTTTTCGTATTTTTGGTCCATTACTAGTTCCTCCCATTTCTCGAACCCTGAGCCGTTTAAAAAGAATCAGAGCAGGACCAAAATACGTCGAACAGCAAGAGAATCACTCGGAAATGGCCTCTGGACCTGTCCTCTACAGCAAATGAGGTAAGAGCATTTCGAACTGTTTTTCTGTTTGACGTTTCCGATCTCATATGGGTCGAAACACATTAAAATATATGCGTGACTCGCGAATGGAATGTTGCCAAGAAGGGTCAAACAACCTGCATTTTAACGAACTTTGAAAAGCTCTCGCGTCGCTCTCAATCATTTGCCCAAAGAAATTTTTGCAGCAATCCTGAGAACATCTTTTCTTAATTCAACAGCCAGAAGCTGAATCGATTTGAAGGTTTGGCACATGGTGAAAAATAATTTAATTCACGAAGTACTTTTCCTGATGAGAAATGTATACTTTCAAAATTAAATTATTTCAAAACACAAAGAACAACGCAGTTTCTACCAAAATCAGTTCTGAAGCTCTTGAGAGATTGCAAAAGTAAAATTGAGTGTTTAAAAGACGACAGAGGGATTTGTTTTTGCACGCGAACGCCTCAAATTGATGTTATAATTTACTGCTTCAAATGGCGATTTTAACGGAAGTTCGTTATTTGCATTTTTCTTTGAAATAAAAGGATATTTTGCCAAAAATAGTATCTAGTGATTTTAGTTATACCCTAACCTATCTAACATTAAAATATGAAAGAAATCGAATTTTCCACCCTTGCCGCGTTATGTTTGATTTTTACAGACAAACGCTCTTAACAGCTTTCATTTGAATGGTAACACCTCAGAATTTCATCCACAGTCTCTAAAAGTAGACCATCTCATACTGCATAATAAACAGTAGTACCACAGTACGTTATTCTCAGTGTAGCTCTCATTTAGGTTGTGACTCTAGGATTTTATCCGCAGACTCAAAAGTCATAACCATCTTGTACAGCAAAATAAACAGCACCACAGTCAAATATAGTGCTCAACAGCTTTCAGTTGAGTGGTCACACTGTAGGGATTTTATCCACAGAATCAAAAGTTAAAACCACTGTGTAAATCAAAATAACGCACCACAGGAAAGTACTGCTCAATAGCTTCAATATGAATGGCATCACTTTGGGATTTTATCCACAGACTCAAAAGCAAGAACCACTTTTTACAGCATAATAAACAGCACAACAGGAAATTACTGCCCAGGATTTCATCTACAGACCCTACAAGTAGACCTATCTCACACTGAATAATGAACAGCCACCACAGTACATTTATGCTCAGTGCAGCTCTCATTAAGGTTGTCACACTAAGATTTTATCTGCAGACTCAAAAGTAGAACCAACTTGTACAGCATTGCAAACGACACGATAAGAACGTAACAGCTCAGTAGGTTTAATTTGAATCAGGTCACACCATAGGATAAGATCCACAAACTCAAAAGTTAGGACCACCTTATACAGCATCAAAACAACAAAAGGAAAGCACTGCTCAACAGTGTTCGACAGAATAGTACTCGGCTCTCGTGTTTAAATAAAGGATTTTGTATTTTATTGTATTGTACTCTAGGATTTCATCCACAAACTCAGAAGGTAGATCCATCGTGTTTTTAACAAACAGTAACACACGAGAATGTTTTTAATATCTTTCATTTGAATGGTCATACCAAGAGCCTCAATTAGTTAGAACCTAATTGAAAGTAGCCTGCAACAACATCCGGTTGTTTCAGTTTGTTGTTGAGCATTTCTCTTTCCGCTCAGGGAAAACTTAACGTGACAAGCGTGTGGCGAGCCGGCTCGCTACATGTGCGTCAACGGTTTTCACGCGCAGGCGATTTTTGTCCTCGCTTGCGTGTTCTTTCCGCTACACACGGTGGTTTCTTAAACGACCAATTAATATTTTAATGAATTCACCCGGGTTAGTTCCCATCCAGTACGTTCAGCGTATCTTAGGCAAGAGTATATGATCGCGTACTGCAGTAAGCAGTGGCAAGTTAGCCAACACAACGGGAGTTGGTGCACCTGTTCGGGTACTAGTCTCGCCTGTACAACAAACATTGCCTCCACTTTCAGCTGTTTTAACTGGAGTTGTAAATATTATCAGCTGAAGGCAGTTTAACGCTGCTCCAACAACCTCAGCCAATCAGTCCCCTGTACCGCCAAATCAGTTCGTTACTAAAGCTTCGGAGTGTTCCAAGATTCCCGGGCATAACTCGCTCTCGTCACATCTTATTCTGTCACAGTATTTGCCATCCTCATAGAGTAAGTGTTCATGCCAAAACTTGGGTAGTTCGCCTGCATAGTGGGCACCCACAGGTAGTAAGTTCTTAAAGTTTGTGTCCTTCTTACAAAGTCTACGTAAAACAGTTTTTTCCGACAAAAACCTAAGTTTGTTGCATTGGATCAGTCGGTACAAAAAATTACACAGTTCGTTTTGTATGATCAGTATGATAAGCAGTTTTCAAAAGCTGTACAGGTATCGCAGACCACTTGTTTTAATCACTTGTTTTAGATTGCATAAACGACGTTTGGACAGGGGTAAAAAAAAACGTGATCTAAACCAATTCTAAAGAAGACCAGGTCGATTGGCCCAATTTGTATAAGACTCTGTGTAACATCGGCGACCTACTATAGCCCGCAGCAATAGTAGTCTGTAGCTATTGTAAAAACACCACAGATTAATTACCTTGTTCACCCGAGCGAAACAGGAAAATTTAAAGTTGTGTGCAACATGAATACTGTGTATCAACTTTGGGAAAAAGTTCAGAAACGTTGCAGTGGCAAACAGGCTAGCCCCCCAAATCCCACCCCGCTTTGCGCAATAGGCTCAGTTACAACTTTGCCCTTTTGTCGTGCAATATTCAAATTAAACACTGAATTTCGCTCGACCATGGCTCAGTAGCACCGCTTCCCATGAGACAAGTATTTAATTTCAGACCATTTTAGTTCACCAAGGCTGTCCAGTTTGACAAATTGAGCGTGATCATACTGCCGGTCACGTGAAGGACTGTAGCGCGTGCGGTAGTGATTCAAACTAGTAAGTGCGTACTAATATCCAAGAATCACATGTTGAAATATTATTCCGTTATGCACCATTTGTTGACAACTTCCACGGATGACGATGTTTGAATGGGAGTCTTCCCTCCACTTAGCACTGTCGCATCTATCGGCTACAGTATCAGTTCGGTGAGGAAATCAACTTGTTATCGAAATGGGTATGGGCCTAATTAGAAGTAAAGTTTTCCGGAACTTATTTGGACCACAACAACCTTATTTATTTCATTTCAATGATAATTGCAGTCTGCACCGTTTAATTTCAACCAATGAAACCCTACGTTACAACATTGAAATACTGAACTTAATTAGATGTACACTCGGCCAAGGGCAGATAAATAACATCTTGTTTTAACATGAACGAAATAATCAAATAATCTATACAAAAAAGTAAAGCATCACAACAACTCAGCTACAAACCTCACGTTACAAGAGCAAAGCGGCTTTCATCACGATGAGGCTAACTTTGATTTTGGTTTTCGTTTTTTCTTTTGGTATACTGACACTGTCGGCTGAGAAAATTACACATTATGAACAGAGAAAGGGGCTTGGATCGAAAGATGATTCTTCGGTCACTTACCGCGGTGCCTCGCTAAAGAGAGGAGTTAGCCGAAGCACTTCAGGTTTGTGCAGTTGTTCAGTTTACTACAAGCTATATATCTCTCTGACCGCGAAGTCAATTATTCGAACGTGAAGTGAATTTCAGAATCTCTTGGCTGTAACTACTTCTTCGTCTTCCGAGAAACTGTCTCAACAGTATTGCTTTTAAAGTTATTCGATTACAATTCAAAACAGGCATCTTAAAAACTTTCAAAGCGAGAATTTCGTCCAATTGCACAAAACCAGTCCACAAGACTTTCAGTTCACAATTTTAGGAAGCTTATACTTAAAACCTTAACCGTAAAAATTCCCAACACATACTTTGTCAATTTTGCGATTAAGCGTCAAGTTCAAAAGTTCAAGAAAAAGTCTGAAAATTTTACTGTGGCCAAGAAAAACTTGACTATCGGTAGACTTTGCTCAGGGCGGAACGCTTACCTCAAGAAGTATCTCTTCTCTTTGCTGCGACCGTATTGCTTTTGTATAACAACTCCACGAACAACAAGCTGAGCTTAACATAGTTCAAGGCAAAGAAGCCACAAATTCAAAACGGCCATGACTGCATGCATGTATACTCGCAGATGTTTACAAAAAGCTTGCCCACCAAACCAGTGTGGTAATACAGTTTTATGGATGAAAGAGGCAAAAAGTTGAAAAATGGAAAAATGACAGTCGATCTGAACAAACAAAGTTCACATCAATTTAGCATTTGAGTTCAGTCTGATATTCAATTTTTACGCCATAATATTTTTATTTTATTAAAAAGGGCTTACGCTGGCAATAAATTTAGATATACGCTCTATGTCAAAGATTTTTTGCGCGTACTTTTGTGGAGCAGAAGTCGGCTGAAGACACTAACACGTACGCTCTGAAGAAATAATTTTTGTGTTATTGTTTCAACAGTTTCAATTTCTTTTACTAAGTTAAGTAATCTATACTTTTGTGTATAATTATATGATTGCTGGTCACCAGGATACCAGCGGTCTATGAAACAGAGATCGGTTCTTTTAACCAACAAGAACGATAATATTTCTAGTATTTTTTCTTAGATCGCTGGCGCAAAGTGAATTCCTCTCCCGTGTGTTTTGGAGCCAGAAATCACCAGTTTGGCAGGTTCTACGTCCCATCAAGTGGCAAGTTAGCTGCCATAAAGTTGGTTCACCGCTACGGTTACGTGTCCTGTTATACTCATTCCACTTCCCACTGGTCTTACTGGGGTTGTGGTGACGCTCCATGGAACGGTATAAACAAGATGGTGGACGTTGTCATAACAAACTCAAACAACCACATTCTCTTGCCGCCAAACCAGCTCATCACCATAGACAACAGCTGGTCGAAGATTCCCGGATATAACTCGCTCTCGCCAGAGCTTGTTCTGTCAGTATTCTCCCATCCCCACTCTGTGAATTCACGCCAAGAGTTACGTCTGTGGTATGGTGAAGATTTGATGAACTACAGCGAAGAAAATAATGGAGGCAGAGTGTGTTGTGATGTTTATGTTGATTATGTCTGAACAGGTTTCCTTGTTCGAATAAGTGAAAAAGTAAACGAAAATAACATCATTTTTGTCGTTTTATCATAGCAGATCAGGAGAGTTCTAAAAGCAAAGCCGGAGAAAAGACATTCCTTGAACTGTTTTTCATAAGGTTAAGAATAAGGAACATAAATGAGTTTTTTTTTTAATAATTGAGGATCATCGTGTAAGGGATCGTTTAACTTGAATACAATTACTAACATAAAATGAAGAAAAGGGATAATATTGCTTTCTGATCTCATGCTTTTCCGCGATGGTTCTGGTAAAAGGACAAAATTATTACTGATCATAATAAACGATTAAAAAACAATATGGACAACATTTTAAGGTTACAAAATGTCAGGATTTGGCCATCTGAATTTAAAATTGAACATCAACGTTAGTCTCACAAAACCCTCACCATCGTCAATTTTTTTTTAATTCAAGTGATAATAGTGAAGCAAATTGTCAACCAGGGAGGTATTGCCTTGATGTAAAAACAAATTCTAGTGATCAACATTCTTTTTCTTTGTAAATCCTTTTTCAAGCAAACAGACTATGACAAGAAGAAAGAAATTCTGACCATCAATGGCTTTGACCAGTTTATTCTCCTGGCCTGAATACTTCCTAAACGGCTTCACTGCAATCAGGAAAGAGAAAAATATTGCGAATTTCAAACTGAAAGAGTTAAAAAAGGCTCTGAATTAAGATTAAGGTGCAAACATAAGGGTGCTTAAGCCTGGGAGGTTTCTACCACTTTACATTCCAAAGGCCACTCACTTTGCGCAAAAATACGCATGTGTAGCTTTGATTGACAGGGAGGGCTCAAAACAAGAAAAATCGAGCTCGATCTGAGCGGAAGTCACGTGTGCAAATTGGTGCAAATATTACGTTTGCTAGTGATAAACTTTTCAACATTCTTTTGAAGAGTGCCAGAGAAAACAACAAAGATGACATTTTTTTGCATGTGAGTGAGAGGGACTGAAAAAAGAACACCATCAAGGGAAGCAGTACTCACTAGTTAGCTTTCATTGAAATGGTCACACTTAAAGATTTTATCCACAGACTCAAAAGCTAGAACCACTTTTTACAGCATACTAAACAGCACCACAGGAAAGCACAGCTCAACAGCTTTCATTTGAATGACCACTCTGAAGGATTTTATCCACAGACTCAAAAGATTGAACAACTTTGTACAGCATGGTAAACAGCACCACAGGAAAGTACTGCTCAGTAGCTTTCATTTGAATGGTCACACTTTAGGATTTCATCCACAGACTCAAAAGTTAGAATCACCTTGTACAACATAATAAACAGCACCACAGAAAAGTACTGCTCAGCAGCTTTCATTTGAATGGTCACACTTTAGGATTTCATCCACAGACTCAAAAGTTAGAACCACCTTGTACAGAATAATAAACAGCACCACGGGAAAGTACTGCTCAACAGCTTTCACTTGAGTGGTCACACTTTGGGATTTTCTCCACAGACTCACAAGTTTAAACCAGCGTGTAAATCATAATAAAGCACCACAGGAAAGTACTCCGCAATAGCTCTCATTTAAATGGTAACACCTCAGGATTTCATCCACAGTCTCTAAAAGTAGATCATCTCATACTACGTAATGAACAGCACCACAGTACGTTATGCTCAGTGTAGCTCTCATTAAGGTTGTCACTCTAGGATTTTATCCGCAGACTCGAATGTCAGAACCAACTTGTACAGCAAAATAAACAGCACCACAGTCAAATATAGTGCTCAACAGCTTTCAGTTGAGTGGTCACACTGTAGGGATTTTATCCACAGACTCAAAAGTTAAAACCACTGTGTAAATCATACTAACGCACCACAAGAAAGTAATGCTCAATAGCTTCAATATGAATGGCATCACTTTAGGATTTCATCTACAGACTCAAAAGCTAGAACCTTTTTTTACAGCATAATAAACAGCACAACAGGAAATTACTGCTCAGGATTTCATCCACAGACCCTACAAGTAGAACTATCTCACACCGAATAATGAACAGCCACCATAGTACATTTATGCTCAGTGTAGCTCTCATAAAGGTTGTTGCACTAGGATTTTATCTGCAGACTCAAAAGTTAGAGCCAACTTGTACAGCATTGCAGACGACACGATAAGAACGTAACAGCTCAGTAGGTTTAATTTGAATCAGGTCACACCATAGGATAAGATCCACAAACTCAAATGTTAGGACCACCTTGTACAGCATCAAAACAACAAAAGGAAAGCACTGCTCAACAGCTTTCATTTGAACGATCACACTCTAGGATTTCATCCACAGACTCAAGGGATTGAACCACTTTGTACAGCATGTATAACAGACAGCGCCACAGGAAAGCACAGCTCAACAGCTTTCATTTAAATGATCACACCTTAGGATTTCATCCACAAGACTCAAACGATTGAACCACTCTTTACAGAATAATAGTCAGCGCCACAGGAAAGTACTGCTCAACAACTTTCACTTGAGTAGTCACACTTTGGGATTTTATCCAAAGACTCACAAGTTTAAACCAGCGTGTAAATCATAATAAAGCACCACAGGAAAATACTCCGCAATAACTCTCATTTGAATGGTAACACCTCAGAATTTCATCCACAGTCTCTAAAAGTAGACCATCTCATACTGCATAATAAACAGTAGTACCACAGTACGTTATTCTCAGTGTAGCTCTCATTTAGGTTGTGACTCTAGGATTTTATCCGCAGACTCAAAAGTCAAAACCATCTTGTACAGCAAAATAAACAGCACCACAGTCAAATATAGTGCTCAACAGCTTTCAGTTGAGTGGTCACACTGTAGGGATTTTATCCACAGACTCAAAAGTTAAGACCACTGTGTAAATTATAATAAAGCACCACAAGAAAGTAATGCTCAATAGCTTCAATTTGAATGGCATCACTTTAGGATTCTATCCACAGACTTAAAAGCAAGAACCACTTTTTACAGCATAATAAACAGCGCAACAGGAAATTACTGCTCAAGATTTCATCTACAGACCCTACAAGTAGACCTATCTCACACTGAATAATGAACAGCCACCACAGTACATTTATGCTCACTGCAGCTCTCATTAAGGTTGTCACACTAGGATTTTATCTGCAGACTCAAAAGTAGAACCAACTTGTACAGCATTGCAAACGACACGATAGGATAAGATCCACAAACTCAAAAGTTAGGACCACCTTATACAGCATCAAAACAACAAAAGGAAAGCACTGCTCAACAGTGTTCGACAGAATAGTAAAACTCGGCTCTCGTAATTAAATAAAGGATTTTGCATTGTATTGTATTGTATTGTATTGTATTGTATGGTATGGTATTGTATTGTATTGTATTGTATTGTATTGTATTGTATTGTATTGTATTGTATTGTATTGGATTGTATTGTACTGTATTGTATTGTATTGTACTCTAGGATTTCATCGACAAACCCAGAAGGTAGATCCATCGTGTTTTTAACAAACAGTAACACACGAGAAGTTTTTCATTATCTTTCATTTGAATGGTCATACCAAGAGCCTCAATTAGTTAGAACCTAATTGAAAGTAGCCTGCAACGACATCCGGTTGTTTCAGTTTGCTATTAAGCATTTCTCTTTCCGCTCAGGGAAAACTTAACGTGGCAAGCGTGTGGCGAGCCGGCGCTACACGTTCGTCAACGGATTTCACGCGCAGGCGATTTTTGCCTTCCGCTGCGTGTTCTTTCCACCCTGACCTTTTCTATGGTCCCCAGGTGGCTTCTTTAAGGACCAATTAATATTTAAATGAATTCTCCAGGGTTAATTTCTATCCAGTATGTTCAATATATCTTAGGCAAGAGTGTATGCATGATCACGTACTGCAGTTAGCCGTGGCAAGTTAGCCAACACAACGGAAGTTGTTGCACCTGTTCGGTTACTGGTCCGCCTGTGCAACTCGGAACATCAACTTCTATCAGCTGTTTTAGCTGGAGTTGTAAATATTGCCAGCTGAGGGCAGTTTAACCTTACTGTAACAACCTCAGCCAATCACACCCTTGTACCGCCAAATCCGTTCATTACTAAAGCTTTGGAGTGTTCCAGGATTCCTAGGCATAATTCGCTCTCGTCACAGCTTATTCTGTCACTATCAGTACCATTCTCATGGAGTAAGTGTTCAGGCCAAAACTTGGGTACCTTACTGGTAACTTACTACCCACAGGTAGTAAGTTCTCAAAGATTATGTCGATCTTTCTTACAAAGTCTACGTAAAACATTTCTATTTCGACAAAACCTAAGTTTGTTGCATTGGATCAGTCGGTACAAAAAATACACTGAGCTGTTTGTGTGATCGGTGTGATCAGCAGCTTTTAAAAACTGCAGAGATATTACAGACCGTATTTTATGGGTGTTACGTAGCGCAATTACTTTGGTTCGATTGCATAAACGACGTTTGGATAGGCGTAAAAAGAAACGTGGTCTCGGTGAACCAATTTGAAACAGGCCAGGTTGATTGATTTGTTAGATTCTGCATGCATGTGTACGTCGGTGAACTACTGTAGCCCGAGGCAAAAATAGTCTAAAACCGCGGTTAAACGATCAACCAGTTTCGTCCAACATCGTGTTTGTCACACAAAACGTTCGGTGGCGCTGGCCAAACGGCCAAACAATGTTTGTCCAAAGAGGCGGCTAAACATTAAAACATGTTCTTCCAACACCATGTTGGTAGAAAACGTTTGGTCGTTTAGCCGGGGCTTAGTGCAAAAACACCACGGATTACCTTGTTCACCCGAGCGAGACGGGAAAATTGAAAGTTGTGTGGACATCTATACTGTGCATCAGTTTTGAGAAAAGATTCAGAAAAAGTGCAGTGACATACGGGCTACACCCAAGACCAATCCCTCTTTGTGCAATATGTGCAGTTACAACGAGTTGCGCTTTTGTCGTGTAAAATTCAAATAAAACACTGCATTTCGTTCGACCATGGCTCAGTAGAACCGCTGTCTCTGAATCAAATATTTAATTTATGACTATATTAGTTCGTCAGAGCAAGTGCTCAGTTTGACAACCTTGAGCTGCTGTACTGCCCGGTCACGTGAACTTTATAGGACTGTAGCGCACACTGCAGTGAATCAAAGTAGTGAGTGTACACTTATATCCAAGAATCACATTGTACATGATGAAATATTATTCCGTTATGCATCATTTGTTGACAACTTCGATAGATGACGACGTTTGAATCAGAGTTGTTCCTCCACTGAGCTACTGTCGAACCTAACGGCAACAGTATCAGTTCGGTGAGGCAAAGCCGATTCAGGAAATCAACTCGTTATCGAAATGCGTACGGGCCTAATTAGAAGAACAGTTTTCCTGAACTAATTTGGACCACAACAACCTGATTTATTTCACTTCAATGATAATTGCAGTCTGCACCGTTTAATTTCAACCAATTAGAGCGTCTGGTACTAAATCTGTGGCCCCCCCCAAAAAATATGTCACGTATATGTAATAGCTTAAACATGTCACACATATGCTACACTTTAGTCACGCCTTGCGAAAAATATTACAGATTGTTTCCCATACGTAAGTCCGCAAAATACTTCTAGTGGTTATGTTGTACAAGCTTGTAATTCTTACTTCTAAAACTCCCTGATAAAGTCCGCTTTAGTCGGACGAAACGCGTAGGGGATTATTCCAGGTTTATAATTTTAAGTTTGCACAGTGCTGCTCACTAGTTTAGCTTTTTAAAAAATAGTCCACAGTGTAATCGGAGACGTGAATAATTTGTCTAATCTGTGCGAATTTCGTCCACACTCTACTCCAAAATGCACACATAGTAGACAAAATGCGCCATCAAGGTATTTGGAGTTCACTAGCAAAGGAAATCTCTTCAGCCATGGCAAGTTAAAGTTGCATGATTTGCCATTGTCGACTGACGCCGGGAATTCAGAAAGCTCAGTTGGTTTCCACACATTCTCCAGGAATCGTAATTTGTCTTGACCTGACAACGAAATCATATTTTTGAAGACTAAACCAATGTCATAAGGACGGCTGTCCTCCTTCTGACGGATTGGTTCACCTCGAGCCGGAGGCATAGCGAATATTCCTTCCTTCGAGTCGAGAACAACAAAAACACCGTCCTTTAAGGGCCCATTTCTCGAAACTCCCAATAACTTTCCGGGCCCGGTAAGTATTTTTTCGAGCTCATTTATTTGCCAGCTAATGGTAATTATTGACGCAAACTTAGCGACATGCTTCACGAAATTATAAAGATTAAAATTTAACTTTCAAAATTAATAAAGATCGTATAGCTATTCGAGAACATTGTGCACCTAAAATAGGAGTTTTGCGGCTGTTTCCGAAGGTGTTTCTGGCTAGCAATAGCCAGTCAGAATCAACTTTGAGTGGTTTCCGGGACAATGGCCAAGGGTGTAGCCAATCAGAGAAGTGTTTGAGTAGTTTCTGGACGAAATAACGAGAACGCGCGGCCGCAAGGTGGTAAATTCGTAGGACCCAGTCTACTCCCCCAGGTGCAAATTTCAAACAGTCGCTAATACGAGCTGTCCCGACGATTTTTCGATGAAATACGAAAACTCGCGGCCGTAAGCTGGTAAAATGTGATTCTAAAACGCTTAAACGGGTTGCCTGTGGTTGATAGAATGACGAGATGAGATGTTTTCTTATGTTTCCTTTCTTTTATTTTAATAATTCACACAAACTTGAAAAAATTTGAGTGATTTCTGGAAACAACTTGAACTACCCTGGATCCACCCCTGACAAGGTTATACCCCACAACCGAGCTAAAAACCTTGAGGTACAATATTTTAAAGTCGTTTCCATCACGATGAAGTTAATTTTGATTTTCGCTTTCGTTTTTTCTTTTGGTATACTGACACTGTTGGCTGAGAAAATCAGTACAGTCACATTATGAACAGAGAGAGGGACCTGCGTCAAATGATCCCGGCTCGGTTACTTACCGCGATGCCTTGAGGAAGAGAGGTGTTAGCCGAAGAATCTCAGATTTGTGCAGCTGATCATTTTACTAAAAAATTTCCCTCACTGAACGGGAAGTCTGTTATTCGAGCGTAAAGTACGGTTGCTGACCTTGAAATGAAGCGTTGAGCAAAACTTTGAGACAATTTAATTTCAGGAACTTTCGTTTGTAACTACAATCTTCTTCGTCTACCATTGTCTACAAAAAAATTGTCTCAAAAATATTAATTCTTTCAAGTCATAAGCTTCAGTAGAAAGCAAGATATTTAGAAACCCTTTTTAAAAAGAAAACCTCATCGAAAAGGCATTATTCGTTTAGCAAGTTGGAGGACTAATAAAATACAATTGTAAAAAAGTCAGTCTACAAGATCTTCAGTTCGCAATTTCGAGGAAACTTATAAAATTAATAAAGTTTGAATTGACAATTCCTTAAAAAAATTCACAACACAAACATCGTCAAATATGACAAGTTTGCCAGGTAGTCTTCTCTCCAAACATTGCAAAACAACAACAACAACAACAACAACAACAACAACTGAACTGCCGGTGGACGTTACTTGAAGCGGTGGAACTCACGGCGTACCTGTTCTCTTCGTTTCGGTCGTTTTACGGAACAACTCCACGAACAGCAATATGAACTTAATACGCATGCAGTTCAAAGCAAAAAGCCGTAATTCAATATAGCCTTGACTATATCAGTCTCACGGATGTTAACAAAATAAACACTTGCCCACCAAAACGGTGGGTAGTTGCATATGCTCTTGTGCCGGAAACCAAAAAAGGCAAACAAAAACAAACATGAAAAACAAAGTTCAAGTCAGTAAATTGAGTTTACTTTTATCTTCTATTTTATCTCATATATTTGTTTTTATTGGCATTGGAGTTACTTATAATGATAGTGTTTACACGAACATTAGCTACCGGGAAAATAATGATAAATATTAAATCATTCTTTGTTTCAACTCTCAGGCGTATGGCACAAGGTTAATTCCTCCCCCGTGTGTTTTGAAGCCAAAAATAACCAGTTTGGCAGGTTCTACGTCCCATCAAGTGGCAAGTTAGCTGCCCTAAAGTTGGTTCACCGCTACGGTTGCGTGTCCTGTGACACTCAAATTATTTTCTACTGGTCTGACTGGGGCTGTGGTGACAATCCATGGAACGGGCTAAAAGATCTGGTCGACGTTGTAATAACAAACACAGCCAACCATACCCTCCTGCCCGCAACCCAGTTCATTACTCCCAGCCTCACAGGGTGTCAGCAGGCCAGGAGTTACGCCTGTGGTATGGTGAAGATTTGGTGAACCATGAACCACAGCGAAAGAAATAATGGAGGCAGAGTATGTTGTGATGTTTATGTTGACTATGCGTGATCATGAAGAGGTTCCTGACTTATTCAAGGAGTTTTGACAAAGCAAAAGAAAATAACGTAATCAGTTGCAGTTTCATTCGCACCTACATCAGTAAAGTTTCATTTTGGAAAAGGACATTGCTTGGACTTTTTTATTGTAAGGTTAAAAATATGGTACATAAAAGAGGCTTTTCGAATAAGTAAGCGCATAAATGGGAATCGCTGTGTGAGGGTTTGTTTAACTTGTAATAAAAACAGAAATAAAATGAAGAAAGGGAAACATGTTGTTTACTGATCATATGTCTTGTACCTTGTTTGCTAAACAATATCCTTATACTTTCTCTCACACACACTTTACTCCCTCCTCTCGCCCCTTTCTTGCATTGGTGGTCCCCAATTCATTAGTTTTCTTCTAGCTTTTGCTACAGTGATTTTTTTCAAAGAACATATAACTTTGGAGCTGAGGCTGAGCCGGGACTGAATGTTCTTGGTTTTATTAGCGATTTCAGGCTGAAACTTTCTTCAAATGTTGTTAATTCAGGGTTTAATATTACAAGGGATTGGCAAAGAGCATTGTGTGATGTTGGTATTTTTGTTACATCGTCTGACAAGACGACTCCGCGATTTTGCGATTTTGCGATACTATATCTATACAAACCATATGCATTTCATCATTCCGCTTCAGATAGACTACATATATATCATTGCTCAGAAAAAAAAACTCTTACATTTAACGTTACGTTCTTAAACTGCGGCCTTGTAAAAACAGGTGGGAATAATGTTCTCAACAAAATCTTAGAAATCTCTTAATATTTTCTGACATTTTAGCCCTTTTTCAGCCTCAACGTTCTTATAAAAATAGTTCATAGAAATGTCAGTGCGGAGCGTTGGAAACTATTCTTCTATTCTCATTCATATTTAAACAGCAGAATTTCGGAGTGCTTGGATTACATAACGCTGTTGTTGGAAGATGGTTGCTAAAAAACGCGCTGAATCCCCAAGGGCTAAGTCTCCTTGTTTAAATTATCAGTTTTGGAGGGATTCGGGGCATTTCGAAAGAGATACGCAAGCCGGTAAGTCAGGAGGGATTTTAATTTCTTGCGTTTTTCGCCCTGTAAGCAGAGGAATGGACCCTTTTCTTTGGGATCACCAAGAATTTGGTAAGAAGGAAATATTGACATTCCAGCTTCTTTTATCTTATGCATCAGTCATTTCGAGCAGTGCCTATCCCCCCGGGGCCGATCCCCGGGCATTAGGATTTTTTAAAAAACAAACCGGCAAATGCCCCACGGCGGGGACAAAGGAGCTGTTCAAATGCCCCGCGGTACAGGTAAAAAAAATCAGTTGATTTCTTAGTTTTCGAGCTTATCTCCATTCTAATCAAAGCTAAATCAGACCAAGCTAAGTCTCAAATAAGTCTCATTTCTGTCTATTGCTTCAGTGATCATTAGTTCTGTGGATCTGCCGTCTCATTTTGTCCTCTTTAGACAATGTTTATCACAAATTTATCGTCCTTGCCCGATGAACTTATCACTGAAAGGAAGTGACAGTACTGTAACGTGAAAATCACAAGACCGTCAAATGCCCCGGGGTAGACTAATGCCCGGCCCCCTCGGACGGACAATGAGGAAAAATGCCCCATTAATTCCCGGGGGGATGGGCACCGATGGAATTGACTGACGCATTAATCTTACAAATGCAAGCTTACATGTAGACGTTTGAGCTAGTTACATAAACAAATTCCCGACTATTTGGGCCCTAGCTTCAAGTTTACCTACTAGAAAATATTACAAAACAAGGTCATAGCCTTTTTGAAAGAGCTGCTCATATATGATGTTGACGCTGACTTGAGTCCATTGCTTTTCATCATTAGAAGCTTCAAGAAGCAGATAAAGAGAATTTTTTGGATTTATGGGATGTAGAAATTGACTCATTTGTGGTAGAAACCAACAAAATCCTCATGAGATTTGAAAAGGCAAACCACAATTATTTACTTCTAACCACTCTAGCCCCAATGTACTTTCATTTGCTTGTTTTCAGTGTTTTTTGTACATACTCCTGATATTGTTGTGGTAAGTGATGAAATGATTTGGTCAGTAGTTATTATGATGAGAATACGAGCGCAGTAGTCAAATCTTCACTTAAATTTTACCCAAAACTTTTCAGTCAAAATCTAGTACACTCAATTTTGTTGGAAACTTTTCAGTCAAATATTACCAAATCTTTACCTAAATTTTATTGGAAATTTTCCTCCAAGCTATATTGATGAGAATACGAGCGCACTAGTTAAATCTTCTGCTAAATTTGACTGAAAATTTTCCAGTCAAATATTTCAAAATTTTACTCAAATTTGACTGGAAACTTTCCAACAAAATTTTCAAAGTCTATTATGACCGTAAGCATAACTTGTCACACCATTTTTATGAATATATCTTTTGTCGTCGAAACAGCTGAGTGATGTTTTATTAAGCTCATAGCTTCCGAGTTGATGTTTTTCACTTTTGATTAGTCTCATCGTGTGACTTCATACAACAGGGACTTTCCCGAGGAAATGAGTCATCAGATTGTTATGTAATATCAGATGAACTTGTATTTGAAGTAAAGTTTATCAGTAAAGTTTATCAGTAAAGTTTATCAGTAAAGTTTATCAGTAAAGTTTGTCAGTAAAGTTTGTCAGTAAAGTTTGTCAGTAAAGTTTGTCAGTAAAGTTTATTGGTGAAGTTTGTTATTTCTTAGAAAAGTAGACTTGTGCTATATAATAAATGAAAAATGTTTATGGCGCTCTATATTCAATCAACAGTAACAGTTCCACATTTTTTATAACCGAACCCAGTTCTACAGCTAAATGACCAAACGCTAGTACTAAATTGATATTTATTGTCTGTGATTTAGTTGATTGGGTTGAAGTGTAAGTGATTGATTGAGTTAAATGGTCACTGTGTTTTATTTTTAAAGAAATAGGTGTATATCGTCTTTTGACTTTGAAATAGAGCACTGTTATAGTTAATATATGGCTATGATTTGGAATAATTATTTTGTCACAACCGTTTAATAAAAATGTGTTCCCATTTTTTGTATTCAAAATCCCATTTATGTAATGAACGGAACCATGCAAACGATGTCCGTTTAAAGATAAATCTGTTTCCATCACCAATTTTCCATTCTCAATTACAAAAGCGGTGTCATAGACACTTGGGTCAACGTTTGAAATTGTTTCTTTTACGCCATAAACAATTAGATGTCCAATTGTTAAAAGTGATGGAAAAGTAACTGTACCGTGTAGATCGAGATAAATAAATTGTGGAGGTGAGCTACCCCATCGGTGAAAATTGATAACTGTTTTGGTGTAGTTTTCGAATGTTTTTGTTGCATAATTAGAAATTGAAATCGTAGTGCCTTGCACTGCCACACTCAACTCACTCATTTCCGGCGGAAACCATTCAACTACTAAAGTATAGTAACCGACTGGAAGTTTAAAAAGGTTAAAACCAAGGCGTGACTGGTACTGGTTGGGTGAGCTTTTTTGAAACAGGAGTTTAAGTTGGTAAGCTTTTTTATTAATTTGATGCGGAGAATTGGAAAAATCAACAATACCCAAAACCTGAATATTTAATTCACTTGAAGATTCGTCGTCGTTTTCCATTAAATATCTGAAGGCGTCTTTTTTTTGTCCTGAATTAATAATCTGAGATTCATGAATTTTTTGAGTGACAAGATTTCTCAAATCTGTTATTTCATTTTCCATTAACTCAACATTAACTGCGGATTTTGAATTTTTTGAATCGGTTTGTAAGTTAATAATTTTATTGTTATTTAAATTCAAGTCTCCCGACATACTTGTTGTGCCATCAAGTTTGAGATAATTTTTCTGCGAGTTAGTGATTCTCTGAGTGATATATTCCACAGTAGCAACGTCTTTTTGGTTTACTGGAAATTTGACATTGGTGATTGCATTATCTTTCATATCAATAGTAGTGTCCTTATCTAATTTTTTCACAAGCTGATTATCAACATATTTTTTATTTACTCCATGGTCTGAATTAACTGGGTCTTTGATATTTGTTATGAAATGGTTGTTCATGTCTAAAGATTGTAGCATAGACCCACCTTCTTTTTTACTTAAGAATATATTCCGGGCTGTGTTATAAGAGATGGCTTTATTCGTGTTTCCATGAATTGGGTATGGCTGTGGTTGTAAAATTAAGTCTCCGTTCATAGTTGCTCCTGTCTTTTTCACAAACTGAGTTGTATCCGAACTTGGAATCTTAGCTATTTCACTATCTAACTGGCTTTTTGTAACCACATCATTATTATTAGTTCCTTGTTTTACATTCACTAATTTTTTATTCTGCATATCATAATCATTATTAGCATCTAATTTGAATCCAATACCAGGTAAACCTCTAACACCTCTCACAGCTGTAGAATGCTTGTAATTTAATACTCCGTTGTAGAAACTCATTTTATTAACTCTTCAGATTATTTTAGTGAAATTTTTTGCGTTCAATTTTCGTGGCTTATCAACATACAGAAAAGTGTACGGTTCTTTTGTTGCTGAGAGGTAGTCGTCTTTGTTGATGTTTAATTCTTGACATATCCTACTCTGTTCATTCTTGCTTGGAAAATCGAAAATGCAGTAATGGGAACAGTTCAATCTGATGGTTTTGTCTGTATTATAAAAAGACTGAGACAGATAGATACAGCTGCAATTTTTATTTCGAGAGTTCGTGAAATAGTTTCGTATTTCTCGATCATTTTTTACTCCAGTGTTCAAGTAATCATCAAAAATGATTAACTTTTGGTTTCCATCATCCATTTCATGTAAAGGAATTATCTCACCGTTGCTATCTTCAATGATATTATAACCATATTTTTTCGAAAGAGGTTCAAATTTTTTCAACAAATATTGATACTTGTTCTGTTGCAAGTTTTTAGCATATAGATAGACCTTATCAAAAAATAACAGGGGTTTGTTTATCATGTGAAGCAAAAGATTGGTTTTACCACTCCCACTCGGAGCGCAGATCAACATTCTGAAGCATCTATCAGGCATGAAAGCATACAACTGGGTGAAACTACTGTCTTTATCACCTTTAACGTCGTAGTTTGGTATTTCCATTTTATTGATTCACAACAGAATTTTTTCTCAATAATTTTATTTGACACGTCATGCGACATGCCATGCGACACGCCATGCGACACGCTATACAAGTTTTTTCATATTCAATTGAAACAAAAAATATTATTTTTTGTTTCAATGAAATAAAATGAGTCTCCTCAAGTGGAAAGAAATGGCTGAAAAAAGATCGAAAATAGGCAAAGATATTAATACTATTAGAGAAACGCTGAAACAAAAAAAAATAACCGATACAATGAGTGATGTTGAAGCAGAGAAGCTTTTCAAACCGATAACATCCAGTTTGAAGGAGTTGACGCAACCTCAACCTTTAAAAAGACGGTTGCAAAGGAAAAAAGTAGAGGTTCCAGATTATGGTATCAATATAGATGATGAAGGAATACCAGATTACAATCTTGAAGATTTGTTTCATGAACCAGAAAATACTAAACAGCTTGTTCCAAAACCACCCTCCTATGATGATGTTCTCAAAGATTTGGAAACAGGAAAAAAGAAAATATATATCAATCCTGAGTATATGCAACAACTTGAAGACCCCCCAGAATATGAAGAAGATGAAGTTCCAGATTATGAGATTTTTGAAGAAGACAGGATAAATGAGACTTTGGATGAACTTGGATTGACCAATTATGAGGACATTGAAGCACAACTCAAAAGAGAAGATATGACAGAAAAAACAAGGCATTCTTTCTTGTCAAAGAAAATCGAAAATGCGGCCAAGAAAAGACAACAACTTCCAGGTTACAAAACACACATTACAAAGCAGTTGAATAAAGGTTTGATAAGCCAATCTGAAGCACAGTTCAGAAGAAAGGTTATCGACGACGCTCGAAAAGTTCTCAACGATTATATTAACTTTAACAAAAATAAGTTGAAGAGTATCAAAGGCTCTGGTCTCAAAAGAAAAACAACAAAGCGAGGTGGAAATGCAGTCGCTGTTTTCATCAACCCTAAAGAAGCTGTTAAAAAGTTATCATTAATAATTGGATCAATTGATGCTGGTAATAATAGCATAGAGCTAAGAAACACAGGTGTTGCTATTCTAGATATTTTATTGAGAAATTACATAATTAATAAAGATCATTATAATAAAATTTACGAAAACTTTTTCATGTGAATATATTAAAAATGCAAACAACATTAGTATTATCTTCTCATAACATCAAGAAACAAACAAAAAATAAGCCTAGTGATTTCACAATTAGATATAATCAACCAATAATACTTGATCCAAACAAACAATATGAACTTGGTTTAGGTCGAATTATATCCATGTCTTTCACATGGTTCAATATCACATCAGAGTTGGACAACCAAAAAATAAAATACTCTTCTGATGGTGGAAGAACTTGGAAAGATATAACCTTCCCACCAGGTACATGGAATTATGTTAGTTTCAATGATTTTATTAAGGAAAATACAAAAATAAAGACTTCAAGCACGACTTCATATCCTATAACGTTGGAATTTAACAACACAACTTTCAAAACAAAAATAAATCTGGCAACAAACTATCAACTAGACCTCACAACATCGAATTTCAGAGATCTGATTGGTTTCAACAAAAGAATTTTAACCAGTTCTAAAAATGTTGGTGACTACACACCAAATCTCAGTCAAGATACAGAGATTTTGAATATACATTGTGATCTTATTTCAGAGAGTCTTGTTGATGGGGATGAGACAGATATTATTTACACCTTTGGAACAAATGATTTACAACCATCTTATGCTTTCACTAAAGAGCCTTTAAGAGTTCAATATTATCCAGTGAATAAGTATATCATAAACACATTACGGATATATATTACTGATGGTAAACGACGAATAATAGATTTGAATGACGCAGATACATCATTTTCTCTGATTTTGAGAGAAAAAAAAAATAAAAGATAATTATAAAATGCTGACGTACAATTACAAAAGAATTTTTCATCCAAGTCTTGGAAGATTTGTTTACAAACACAAAGGATCCGGTTTAATTGTGGATAATATTTTCAAACCAATGAAAATGATTGTGGATAAAGTTTTAAAACCTGTTGCTAAAAAAGCTTTAAAATCAGGAATAGAAAGTGCTGGTGATAAACTTGGTAAAAAAGTTGTTGAAAAAATTGCTGAAAAATCAGGCCATCTTTTCATAAAAGACCTTCAGTCTTTGGGGGAAAAAATTCCAAAAGCAACAAACAAACAAAAAGAAGAAGAAGATTACAACGTGATATTGGATAGATTGGTTTCCGGTCAGTCAGGAAAAAAAATTCCAAAAGCAACAAACAAACAAAAAGAAGAAGAAGAAGATTACAATGTGATATTGAATAGATTGGTTTCCGGAAGGGGGTATAAAAAAAAACAAAAAATAAAAAAGTTTTAAAAATATAAATAAAAGATGACTTTCAGAACAAGTGATAAACTGCAGAGATATGAAATGGTTAGATTCTCTCTTGATAATATTATTGAACAACCTGGAAACAACAATTATCAGAAGAAAACAGGATATAAATTCACAATAACAGACAGATCTACTCTTTTTGATTATTTCAACGGATATTTTGAGGTATCAAAAGAGCTTCAAAAGAAAGCTGATGGATCTGGTTTTGCAGCTGCTGATCGAATTTCAATGATTAATGGGTCGCATTCTCTCATTAAACATATGGTTATCAAATCTGCTGGTAAAATAGTGTATGATAGTGATAACATTCATAGAATTGTAAATGCTAAAAATTTGTTGGAGTATAGTGATGATTTCAGCAGATCAGTTGCTAAAAATAGTTTTTGGTATCTTGACACAGAAGATTCAACAGCAAATACTAATTCAGGTTTTGAAGAAAGGCGAATTTTAACTCAAGCAAAACAGAATAATGGTGGTGGTGGACCGAAAAGTATAAATGAGATCATCCCATTGAATAGATACAGTTTCTTTGAAGAATTGGAAGATAAGATGCTTCCTCCAATGCAGCTTACATTCGAACTGGACTTGAATGATGATGATGAATTGATTCATAAAGCAGCCGCTGCTGATGATGGACGAGTGGTTGTCACTCGATTTCATCTTTGGCTTCCGAGAATAGTTCCGAAAGATAGTGTATATGGTGAATTCGTGGAAGATTTTCTCAAACCAACCAAATGGATGTATATGAAAGATATGTATATTCAGAGTGCAAATACAAAAGCAGTTCAAAACATGTTTCAGATTAGCCCAGCCATTGATAATGTTAAACATGTATTCATTTATCTACAGAGAACTAATGGTCCAAACAATGAGGAATCTGAGAGAACTCCTTACATTTTTGATACTTTCAAGCTGAATTCTGCAGATGCTAATAGCTCTCTTGCATCATGTCGTTTGGAGTATGGAAACAGTACTTTTTATCCTGAATTGGAGTACGATGCCGATTCAAAAGTGAGAATCTTCAACGATTTAATGTCTTATGCTTTCCGAAAGAATGATCTGAATACAGGAACGCAGTTGAATATACATAATTTCACATCTATTTACGGTCTTGTTTATTTTGATCTGACTTACCAAAAAGAAGCTGTTACTAGAGATCCAAAACAACTGATTTTGAACTACAGATTAAATACAGCACCAACAGCTGATGTGAGAGCTCATGCTATCGTATTTTATGAAAATGAGGTTATTGTCAACAAGGTTGGAAATGAACTTATGATTGTCTAATTCAAAACTATTTCTTGAATTTATTTTATTTCGTAAAAATAAAATAAATATGACTAACTTGTATGAGATTAACGTTACGCTTTCTGAGAATCAAAAAATGAAATTAAGTAAAGCTTTTCACAACCGTGAAACAATCACCCTGAGGTTAACAAAAGATGCCTTAAATGGAAGTGATACTCTTCTTGTTCCTTCAACAACTGTTAAAAGGTTGGAAAAAAACCGCATGATGAATAAAGGAATGGAAATAAAACTGGTCAAGACAAATATTAGAAAACAGGTTGGTGGTTCACTTTTGAGTTCAATCTTGACACTTGGTCGAACTTTTGGACCAACATTAGCAAAAACTCTAGGATTATCAGCTCTTGCTGGTGCCGCTTCTGAAGGAGCATCTCAGATTGTTAAAAAGATATCTGGAAAAGGTTCACAGACAGGTGGTTTTCTCATTCCAAATTCTAAAATAGATAAACTTATAGCGAATAAACATCTTTTGAGTGATAAACAGAAAAAAGATATTATCAATGCCATACAAACTGGTTCTGGTGTTCATATAAAACCCACAAAAAACCAAACTGGCGGTTTTCTTGGCACTCTTCTTGCATCAATTGGTATTCCACTCGCTCTTGAAGCTTTCAAAAAGATGACAGGTTCAGGAGTTCCCAGAATTGGAAAACCTCCTAAAAAAGATGGCGGATCAGCCCCCAGATTGGGAAATTATCAACCACTACCTCCATTTTTTGGAACATGGGAAGGAAACTCTTTTTCTAATCAATCAGGTGGAGGGAAAAAAAAAAAGTTGGGAAATGGGTTGCTTCTAGGGAAAAACAGTCCATTCAATGGGATTCCACTGCTTGGAACAATTCTTTAAAATTCCATAAAGGCATACCCTTGAGCAACCATGATTTGTTAAAATGGTGTCATCATCTTAAAATACCAATAGACAAAGGTGGTGTGTTGTCAAGAGACCAAACTGTTCCACACAACCATAAAATGGCGCTATTTATTTTCAATCTTGAGCCCTCATATATGAGTGGAAGTCATTGGGTCGCAACATATGTCAAGAATGGGAAAATTAATTATTTCGACAGCTTTGGGTTGCCACCATTTCAAGAAATTGTAAATCACGCAAAGAAAAAAAATCTCACTCTAATTCATCAAAATAACCAGATACAAGCCTTTAATACAACCACTTGTGGATATTTTTGTTTATACTTTCTGAATGAGATGAATAAAGGTTCGTCATATTTCAACCTTCTACAAGTTTTTGATATTAATAATACCATTAAAAATGAGAGATTTATTGAAAGATATTTTGAAAAATTAATATGTAACCATATTATAAATGAAAACGTATTGTGTGAAACAAAGAAAAGAAACTGAGTGTGTTGAGCCTTCAGGCTATAAATATGCAAAAAACGGTCGACTTATGTTTTTTTGCACATGTGCTGAATGTGGTATAACTAAAACTAGATTCGTGAAACAAACGGGAAACTAATCAGCCCGTCTGAAGGGGCGGGCATTCTGAATACAATGGCATCCACCGGAACTGATATGTTAATTCACCATGGTATTCCTTGGCTTGGAAAAAAAGCTGTAGAGATGGGAAGATATTATGGATCAGAAGCCTTGAGAAACCCTAAACTTCAGAAAAAGACCCTAGATTATGCTTTGGAAAAAGCAACTCCTTTCATTCAAAAAACAGGATCAGATATACTTAATCAACTTTCAACAAAGATACGACCCAATAAAAAGTACAGAACCGACAGGAAAGATTTGGATGGAGGTGGACTTGATATTCATAAAATGATTGGAAAACTCCCTAAACCAAAAGGGGGTTGGACTCTTCCAGGGCATCGATACACAGGCCCCTACAATGACCTTGAAAATCAGGTCAGATGGGATCCAAAAACAGGAGAGATACTCGAGATTTATGACAAACCAACGGGTAAGACCGATGTCATAGCGATGCAACATGACGTTGATTATTCAGTTTGCAAAGATGATAAAAAATGCAAGAACAAAGCCGACAGGAAAATGGTTAAGGCTCTAGACAGTGTGCCTTATAATGAGAGACAATGGGGACATTGGTTGACACGAAATATGATTAACACAAAACAAAAACTAGGTCTTGGTGTAAAACAAAGGAAGACAAAAAACTAAAAAGGCCGTCGAGTGAAGAAATGAGCTGGCAAGAAAAATTAGCTGATGAGCTTCATAAACCTATAAAACGTAACTTTACTCGGCGGCGTGTAATTGTAAACGGCATTGACGATATATGGTGTTCAGATCTTATTGAGATGCAAAAGTTCAGTCGGTGGAACGCTGGCTACAGATACCTTCTCATGGTTCTAGATGTATTCTCTAAATACGGTTGGATCATCCCATTAAAAGATAAGAAAGGAGAAACTGTTGCTCAAGCATTCGAAACAATATTCAAAGAAGGTAGAAAACCACAATATATTTGGATAGACAAAGGCAAAGAGTATTATAACAAACATGTTAAGGAACTACTTGATAAGAATAAAATAACCTTGTACTCAACTGAGAATGAAGAAAAGTCGTCAGTTTGTGAAAGATGGAATAGAACAATTAAAACCAAGATGTGGAAGCAGTTTACTGTTCAAGGTAATACACAGTATCTTGACATGCTACCTAAATTAGTGAAACAGTATAACAATACCAGACATTCAAGCATAAAGATGACACCCACGGAAGCAAGTAAAAAGAAGAATGAAGGAACTGTCTACTTTAATCTATATGGTGATATGGAAACATCAAGACAAAAACCAAAGTTAAAAGTTGGTGAGAAGGTTCGAATATCTAAGTATAAACGGAATGTGTTCGATAAAGGATATACACCAAACTGGTCTGAGGAAATTTTCACAGTTGATAAAATTCAATATACGAATCCAATAACTTACAAACTAAAGGATCTCAGTGGTGAGGAGATATCAGGTTCTTTTTATGAACAGGAGATGCAGAAGGCTGTTCAAGACGTTTACCGTATTGAGAAAGTGATTCGACGAGACGCCCGAAAAGGTAAAGCTTTGGTGAAGTGGAGCGGTTACCCAGAAAAATTCAATTCCTGGGTAGATATTAACGATCTGATGTAAAAATGATTTTTTTTTAAAAAAAATCTTGCATACAAGAAAAGTAAAAATGACAAAAATTTTAACTCTTAAAGAAATTCGAAAAATGGCTGTAGGAAAAAATATCAGATTTTCAAACAAACTCTCAAAAGCAGAGCTGGCGAAAGAGTTAAATCTAGACGAAGAAGTGTATAAAAGACCAAGTAAAGCAAGGGAGGTGTTTATTACCAATGTTGATACGCAGGTCGTTACAAAATGTAAAAGCATCTATCAGTGTTCAAAAGTGTTGGGTAAAAGGTATGGTTCGGTTCATTATTTCGTAAATTGTGGAAATGCGTTTGTGGATAAGGATGGAAATAAGGTCAGATTGTCTTTTGCTTAAACTTTTTCATTTCGTGAAACGTGAAATGAAAAAATCTTGTATATAAGAAAAAATAAAAATAAAAAAAAAATCTTGTATATAAGAAAAAAATAATGGATTCACAAACAGAAATGAACAAAGCTAGTTTGAAGAAACTTAGCAAATCAAAACTTATCAAATTGCTTCTGAAGCAGGAGAAGAAGAAGTCAGTTCCAATACCAAGACCACCTATACCAACACCTCACAAGAGTGTCAAAGAGATGGCTAAAGAATATGAAGAAAGGACTTATAAACCAAGACCATATGTACCAACACCTCGCAAGAGTGTCAAACAGATGGCTAAAAAATATGAAGAAAACATCATTCTACCACCTCTAGAATTCAGGGATGATTACAAACCAGTTCCAGCACAAAGGACTTATAAACCAAGACCATATGTACCAACACCTCGCAAGAGTGTCAAACAGATGGCTAAAAAATATGAAGAAAACATCATTCTACCACCTCCAGAATTCATGGATGATTACAAACCAGTTCCAACACCTAGAACTAAGAAACTATTGGATAAACCAATTCCAGCATCTAGAACCAAAATAGAACAAACAGACAAAGCTTTAAAAGGTTACACTAAGTCTTATGAGATCAGCATTAAAAACAATAAAGACCCCTTAGCCCAAATGCAAAACACGAGAAAGGCTATAGAACATCATGTAATAGCTTTGTTAAATGAGATGAAAGGCTTGAAATACGTTGAAACGTTGAAGATTACGTTTGAAAAACAGAATGGAGACAAGTTGATTGAAAAGGAAGCTTATTTCAATGCAAAGACACAAACAATAACAAACGAGATAGAGATTGCAGAATTGTTGCAGATAACACAACAACAGATTGTAAATATGATTCAGCAATGGATTTCAGAAGGCTCAGGATGGACCATTCAATCAGTTGATGGTCATTTCATCAATGTTGTAATGTACAGACCACTCAGAGGTTCTTCATATATTCCATTACCCGAAGAGCTGCAGAACTCAGCTAAAGGGATTATAAACATGAAAAATAATGACGATGAATGTTTTCGTTGGTGCCACATTCGTCACCTCTTACCACAGAATAAAGATCCACAGAGAATAAAAGAGTGTGATAAAAAATATGTAGAAAAATTGGATTACTCGGGAATCGAGTTTCCCGTTTCTGTAAAACAATACAACAAAATAGAGAAACAAAACAGTATCAATGTTAATGTCTTCGGTTATGAGGAAAAGCAACCGTATGTAATTTACGTTTCAAAAGAAAAGTTTGACTCTTGTTTGAATCTGCTCTTAATAACTGAAGGAGAGGCGAAACATTATTGTTTAATAAAGGATTTCAATAAATTTATGCACAATCAAACGAAGCACAATGGAAGAAAGCATTTCTGTATGTACTGTCTTCAATGTTTAAGCTCAAAAGAGCATCTTGAAAAACATAAAGTCGATTGTATTGAAATTAATGGGAAACAATCCATTAAAATGCCAGTACCTGGATCAGAAATTGCATTCAAAAATTATCGTAGACAGTTACCGGCACCTTTCGTGATTTATGCTGATTTTGAAGCCATTACCGAGAAAGTTGATGAAAAAGCTCCGCAAAAATCCCACACCGAACAATATCAAAAACATACGGCTTGTGGATATGGTTATAAAGTTGTTTGCTGTTATGACGATAAATTTTCAAAACCAATCAAAATTCACAGAGGAGAAATGGCCATTCACAAGTTCATGAAGGACATGTTGGCTGAAGTTAAATACTGTCAAAAGGTTGAGAGAAAACACTTCACAAAACCTCTCAAAATGACAGATGAGGATAAGGAAAGTTTCCAAAGAGCTGAAGAATGCCACATCTGCAAGAGACCTTATATCACAGGTGATGTCATAGTAAGAGATCACTGTCATATCACCGGTGAATACAGAGGCTCAGCACATGAAGAATGTAATCTAAATTTCACATTGACTAATAAAATACCTGTGGTGTTTCACAATCTCAAGGGGTATGACAGTCACTTTATAATGCAAGAGATCGGTAATATTGTGAAAAAGAATGCGTATTTTGATAAAGAAGGAAAAAAATATGAGATGAGCATAAATGTCATTCCCTGTAACATGGAGAAATACATGGCCTTCATGTTGGGTCGACATCTTGTGTTCATCGACAGCTTTCAATTCATGAGCTCGTCATTGAGTAATTTGGTGAATAATCTTCCTGCTGAAGCGTTCAAACACACGAGACAAGTATTTCAAGGCGGAAAATTGAGTTTGATGACAAAGAAAGGTGTCTATCCTTATGACTATATGAATAGTTTTGAAAAGTTTGAGGACAGCAGGTTGCCAAAGAAAGAAGATTTTTTCAGTATTATGAATAATGAACATATCACAGATGAAGATTATCAACATGCACAGAATGTTTGGAACGAATTTGGTCTATCATCAATGGGAGAGTATCACGATCTATATCTCAAATCGGATATTTTATTGTTGACTGATGTTTTTGAAAATTTCCGCAAAGCATGTCAACAATACTATGGATTGGATCCTGCTCATTATTTCACATCACCCGGTCTGAGTTGGGACGCAATGTTGAAAATGACAGAAACTGAATTGGAGTTGATTAGTGATGTTGATATGTTTCAATTCATTGAAAAAGGTATGCGTGGGGGGATCAGTTACATCGCCAATCGATATGGAAAGGCAAACAACAAGTATATGGTTTATCACAATCCAAAGGATGCAACAAAATACATCGTCTATCTGGATGCAAACAATCTATATGGTTGGGCAATGATTCAATATCTTCCAACAGGTGGGTTCAAATGGTTGACTGGAGAAGAGGTGGATTTATCCAAGTATAATGATGAGTCTAAAAAAGGATTGATATTGGAGGTCGATTTGGAATATCCAGAGGAGTTGCATGATCTCCACAACGACTATCCGCTGGCAGCAGAAAAAATCAAAGTAACTGAAGATATGTTGTCACCTTATTGTCGAGAAATTGCTGAAAAATTTGGAGTAAAGGTTGGACTGGTTAAAAAGTTGGTGCCGACGTTGTTAAATAAAGAGAGATATGTTTTGCATTATCGCAACTTACAACTCTATATGTTTTTGGGGTTGAAACTGATAAAGATTCATAGAGCTCTCGAATTCAATCAGAGTCCATGGTTGAAACCTTACATCGATTTTAACACAAAAAAGAGAGCAGAGGCAAAAAACTCTTTTGAAAAGGATTTTTTCAAGTTGATGAACAATTCGGTGTTTGGAAAGACGATGGAGAATTTGAGAAAGCGTCAGGATATCAGACTTGTGACTGATGAAGAAAAACTTTTGAAGTTGACCAGCAGACCGAGTTTCATAAGAAGCAAAATATTTAATGAGGATTTAGTCGCCGTTCATAAAATCAAACCAACTTTAACATTGGATAGACCGGCATATGTTGGAATGTGTATCCTAGACTTATCAAAAACATTGATGTATGATTTTCATTACAATTACATCAAAAGTCAGTATGGTGACAAAGCCCGGTTGTTGTTCACAGATACTGACAGTTTAACATATGAAATTGAAGCAGATGATGTCTACCAAGATTTTTGGAAAGACAAACATCTATTCGATAACAGTGATAATCCAAAGAGCAGCCCATTTTTCGATGCGACAAATAAGAAAGTCATTGGTAAATTCAAGGATGAGGCTTCAGGAATCCCAATTGTGGAGTTTGTTGGTTTGAGGTCAAAAATGTATTCTTACATGAAAGACAATAAACAGGGTAGTCGCACAGCAAAGGGAATAAAAAAGAATGTGATAAAACAAAAAATACAACACAACAATTACAAAGATACGCTTTTCAATAAAAAACAGATGCGTCACACGATGAGACTAATCAAAAGTGAAAAACATCAACTCGGAAGCTATGAGCTTAATAAAACATCACTCAGCTGTTTCGACGACAAAAGATATATTCATAAAAATGGTGTGACAAGTTATGCTTACGGTCATAATAGACTTTGAAAATTTTGTTGGAAAGTTTCCAGTCAAATTTGAGTAAAATTTTGAAATATTTGACTGGAAAATTTTCAGTCAAATTTAGCAGAAGATTTAACTAGTGCGCTCGTATTCTCATCAATATAGCTTGGAGGAAAATTTCCAATAAAATTTAGGTAAAGATTTGGTAATATTTGACTGAAAAGTTTCCAACAAAATTGAGTGTACTAGATTTTGACTGAAAAGTTTTGGGTAAAATTTAAGTGAAGATTTGACTACTGCGCTCGTATTCTCATCATAATAACTACTTTGGTCAATTGGCCAAGTGAGCAGGAAAAGTCCCCCAACTGCAAAAACAACTTATCCTGGACAGTACAGTTGGGCAGCCCTGCCACTGTGACCACTGGGCAGCCCTGTGATCACAGTCTACCGGTATTCGGCAGTTTAACCACCTGCAGTCAATTATTTGCCGATTACAAAGAAGAGGGTTACGGCGTTTCACAATTGGTTAATACGAGTTGGCAGACTATAGCTTTGCGTATGAGAGCTCCCTGAATGAAAGTCAACTGAGGCTAGACCACAAAACTCGTAGGTGTGTACCTTAGCTTTTTAGCCGGGTGGCAAGAGCAAAAAGGCAACAGCGTGGGCCAAGCTAAATTAAGTACCTTGAAACTCCAGGCCCAGCATTCCTTCAGTTGAAATTTGTAACCGTGGGGGGACTGCCCTTTCCAGTTCTTTCCAAGAGATAACAGTTCCGCTCTCTCTGCCTTTTCCATGGAACATAGCCTCGATAGAATGCTTATTCAATAGTGTTTCCCAAACATTCACACTGCCAATTCTGCCGCGCATTGCTTTCTTGTCGACGGCATTCCCAATCGTCAGTTTGCTACCTTAAACAATAATAACAATAATCGCTTTAATTTTTTATCAGCTAAGTTGATATATCAATTAAATTGGCCATCGTAGAGAGATAAAAATCAGAACCACGTACATGTCATGAAAGCACATACAGTAAAGTGATTTTAGATAACTTTTAATTCATGTGAATGGTTATACTTTAAGGCTAATTTACACGCTGCGATTTGTCGGGCCGATTTGTCGGTCACGACAAATCGGGGAGCGAATCGGCCCGAGTGAATGGCGATCCGGTGAGCGCGCGACTCCAATCCGACAAGTCGGCCGATTCAGAAAAATCTGTGACTGCTTCACAGATTTTCGGCTGTCAGGTCCGATTTTAAGAACGAAAACGCAACCTGCAAAAGAATTGGAGCAAAACAAATTATATCTGCGGCATTTTAGTTGAAAACAAACTAACTTAAGTTATCACCTACCTGATTTTGTTTTCCAAAACGTTTATAAAAAAAGTTTTGACTATAAAAAATGCAGGTGCAGTGCTTGCACTGTACATAAACCGATTCGCTTCCCGATTTATCGGCCGACAAATCGGGCCGACAAATCGCAGCATGTAAATTATCCTTTAGGATTTCATCCACATACTCAAAACCCAGAACCTCCTAGCAAATCAACATTAATATTATAGCAAGAGAGGATAAAGAAGTAAACCCTTTATCCTCTCTTGATTACAGTTAAGGGTATTACGAAATACGATAGGTACCATACGGTAAATTGCGATCCAATACAATATCGTTACCTGATTTTCGTTAGGTGATTTTCATGTTGACATTTAAGCATAGTTTTATTATTTGAATTCACTTGTAAAGTTTTATCTAATTCAGCTCTAGAGCTGTAATTTTAAAGCTTCAATAAACCGTCTATCTATCTATGATGCGTTAACATATGATAGGAACTCTTGCAAATTTCAGATCCGCAAACATCCTGAAGTAAATAAATCATGCTAAGTAAGCAAAGCGCGAAATTTTCTATTTCCAAGAGCACCCCTTTATCCTCTCTTGCTATTTCTGACAATTAACAATTATTCGCCGAAGGCGAAGGTGAGTTAAATGTTCGCCAATATTTACTGAGCCTGAGGCGAATAATTGTTTAAGTATAATTTTGAGATGTGGACATCGAAAAGTAAAAAAAGGGGCTAAAACTTGACAAACAACTTACGAGAAAAAGTAACTTAGCTTAGCTGCCGCGCCTTAAAATGTTATATTCACCGGGCAGCGCGGTGAATATAGAGTTAAAATCACACCTAATTTAAGAAACGTTGTCGTGTGAAAAGCATATACTAAGAACGATACGACCCAATGGTTTTCTGGGAAGCGGGAAACCTTGCTTCTATTCTCAGGCATCATGGAGATAATATACCCAAATATACCCAAATCAATATACCTAAATCTACTTCAAAACCTTCTTAGGAATGAAAATATCTTGAATATCAATATATGGAACTGAGTACCGCGTGTGTCAGTATAGCCTGCGTGCAGACGTCTCCTATTTCCTTCCACCCGCGGAAAAGGGACGTCTGCGAAACGGCGCCGCTAATGGTGTTCCAATATCCTGCTGTTTTTTTAGGAATTCGTGGAAAGTGCTTTTATTGGTTGCTTGACAATAGCCACTGTTAGAAACAACTCTGATTGGCTATCGTCGGGAAATGCTCGAGATAATGTATGCGATCTAAATTTAGCGGGGTTTTCCATTGATAAAAACATGTCCGATTGTGTTGTGTTTCTCGACTATTCTGAAAAACAACGACAGAAACCTTGTAAAAAGTCGTAGTGAATTTAAAGTTCAGGAAGAAATCCTTTCTCTTCAGTTCATCGTACACGAAACATCTCCATATATTTGTAGATCGTGCGTGGGAAAGTTGCGAAAGCGGAGAGGTCTTTACGCCAACGTGAGAAAAATCGAGGACGACCTTTTTAGCGATTATAGTTCCAAAGTTTTCAAGGCAGGACTTACAGTAAAAAAAAAAGATCGAGACACTAGGAAAGGACAGCGTAGGAACTTCGGCTTCTCCCGAGAAGCGAATTCTTTTGGAGGAGTCGGTAGATCGTTCGTCAAACGATCTCAGCTCGCTGGTTACATCAACTCCTGTGAAAGCCGTTCGCAATGCTTCTGTGAGAAAAATTCAGATTCTTCCTCTTAGTCCTGTTCGACCTCCGATCATGGAGTGGTCAGAGGGAAATGATTCTGGCACAGAAAACAAAACTGTGTTGTCATGATTTATGCGAAATTTAAAATCCGAACAGCAGGATACTGGAACACGATTAGCGACGCCGTTTCGCAGACGCCCCTTTTCCGCGGGTGGAAGGAAATAGGAGACGTCTGCACGCAGGCTAGTGTCAGTACTGTCTTCTCAGAATTCCATCGTGTTGCAACGTTCGTAGTTTATACTTTTCACCCGACAACGTTTCATCAATCAGGTGTATACTAAAAGCGTATATTACACAAAGCCAGTTAACACCCTAATCCCCCTCCTTTCCCATCTCTTCCCCTGACTCATGGGAATCGAAGAGATGGGAAATGAGGGGTTGTTAGGAAGAATAGATAACGAAAGTAACTATTTGAACCTTGTGGAATCCCTTTCTTGTATTCGTCCTCCAGCAGTTCTGTAGTCTCTCTTACTCGTCCATTCAGTATGACGTCCAGGCGACCTGTTTGGCTGTCCCAAGGCACGCAAATAAACAGCGATGGGTTGTTGAGCGGGGTAGAGTGGACGCTATAGTGTCAAAAGAATAATACGTCGTTTCAGTGTTTGTGTAAC
The DNA here is from genome assembly GCA_964030785.1 of Siderastrea siderea. Lineage (NCBI taxonomy): Eukaryota > Metazoa > Cnidaria > Anthozoa > Scleractinia > Rhizangiidae > Siderastrea > Siderastrea siderea. The sequence continues at coordinate 45,664,933 of OZ034976.1, forward strand.
TATTATATCATTCAACAAGATTGCTGTGAGTATTTTACTGATAACCGATTCAATAAATAAATATTGGTCACTCAACTAGTTTATCTCTTAATTAAAGTAAACTGTTATTTTTCTCAATCTCGGTTACGGAATTACAATATATCTTTCTCACTGGTTCGCCGCACCGCATCTAGGCTATTTAGTAACTGAAAATATAGTTTTACCACTTCCGGCGGCTGGTATATCAGGGGGTAACGCCCGGGGCTGCGAAGCGTTGAGGGCAATTGTGAAATTTTGAGGACCAGCTTTTAGCCAAGGGCGTTATCCTCCGATATACAGTGGAACCTCCATTTAACGAACCTCTATACAACGAAATCCTCGGTCTAACGAACGATATTTTTCATTCCAGTAATAGAGTAATGTATGGTAAAGAACCTCGATATAACGAACCAATTTCCCCAGTCCCTTGGCACTTCGTTAAATCGAGGTTCTACCGTACCAGCACGCCGGGAAGAGGTTCATTTATTTTATAACCTCTGGCCGAAAGAAGAATAAACGCCATTGACGAACATGGCGTGATTGCGGGTGATTTCGCCGTCACTGGCTTCAGTGCAAGACGATTTTCTTTTTCTTCCGTGAAAAATACAAAATAGTTTGACCCAAGCTCTGTTTGTTTAATTGTTTTGTTGTGGACGAGAAGTGTCAAATCGGACGCCAGGTATAGGCCATTTTGTATCACGTGATGTTTTTCTCACAGTAAGCGCGCTCAAAAATTAATCTGCCGGGAGTAGGTTCTGACGGTGAATATTCCCGTTCTTTGCCTTGTAAGCAAAAGTTATGAAGCAAACGTTTTATCCATAGCCACAGCAAAAAATCTGGCTACGAGTACTGTAGTTGATAATGTAATCAAACGATTATTCTTCTCGCGCTTGTTGGACATGTGGTGGATATCTCCTCTTATCCAACCCACACACGTAGAATATATAATTGTTAAATAACTGTGAAGTTGTAAATTATAAATGGTTTTACAATTAGATTATGTTATTGTTGTTTTTACTCGATCGTTTCTCCGTGAACAATCATCCTCGGCATCCCTTCTCTAAATTGAAGTCTGAAAAGATAAGAGTCGTTTTTAACAAAAGAGAACACATGTCTTCTGTCGGTAAGCCATGGTTTAAGCCAAGCACATATGGTAAACTTGGACAGCGTCTTTGTTACAGCAGCTGAAAAGTTGTACTCACGTGTTGCCGATGTAATGAGGACGCTGGAAAGCTTATTGATGACACCTGTATGTGAGAAGAGAAGAATATGCATGTAAGTAATATGTACTGTTGCTTTAAATCCTCCCCGTCCCACCTTTAATAGGATCTGAATCTTGAGAGAAGGGCGGAGTACTGTACCACTGGCAAGTGCATATCATGCTCACAACACGCCATCAAAAAACATCATTCAGTTTGTATTCTTATGCAGTTTACTCGGGTTGTTTACCATTTACCTCTAAATTCCCAAATGTCGCGTGCAAGCAAGCAGTTTTTGGTGCAGACGGAAAATGTCCAGGATAAACGTAGTTTCTTTAAAAAAAGTTCAAAATTGCTAAACAGAATTTCCGAAGAAAAAATGTTCATACCCGTTTACATCTTCCTAACAGTTCCAGGTTTTTTGCAAACTTTGACACTTATGCGTGGCCATTCAGTTCGGATCAAGGTTTACTGTGTCAACTCCAATGAACGGAACGCGTTAAATATCCAACAGAAGGCCAAAATTCTACATTTTCTTCATTAGCAAAAGATCTGGCTTACAGATTTTTATTTTCTTTTGCATAGATGTTTATCTATAGCCACTTTTCAAATCCTGAAAATTTGAGGTAGGGCGGTACGGCTAGATTTTGAGAAAAAAGCCCTGAAAGAGTCTAGCTTCCAGTTCCCTCCTAGAGTTCGGTCTGTTATAGTTGATATTTTCTATCAAGGATATTCTATCAATGATAATCTATCAATGATTTTCTATCAATGATATTTTCTATCAATGTAACGTATAAATATATAGCGCTATTTTGATTATTTCATTAAACTGAAGATGGCAGAAGTTATGCCGAAACATGTCTTTTAAAAGTTGTCTCGTGTTTTTTAAATTTATCAATATTTTCTAAGCTTCTTGTATTCTTTTCCAGAATAATATCACTTCTTTCAACAGTTGTAGCAACAAATGACCCAAGAGGAAACTCTTGTTGGCTTTAAACTAAGGATTTAAAAAGGTTTAAACTGAAACCGAAGCTGAGAGTAAACTCAAGCTTAGCCTCGTCCCCTGGCCTTTGCTCGCTTATCGAGTGACAGCGGGAAGGCTGGAGCCGGACACGCTAACGAACCTTCCTGTTGAGCTCGACGGGTGACGTCACAGTTGATATTCTGCTGAGGACGACTGGGAAGGAGGCTGGCTCAAGCTGTCATAAAACACCACGGTTCGAAAAAGATAGAAACTTATTAGCAAAACGTCTTTTATTTTCGCGTGAGTTTTCATTTTAATTTGTTTTTTTTTTCAAGTATCGTTAAGAGATTTTGTAAGAAATTAAACCAGAGAAAACTGGCGAAAATTAATCCAAAGTAGAAAATACAAAGGTGGTGCCCCCCTCCCCCCAAAACACAAACATAGGTTGGTGAGCACCCGCTTTTAGACGACATATTCGGTTTGTGATCATTCCTCGATTTTTGACGGTTAGTGCAGGTGTTGTCGGTTGTTGTTGAAACAAGGTGTACAACCCGCGTAACACTCGCGCTAGGTCATCAAAATTAATTTGGTGGCCCTAGAAAGGAAATTGGATAATTAGATAGAAGAAAAAAAATTTGACCCCAGTGGAACTAGAACTCAGGACTTCCGAATCAGATCATTTTAGCTACGAGGCAAACTGGGAGCTGATGACGGCGGGAATTTGTAGTATTTAACCCTTTAAGCCCCAAGAGTGACAAACATCTAATTTCTCCTTACAATATCTCTAGTTGATCAAATATGCAGGTCATGAGAATAAAGTAAATGATGAATAAAGAAAATGTGTTGATGTTTAATCAAATTCTCTCAACTAGTAACATAAGAAATATATGGAGAACAGTGAGGAGAATATGCATGTGGATATTGGCGCTTAAAGGATTAACTCGCGTCTTCAATTACATCTCCTCTCTCCCTTCCCCTTTTCTATTACTAATGTATATTTTCAGTTTTTTTCTCCATATCGGCAACTCAGTGTTCATATTAGGTCGTATTTTGGACATTTAAATGTGGCAGCGAGTAAGTGACAGTACTGTTAAAGTTGATTTCCAGTCCGTACTGCGCAGGCTCAGCCCCGAATTGTCTGTGAGCCTCACATGATGGAATGTTATCTTCGAGACAATAAAAAAAACAGATAATTTATGAAATAGAGTGCATGTTTGGAGCTGTACGAAAATTTTCCCACATGGCAAAAATAGATAGACTTTAATACCTCGTCATTTTCGGAAGAATCTTCCTGCAACACACCGTGAGTTTATCCACAGACTTGCGGTTCCTTGTGCTCGATGGCAACTGGACGTGTAAAACTGCTGGGCACTACGACACAGGCCGGCATTTCTTCCTGTTTCCCGGAAACAAAACCCAGTACATGTAGACACTGAGATATTATCTCGTCCTGGCTGCGCAGCCACCTCAAAGTCTCTTTCTTCAGTTTCACCGTGTGAGTAAAGCTCATATCCATGATGGCGGGAGACAAAATTGTAATTTCACTTTATGTAAGACGTCACGAATTGGTACATTTCATAACGGTCGTAGATGACCTAAGTAGTTTTCAAAACAAAAAACCAAAACAAACCGTTAAGCCTGCGTAGTACCGACTGGAAATCAACTTTAAGTGATTTAATAATTTTGAGGGAAAAAATGTAACTGGCCCCATCGGTATTTTGTAAGCTAGTGTCAGTTTCGTGTTGCTTTCTAGCGTTAGTTGTAAAGTTCTAATCAGTTTATGATGTGTTTTTGTTTTGTAACCATGATGTCGTTTCTTAAATTAAAGATAAGATAAGATAAGATAAGATAAGAATTTTATTTAAGTGTCAATGTATTTAGCCTAGATAGACTAACTGATTGACACTGATTGAGGCAGTAATACTAGTTAGCCTACGATACATTTAAAATGAATTATTTACAATATAATTAAAAAATGTATTGGCTACCTAGGTTAATTATTTACAACATAATGAAAAACTATCTGTTCATCATCAGAGAGGTAAACTCTGATGTGCCTATCTATATCTATTTTTTCCGAGATTTGTTCTGTTAATATATAGATAGGCATATCAGAGTTGACCTCTCTGATGATGAGCGTTTGTTCGAAATATGCCGTATTACGAAAAACTATCTATTGGCTATATAGCTAACAACAATTAGGAACTGAAGCATGGAATAAGGAAATGAGCGAAAATAGAGAGTTACAGTGGCAAACAATGTGTATAAACCTCACAGTACTCGTATAAAACGGTAGAAGTTTCCTTAGTACAGCTATGCAGTTACGCACGCTTTGCTTGCTTTGTTTTCGAGAGGAACAAACACTTTGTCAGTTCTGCACGCATTGTGAGCCTATGTTTTAGTACGGCTAGCGTATCTGTAGGCAAATAACTGTTTCTTACTTGAGCAAATGTCTGGCTGGTTAACTTGTACATCTTCACGAACTCCACTTTTGAGAAGGCGCCAGTCTACCAGGTCTCCAAATTCCCCAATACTGCAGTTGTTTATTGCTGAAGCAAATTCACCAGTAACATCCCTCCGACGACTCCAAATGTTGAAATGTGAAATGCTTCTTAGGAAGTGAAGCAGTCAGATAATCCCTATCAGGTCCAATCAGCCTACACTGTTAACAATATCTTTCCTCTCGTATTTAGTGGGCGAGTGATTTACATAATTTGTCTATCTCCACTCGTGCGTAGGATATGAGGAAAATATATACAGTGAAACCTGTATAAGCAGACACCCATAAGACCCTCGCTAGCGTCCGCTTAATACAGGGTGTCCCTTTGATACAGGTTCGGATAAATTGCAAAACAATAGTTAATTATTGACCGCTTATATCTCCACCTTTATTTAAGGGCATACTAGACATGCTTTGTTGCAAACCTTTTGCAACTGGCAGTTCCGGGTAGAATTACTAAATTATATAGAAAACACGCTCTTCGAAGCAGAAATGCTATAATGTCCGCTTAATGCAGGTTTCTTGTAACAAAATGGCTTGATTTTGATGTCCGCGTCCGCCTAATATAGGTGTGCGCCGAATACAGGTTCGTTTTAAAGTAAACATGGGAAGAAAATTTGGGGACTTAAGATGGTGTTCGCTTAATTAAGGGTGTCCACTTAACAATTGCAATTTACCTTCGCTTAACGATTGCTGACAGTCTAATTGTAGCAGAGCTCACATCTATCGGGGCGTGGTCGTTCCCTATTCTTTTCATGTTTCTGCAGGGATATCCTGATTTCCAGGAGTTACTTTTTCGGTGAGAAAGAGAGAGTACCCAGCTGGTGATAGTCCAAATAATGATGTCAACGTATTATTTTGATATCTTTTTTGCCGTTTGGAGGGTATGAAACCAATCCCTAGAGATTCAAATGAAGGGGGCGTGGCGGCCATGTTGGTGTACATGGTCACAGCACCGGCATGGTATCGATGACGTCAAGTGGAAACTTTCTTCAAGGCTCGAAATTTACGGTGGCAAATGTGCAATTTGCGACTGGTTCGAGGGCATTTGCTCCTAAAAAAAACTTAGGAGCAAATCTGCTCCTTTAACTTTTGGCCCATTTTTATAATAAATACATTTTCTGCTTCTTGTTAGACCAAATTTACTCCTAAAATTTTGGACCTAGGAGCAGAATTGCTCCTGGGAAAAAGAATTAATTTGGAGGCCTGACTTTCTTCATACTGAAGCAATTATATTTAAATTTTACTTGTTTTAGATCTAAAGATTATTGTGTTTCCGAAATGGAATGCTATTGGCAATTCCTCAGGCTATATCTGTATTCATTGCTGACCGCGACTCTGGGATTGCGGAATGAAAAGAAGAAGATGACCATACTTTTCTTCACATTTGCACAACGGGTCTCTGGGGCCTCTGAGGCCAGGGTACCGCAAAAATGCTCATATTTGTTGTCAACTGTGATAATATTGATATAACGTTTTCCGAAAATTTTGTATGGAGATTTTTAGATCATTTTAGACTGCCTGTCGAGATATTTCGTTGATCTAGAAATTTCTAACGAAATTTTCAGAAGTTTGGAGTCAATGGTGAAAAACCAGTAAACATTCCAGAAAAATTTTTTTTTGTTCATCACCGCTAAAACAAACTTTTTTAGACTCGCTAAAGGAACCTTGGATTCCTTACAAACCTTCAAACGAAGATGAATTGTCGAATGCTTGACTAGACGTCATCCACTTCTGACCTAGCACCAGCTGATCCCCTGTCAGGATTTTTTGCGAAAGAATGTCTTGCTTCAGTACCCGGAATTCCTCGGAAGCCGTCGACGAACATTTCCCGGTGTCCATTTGTAATATTTGCCATTAAGCACAACCTTATGCCAGTTGCCGTCGTTTAGAGGTACAGTGTAAAACGAGCTTCAGTTATGGATGAAAAATGATATAAATAGGTCAATTTAACACTGAGGATAATTTACCTGTAAACTTAGTACACAATATCTTAGGAACTGAGTTTATGTTCAAGTCTATGAACAGCGTTAAGCGTTGTTCATACCCGTTTCAAAGCATTTTGTGTGCTTATACAAGCACTAAAAACGAATGCAAAACTGATATACCAGGACCTTGGATGACAAAACATACATATATCGAAAACTTGAACTTGGAGAAAAGAAAATTTTGTATTATATTAAGCAATTCCTTGGCTTTGTTTTTTTCTCAACTTAAGACCAGCTAGAGAAAAAATAATAATAATAATTGACTAAAAAAAAAACAAAAAGCATTATTTATCCGCTAAATAACCTAATAAGGTAAAGACACATATGGGCCACAGGACACCCATGTTGCTGGAGCTTATACCTATTAGTTTCAGTTTTTATTTTTATTTTTAATAATAATAATAATAATAATAATAATAATAATAATAATAATAATAATAATAATAATAACAACCAGTCAATACCTTACTCGAACTTTCACTTGTTTTTTCCCTTGCATCGTTGTTTATCTACGTTTGAGAACAAGAACTAATAAGGCGAACCATTACCTTTCATGATTATCAGTTCCCATAACACATCTCCCTGTATCATCACACTGAAGACATAGTGCAGATCCATAGGAGAACAGGGACACCAGGCCTCTTGCAGCGGTCTTCATCCACAAGCATATTGTGAACTCGTCAAGTTTTGCAATGTTGCCGTTAAAAACAACAAAGTTTGAAGTGTGTTGGGTTGGAAATTGGAGGCTGAAATCGTGGGCATCTTCTACAAAGAAAAACAATAATAAAAACAACAGAAAATTATAAGTAGATTGAAAAATTAATGGTCTATCCTCTAATAGTCGAGTAAATCTCTTAAATAATGGGAACGTGAAAGAAAATAAAGAAATATTTTCCATAAAAAACCATTTATACATATAACGTATCGTCTCCATGGTCCCTCTTGGTGGTTCAAAAGGAATTTTGGTAGGGAATCCGCTGAGCCAAGTGCAGGAATAAAATTAAAATAAACGCAGGACGTTACGGTCTCTAGTTATTGCGCCTGCACTCGCTTTGTACAGCGAATCCATCCTAAAGATACACCCAGCCCTTGCAGAAGAGAGAGGAACGTACCAGCAAGGCCATAATTTAATACAACCAAATCGTATGTCTAAAAGGAGCGAAAGATAAGTCTACAGACCTCTCCAGAACTCACAATGGTCCCCGTATGTTCCTTGAAGGATACATCTGCATGTGTACTGGGTTGAATCCCATGAGCAGCTGTCAATACAGCGGGCAAGGTTTTTACACGGAGAGGACAAACAGCCCTACAGGAAAAAATGATTAAAACGTCTTCTCTTACAAAGGTGAACACCAAATGAGGGTAAAATATCAGGTCTGCCTTCAAAAGGAGGGCGGGAAGATGGAATTTGCCGAATTTGCAAAATAAATAGTAGGACTTTATTACCACCATTGCTATCTAACATCCGTGCTCTTTCTATTTCCAAAGATAGTATAATTTACCGAAGATAGTATAATTTGCAACGAAATGTAACTCAAACCTGTTTTTTTTTTTTAATTTTTTTTTTTGTGCGTCCACCGTATTTAAGCGAACGTAAGGGTGGGTACTAGATCAAAGATTACTCACCGCCGGACTGGTCTCGGCCTCGTAATACACGAGCCCCGCAGCTTCTCCAAAGTCGGAAAGGAGCGATGAATCTTTTGTCGCATCATTTAGTTGACAGTTGCTCTCCATTTGCAAGTTTTCCGTTGTTCTGAAGTTGAACGAAACACATTCTAAGACTGCAGTACATTCCACGGCGCAGTCCATAGATGTGTCTGTTGTATGGTTTTTGATAATATGATTTGACAAAGCAAAACCTGTGGACATTACAAGACCTTGTATAAAAAGTTTGGTTACCTATCGTGATATAAACCTAAGGTAACTAGACACAAGTAAGCAGAGAACTGGAACAGAAAAGGAGAGTAAAGGCCTTTTGCATGATGTTGTCGCTAATTGGAAAAACAAACGGCAACATACACAAACACTCAGAATTTAGAACTATACATGAAATTATAACAACTTAAAACCTGATTCGAAAATAGGAGATTTAATAATCCCGTGACTGGAGTTCCATAATTATTCTAAATTTACCACATTTATGACATTGCTAAGCTGTTGAAGAAACATGAAATCGATAGAGTCAGTTAATGTTTTTAACTCCTTCTAATATTCATAAACTTGTCCAGCACTTAACTTTAAGCTCAATTATTTCACGGTGTATTTTCCTACCTTCCTTGACAAATTCAAATCTTTTACTTCGAGTCTCACAACTGCAGAAGAAGCACAGTAAAACGCAAAACACAAAAAGAAGCGCAGGAGCAGCATTATTAAAGGGAATAAAACGATTTTTTTGGGAATTAATTTTGCAACTGGGACACGGCACGAACCTTTTTGTCTGCAGGTTAAAAAAGCATGTATTTATGAACCGTAATTTCCTTTATTACAAAAATTGTGTTCTCGTTAAGTATAGTTTTTATCATCAATTAGAGAACAAATTAGATTGTCACCTTCACACTTTGGCACTTTTGTTAGTCAAGCTCCTTTCCACATTTCCATGTGCAAATGAATAAAGAAAAGCCTTTTGCTAGACGAGAACAATAAGACTTTCCTAACTACACAAATTACTAATATTCCTAATGCAAATTCGTCCAGTTATTGAATATTATCCAAATCAGCCACTTTTATTGTCAATTAACCTAAAAAGGTGAAATGCTAAAAAAAAGAAAAGAAAGAAAAGCAAAATATAAGAAAATATACGACTTTTCACATAAAAGACCACTTAAAGATTTGACCACAGCACTAAAGGTTAATTATTAAAGCAGCTGGGAAAATGTTTTAGTCCTTCATGGTATGCCAAATAAAAACGTTACACTGTAAATGTAACTTTCCATGGATAATAAAAATATAACAAGAACACACCTGCACACGAAATAGTGAATATTGTTTTAAGATTTCAATTGTTAGGCTTGCCACTTCAAAAAATGTTTCAAGAAATTTAAAGATGTTTATTAATAATTAATAGCAAACTAGCAGTTCTCATCAGAACCTCTAATGCATTTTTCTTCTTCATCTACGAACGTGTAATTAAGAAGGTGATATCTTATTTTGATTGATACGGCTCTGAGAAATAAAACCGGCACAATACATACGATATATTTTAAGAATACAGCTGTCAGCTACAAACTGGATAATTTTCTCCAATATATTTTTTTGCACAACTTCGCTGACATCATCCTTGTAACAACATTATGTTCTGATGTAAACTGGCTAGATGACCTTTCTCGGAACCGTTCGATTGGAATACACCTAAAATTCTGAACATGCCTTCCCCACCCCCCCCCAAAAAAAAGCAGAAAATGAAGCTGTTTATATGGCTTAAAGCTGTTAGCTTTTCACAGGAGCTCAAATCCTGGAGCCTCTATGTACTCCGGGTGATGGGTCCTGCTTTTCACTGGTGTTTTTGGCTGTTTTAATCAAACCCAACTCAACTTCAAACGCAAAATTACCTTCAATCTCAACCCTTTCACTGCCAAGAGTGCCTAAATTCAAAATTCAAGACGAATCTCAAATTTCGTTTTCTAAAATACATAAATATAAATAGTACCATGTGCAAGTACTGCTGACAAGGTTTAAATTAAGTGGTTACACCGTGGGATTTCATCCACAGACGCAGAAGTTAGAATCATCTTAACCCTTTACCGTCAGCGTTTTTCCCTTAGAAAAACGCATTTTTTACCGCTAAAGCGGTTTTTGAAGTGCTATGGTGCCAAATGCCACTAAACTTTGCTACAAAAGCGTTTTCTTACATTTTAGCTCAATTTTGAGCCAACTTCTGTTGAAAATTGTACATTATTTTGGTTTCAGGCATGCGCATAAGCCAAAATTTGGACTTGTTCTTTTTTTTTTTTTTTTTTTTTGCTGATTCATTTCTAATTTTTTCTCGCTTCTTTTGCTTTCCTTTTTCTCTCCCTTTCTTTTCTCTTTATCTTCTACCCTTTATCACCTTTCTATCCACTGGAAAAGTTTTGGCCTCAGTCCTTCTAAAAACCTGGAAATGGAACATTGATCAACTAGGTGACTTGGCCTATTTTACCACCAAATTTGCAGCCAAAATTGGACACGTTTTTCTGGTATAGCTCTGCCAGGATTTGGTCGATATTCAAAATGGACACACGTATGGATGGATCTGTCCTTGCTGTGCTAGCTGCTTATCAAAACAATCTGGTGACGTCAAAAATGATGACGTCACAAGTGGCTGAATGGTTCCCGACTTCGACGTCGGGAAAATACAACTCTTGACGGAAAAGAGTTAATGTCTCCATAACTGAGTCTGGGAGTGAAAGGGTAAACCAAGAAAATAGGCCCTCTCCAAAAATAAACTCTACATGAAAGAAAACCTTTTGGTGCGAATTTTTGACGGTACCTTCTGACCTAAGTCGTTCCCAGGCTCCGTGTCTTCTTTTACCCCAATTTTACTGGCGAGCGCCGCCAGTAAAATTGCGCTTTTCCGTTCACTTGTTTTCCCACTTAGTTCATAGCCTGTAACGTTTGATGTAGAAAAAATAGTGTACAAGATACTGGTAGAGTTATACCTTGGATTGATAGATGAATCCCTGATTTTACGTTCCTAAACGAAGGCTAGTTTATTATAAAGATCGATGGCTAGATTGTTAGTGGTCAGTATTTTCCTCCCAAACGTTACAGATTTGCTACAGATTTGTTACGATAAAACCGTCCGCTGCTCCATACCACTGCGCCATCCCTGCTCCCTACACGTCTGCTACGTGTGAATAAAAAAAAATTGGGAGGCTACCGGAAATGGGAGAGGGAGCAATTGGACCCCCTTTTCCGAATACTCATCTCTCTCTCCTCTTTCCTGATACAACATTTAACCGCACAGCGCTTAGAATTTCAGACGGCAAATTTCTAAGGGGACTTTGTCGTCCATTTAACAAGGTTCGCCTTAAAGGGGTTGACTACTAAGAGGAGAATACTCAGTTTGAAATTGATAGGAAGGGGCGAAGGATATTTTCAGTGCTATGGAGTTCGCGATGTTGGTATTTTGGGGGGTTTAATTTTGCCCATATGTTTGTGTGTGGTGCCTGATTCAGGCGGTAATTTAGGGTTTTAGTTTTGACGCCTATGCAAATCGTGGTATCATTCGGCACCCTGCTGTCACTTCTGTCACGCGCGAGTCCTCCCCCTCCCCCCCCCCCCCCCCCCACAAGGCCAACCCGTTTGTATAAGGTTTGCATGACTACTTGCATTCATCACATGTTGGGTGAAGATATAATTAGCCTCAAGAGGATGTTGATGGTAAAGGACTGATTTAAGGAGAATACGGGAAACTATTGTATGATACTGACTTCACTTAAAACAATGGACAGCAAAACCACGGCGAGAGTTGCCGGATCCGTGTGACAAAGATCAGGATCAGTAGAATAAATTTACACAACAAAAATAAATCAACACAGCGAACTGATCCTTATGGCGGAGAAAAGACAGCCGGGGCAAGACATAACAAATTAAAAAAAGAATTGTTAATTTTTCTACCCGATATTTCGATTTGAAAAATAAACGAAGGTCGGGGATTAAAACATTAAAAAAAAAAAAAGATACGTCTGTTAGGATCATTACAGTTTAACATCGATTATACTCTGTATATAAACATGAAATTGATAAATACGATTGGTAACCCAAGGCGATGACAATGAATTGCCTAAAAAAAAGGTCCTCTCTAATCACTTTTATTCACAGCTTGTCACCCCTTTAGATAAGTTAAATATTGCTTTATACATACTTCTAGCTTCTTTAAAAGCGATTTTTCGTCATTAGTATTCAAAATTCAAGCGAAAGCACAGAGACAAGCATACCATGTTTACTCGGTTATCCAAACAAAAACGGGAGTGACTGAGCGACGGAAAAATTGAAAATTCTGTGCCCAGGGTGCCAAATGAAAACATTTGAGCTCGCTCAAAATCTTATATATAATACGTGAAGCGGATTACGTAACTGTTCTCCACTCATCACGGAAAAAAAGGCGAAGTTACAAAGAGCCACAACCACACCATTTCTATACTTTCCTGGCAAGGATGTGCGCAATTTGGTTTTAAATCGAAAAGATCCACTTTGCGAGAATTTCCAGAAAAGTCGCACGTTTCTCTCACTAAGCGAACACCGCGCCAAGTTGTGTGACTAATTTCAACCGCTTATGCAAAATTGGTGTCGGCTTTCAAAACATCGTGTTGTAGACTTGCTCCAAGTCTACCTCTTCGATTGATATTAATTTGCCCTGTGTTTTGCAAGCAAAGCAAGCAACGCGAGCTTCAATGAGGTCGCGAAGCGACCGAGCGAGCGACGAAGTCGCGAGAGGCCTACTAACCTGAAAAAATAATAAAGGACTTCTGGTGAATTGTTCATGGGAACCAGCTAGTAACTAATTAATCTAAGAAAGTTAGCCCAATGTGAATGATCAATTTTCCGAATCGCAGGGACTTCTTGAAACTTTTCTTTTCGCGAGAACTGAGTAATTTCAACTCATTCTGAAGTGTGTATAATTATGAGTGCGTATTCACCGACGGGGAAGTTGTTTAGAAGGGAGGAAGAAATGCAATTGGGCTTTGTGTTGATGACAACGGATGTTTGCACAAATTCGCACAAACCAATTACAGTTTGCCTTGTATCATGGAAATTCTCAAAATAAATGGACCTTTGACCAAGGACAACAGCCTGTTTTAACACGAACCAAAATATGGGTTAAATATCTCTGTACAATAATTTTTAGCGCCACAAACTGCTCACTCCTCAGGGGCACCCAACGAGAAAATTTTAGCGAAGTACCTTAAATATCATTTTCTACTTTCTTAGATTAATTCAGAGCTTTTTAAAGACGCATTTGTGTGAACTAACTCTGGTTGATCTGTTCGGAGTTTTTAGCTGGAAATTTAGGCCGCAGAAAATTTTACGAAACAGAATCCCATCCGACGAATTTCCTAGCTGCTGATAACCCTCCAAAAATGCTAGCTCACCTTATTTTGCACTCTAAACGACATATTTGTCCCTCCGAAAACAATAGGAATCAATCAATCCCCTTGTTACGAAAGTCTGAGGTGATGTTTCACCAAAGAAATCTCTAGTTTTTACTGCAATTAGGTCCGAATATCTCAGGCGATTTAGGCCTTACCGAACGGATGTTTCCCGAAACGAATCGTTGGGTGCCCCTGACTCCTCAGCTACTTACTTGGAAGTACACTAACCAAGCCGCTTTCACGATGAAGCTAATTTTGACTCTCGTTTTCGTTTTTTCTCTTGGAGTTCTGACACTGTTGGTTGAAAGCCGGAGAGGTTTGTGAAATAGCTGTTACCGAAAAAATTTCTTTCCTCGGAACCATATGGTTGAGCACAGAGCGCGGATAGACAGTGGAGCGCTAAGCGAACTACCACTTCAGTCGGATCCATGCAACTTAAGCGTCCGAAACTTCCGATCGAAGCAAACAGTTTACAGAGATTTTCAGGTTAAACATTACAAAAGCAGAAAAAATAACTACATAATTCGCAATTCGAAGGAACAGTCAGCCAGTCCAAAAAGTCAATGGTTTGCAATCAAAAAAATTCATTCGGTGGCTTAAGCTTTTGACCACAATAAGATATTCACAAGGCATTGTTTTCACCAGTATAAGTGATGGAAAGAATAGTTGACGATTTATTCTACTTTAAAGCAATATGCACATCCCATATTGCATCTTATTGTAATGTGTGTTTGATCTTACAGTTCACTGGCGCAAAGTCAATTCCTCTCCTGTGTGTTTTGGAGCCAGAAATAACCAGTTTGGCAGGTTCTACGTCCGGCGTGGCAAGTTAGCTGGCACAAAGTTGGTTCACCGCTACGGTTACGTGTCCTGTCACACAGCATCAACTTCCAACTGATCTTACTGGGGCTGCGCCGGCCTAAAAGACCAGGTGAACGTTGTCATTACAGACGCAGCCAATCGCATCCTTTTGCCTCCAAATCAGTTTTTTGTTCATTCTGCTAAGTGGTCCAAGATTCCCGGATATGACTCGCTCTCGCCAGAGCTTGTGCTATCAGCATTTTATCCTCGTCGGGTGACTGCAGGCCAAGAGTTACGCCTTTGGTACGGTGAGGATTTGATGAATTGGGCGGAAGGAGATAACGGAGGAAGATCATGCTGTGATGTCTATGCCCACTATGTCTGAACAGCTCATCTAAGGATTTTAGCATAGCAAGCGAAAATAGCGTAATTTTGCGGTTTCACTTGTAAGTAGAACAAGAAAGTTCTATTTTAGAAAAAATCAAAGCCTGAGAAATTACTAAGTACACAAGGAAAGGTCATTTTGTAAGGGGCAGGATAACTTGTAATGGAACGCAAATAAACTGAGGAAAATGAGAAAAGTTGTTTTCTGATCACATAGCGTACCATGTATTTTGTGGTAAAAAGACAAATTAACGATGACAATGAAATCAAAAATAGTCATAACAACGTTTCAAAGTGACAAAGTGACTGACCATCATCTTCAGTCTCACAGCCCTCTTGTCAGCGTCTACTAAATTCCTTCAAGTGAAGCGAATAGAGCAAATTATCAACTAGGGGCAAGAGATTACATCATATTCTGTTACCAGGGGATATCGTCTGTAATCGTGATACAATCAAATTCTAGTGATCTATAAATAATCAAAACGTTTTCAAGAAGACAGGAGGCACTGATGAACCAATCTTAAAATCGATCTTTTTAAAAAAAAGGCTCGGTTGTATTAGTAAAAAGAAAAATGGTTTCAAGTTGGAAACTGAAACGTTTGAAAGGCCTGAGTTAAAACATGCTATTGAAGTATGGTGTTGGAGGGTATTTCGAGTATATTTGGTTAGGTCGGTTAAGCCTGGGTGCATGCCTGTGCAGTTTTGATTGACGGGGAGGGCTCAAAACAAGAAAAGTCGAGCTCGATCTGACAGGAAGTTATAAAAAATGTGTACAACTTGGTACATTAATCACAAATTTTCAAAATTAATCCTTTTGTCTAGTGCCGGAGAAAAACAAAAACCGCGGGCATATTTTTTTCATTTGAGAGAGACTAAAACAAAAAGAACTCCATCAAGGGAAGCAATGATTTCATTTGAATGATCTCTCGGTCACACTTAAGTATTTTATCCGCAGCCTTAAAAGTTAAAAACCAACGTGTAAATCATAATAAAGCACCACTGGAAAGTACTGCTCAGTAGCTTTTATTTGAATGGTTGCTGGCCTCAGGATTTCATCCACAGACCCTAAAAGTAGGCCAATCTCATACTGCATAATGAACAGCACCACAGTAAATTTATGCTCAGTGTAGTTCTCACACTAGGATTTTATCCGCTGACTCAAAAGTTACAATCAACTTGTATAGCATTTAGTAAACAGCCGGCGATACGGAACGTAACAGCCCAATAATATCAATTTGAATCAGTTCGCATCATAGGATATGATTCACAAACTCAGAAGTTAGAACCACCTTATACAGCATAGTAAACAACAAAAGGAGAGTAGTGCTTAACAGTTTTCGACGGAATAGTCAAACTCTGGGATTTCATCCACAAACTCAATAGGTAGATCCATAGTATACATAACAAACAGTAACACACGAGAACTTTTTCAGTATCTTTCATTTGAATGGTCATACCAAGAACCTCAAAAGTTAGAAACCGATTCGACTTAGCCTGCAACAACATCCGGTTGTTTCGGTTTGTTGTTTTGTCGAAAGTCATGACATGAAATTAAGTAGACTACGAGCGTTTCTCTTTCCGCTCAGGGATAGCCCAGTGAACAGAACTCGCGATCGAGCGTGAGAATATCCTGCCACGTGGAAATGTAAGGTGACACGCGTGTGGCGAGCCGGCTCACTCGCGCGTCATGTTTTTAAGCGGCAGGCGACTTTTGCCCTCGCTAGCGTGTTCTTTTCGTCCTGACCTTTTCCGGCTATGCTCCCCAGGTGGTTCTTAAATGACCAATTCATATCTTAATGAATTTATCCGCGTTAATTCTTATCCAGTATGTTCAGTGTGTCTTAGGCCAGTAATAACCAGTCTGGTTTCAAGTTACTAGTAGCAAGTTAGCAAACACAACGGGAGTTGGTGTACCTGTTCGGTTACTGGTGCGCCTGTGTAACAAACATTGCCTTCTATCAGCTGTTTTGACTGGAGTTGTAAATATTTCGGTCCTGTTCGAAAGCAAAGCAAAAGTATTTTGAGGTACCGTATTTATGCGGCCATAAGCACTACAAGCCGAGAACTGTGAGGACATGCGTGTTTTTGCGTGTTTTGCATAAATTAAGTTTCGTATATCAAATTTCAACACGCTTATGCAAATTAGACCGTGTTTACAAAGCTTTGCTTATCAGTAAAAACACACAGAATAATCTACAGAAAGCTTTTCCAGCCAAAAATTTTATTCAAATAAACAATATATTTACTTTTGGCAGCAAAAAACTTTCAATTTTCTTGCTTGCGTGCACACACGCATGTAATTTTTGCAGACACTTCAGGTCTGTTCAATTGGTGACCGGTTGATCAAAAGCGGCTGGAGCGGCTTTGGGAACAAAATTACAAAAATTATAGAAATCTGGATCAAACGTTCAGTTCAACAGTTTTTAAAAAGCAAATCAACATTTAAAAACAACATTTACGGTTTTACCGTACTGAAGCGTTTACCCAGGTTTACATTTTAGAGCAAACTTTACAGACTTTAGGTCAGAGTCTTTTGCAAATCGAAGGAATCTCAAAGCAAAACGGCTTTTCGTCGCTTTAAAGGGGCATGGTCACGAGGATTTCGCAGATTTCTGGTCAAAACTGTGCTAAAATTATCGGTAGCTGATTTTATCCATGTCCAACATTGTGTTTGAACATTTAAAGGAACATATCAACTTAATTTCATTAAGAGAAAACAAACTATGACCATTTAATATTGATTTAATGTCAACACGCTGAAAGAATTTGAAAAGTTTAGCCTCATTTTTTCAAAATACAATCCATTTCCATCCGTGCCATCCGTAGCAACAGACGGCAGAAAATAGTTTCAGTGAAGTAATATAGTCTTTGGTGACAAAACTAAACCATTATTTGCGGGCGTTCATTGATGTGAGGACACATTTTTGATTTTTAAAGTGAACTAAAATACCATGACTATGCAGTGTCTTCTTTTGAGAAATTGATTATTCCTCGGGGTGATTTCTTTCCATTTTGAGCTCCAAAATAGAAGTATCTTTAATTGACGGCTGCGTAGGGGACTGCCAAACGGTAGGCCAAAAATCGGCCATTCCTCTACTCCCTAAAACTCACACGGCCGAGCATTTTCAAAAATTCTAATATAAAATGGTCGAATACGCGAGCTTTTTGTATTGCGCTTACAAAAACAGAACACTTCCAAAGTGGCAAAGTGGCAAAAGGGTGTTACGAAAATAACATATGAAGTTAAGAAAGCAATTAAAAAAGCTAAAAAAATTCAAAGCAACCTTTTGACTTGAAAACAATGACGATTGGATGACTCCTTTCCTAGGGCAAGTCTCGTTGTATTACGTAACGGGACTTCTGGTTTTCCGAGAATCATGTCACACAACGGCTCAAGAGTAGTATATAGCACGTCGGTTTTGCCTTCACACCCCGAATTTTAGGAAGTGTAGCACCATAATCTACGGAGCTACTTAACTAGAAGCACACGAACCAAGCGGCTTTCACGATGAAGCTAACTTTGATTCTTGTTTTCGTCTTTTCTCTCGGTGTTCTGACGCCATTGGCTGAGAAAATTCCACAACATGATGAGACCACTCGAGGTACAGCTTCCAACGATGATCCATCGCTTACTTGCCACGATGCCTCGTCTAATTATAAGAAGTGGTTTGACCGAAAAGGTTTGTATCAGATTTGTGAAATAGCTTTTACCGAAAAATTTCTTTCGTCGCTCGTAGTTAAGCTAACTGGCGATGACAGTGGAGCGCCAATCGAACTAGCAAAACTTCGCGTGTTTTGAATAAACGGTTATCTTGGTCTGTATATTGAAGCAATCTTCGACGGTTTATCTATACAGTTATATTTAATACCGAGCCAAACGCGGCCGTTATCGCATGACTCAGTACATAGTTGTATGCAGTTGTTTCAATTAACGTTGTCGGATTTCAAAGCCTCGAGCTTACGCGACAATATCGTATTGTCGCGTAATTAAGCTCGAGGGCGAAAGGTAGTATGGGTAGCTGTAAATCGTTTTTGATTCATGATCTGCCGTAATTTCACGGCTGTCACTGTCGGGATGGGTAAAAGTACCATAAACACTTAACTTTGCTGAGGCATAGCTAAGTTTGGTAAATTTATTAATAAATTACACATATGACCTTGCGGTCTTATCGCGAGGATAATTGAAATAGCTGTATACGGAGCCAAAAGCGGCCTTTATCCATGACTTAAAGGCCTCCAATGACTTAACGGCCACAGTTTTGATCAGTATATATATCATCAGTATATACCAAGCTAAACGCGGCCGTTATCCCATGACTTAACGGCCTCCAGTTTCGTTTGGTATAAAGAGGAACTCCAAACGCGGCCGTTGTCCCATGACTTAATGGCTTCGTTTTGTTCGGTACAAATAGGAACTCCAAACGCGGCCGTTGTCTTATGACTTAACCGCCTCGTTTTGCTCGGTATAAAGAGGAACTCCGTGTAAACTACCTTCGCTTGGACGGTCCTAGTACTAGGGACAGAAAAACAAACATGGCAGGGGGCGGGCGTTCAGCTCACTAAAGGCCAAAAATTTCATTTTACATTCCTTCTCCACTTGGTAACCACCCGACCGAAATTTCTGGATGCAAACCAAACGAAAGTTGTTTCTCCTTCTACGATCTTCATAGTGCTAGGATCTTCCTCCCTTCATGTAAACAACCCCTTCAGTAATTACGGCGGCAAACTAACGAGCTGAACAGGAAACTCCAAGGATGCAAAGAAACCGAAAAAACAACAGGCAGCCCAGACGCGTTGTAAGTGGAGTTCATTTTAAAATAGAAAAGGGTGAAAATATATGTAATAGCACGAAATAAATCTTTACTTCACGAAATAAATCTTGTTTACTTCTGCTTATTGTGTACCGCTCTCTTAAATTACGCAATCGCTTGTTAACGTCGCTGCTTATATAAGCCGTTAGGCCTAAGGTTTGCAGAGATTTATTACAGACTAACCGGTGATAAAAAAATCGAGATATCTTGAAATAAAGCCTGTCTACCTTCAGCTCAATGCTCTCCTGTTCGTCCTGGCTGGTTTAAATGACAGTTTGTGGCTTTTTTCAATCGGAGGTAGCTTCCTTCTGATCCCTGATCCCACCCCTTTGATCCCCGATCCCATATACCTCGTAACGACCCTGTAATTAAACAGGACACAATAAGCAGAAGTAAACAAGATTTATTTCGCGAAGTAAAGATTTATTTCGTGCTATTACATATATTTTCACCCTTTTCTATTTTTACACGAATTCCACATACAACGCGCCTGGGCTGCCTGTGAAAAAACTCCATTGGCTTTGAGCTTATGACTTGAAGTAGCCACGCATTCACAGCCATTTGCACAGCAAAACCGATGTTAGCAAGTTTACAGTGCTGCTTTTAACAACACGCAGACCTCATGTTATTAAATTCTTTGTTTTATCTCTTTAGTTCACTGGCGCAAAGTCAACCAGTCTTCTCCCGTGTGTTTTGGAGCCAGAAATAACCAGTTTGGCAAATTCTACGTCCCATTAAGTGGAAACTTAGCTGCCATAATGTTGGTTCACCGCTACGGTTACGTGTCCTGTAACACTCAAACCATTTCCTTCTGGTCTCACTGGGGTTGTGGTGACAATCCATCGAACGGTATAAACAATATGGTGGGCGTTGTGATAACAAACTCAGACAACCACATTCTCTTGCCGCCAAATCAGTTCACGACTATAGACGACCACTGGTCCAAGATTCCTGGATATAACTCGCTCTCGAAAGAACTTGTTCTGTCAGTTTTCTCCCATCCCCACGGGGTAACTTCAGGCCAGGAGTTACGCCTGTGGTATGGCCAAGATTTGATGAATGTGAGTGAAGAAAATAATGGAGGGAGAGTATGTTGTGATGTTTATGTTGATTATGTCTGTAGAGGTTTCCTTGTTCGAATAAGTTAAAAAGTAAAAGAAAATGACATAAATTTGTGGAGAGTTCATATCAAGAGAGTTAGAAAAACAAAGCCCAAGAAAGGACATTCCTTGAATTGTTTTGGATAAGGTTAAGAATAAGGAACATACAAAGTAAATGTTTTTTTTAAATAATTGAGGATCCCCTGAGGGATCTTTGAACTTGTAATACAAACAGAAATAAAATGAGGGAAAGGAAAATTATTGCTTTCTGATCTCATGCCTTTCTGTGATGGTTTTGGTAAAAGGACAAAATTACTACTGATCATGTTACAAGCTCCAATCCAACCAGAACCGTTTTATTCTAAAGCACAAGTTCCAAACCTTCGAGCACATGGTTCAGCTCGCAAGACATCCCAGCATACATTGCGGTATCAGAACTCGCAGTCACACACTTAACATAACATGTCACGCACTCTACAATCACAATAAACGATTAAAAAACAAAATGGACAAAATGTCAAGATTTGGCCATCTGAATTTGAAATTAAACATCAACGTTAGTCTCACAAAACCCTCATCGCCGTCAAATTTCTTTAATTCAAATGATGATAGTAAAGCAAATTGTCAACCAGGGAGATATTGCCTTGGTGTACAAACAAATTCTAGTGATCAACATTCTTTTTCTTTTAAAAAATCAATTTCTTTTCAAGCATTCAGACCGTTACAAGAAGAAAGAAATTCAGACCGCCAATTGCTTTGACTAATTTATTCTCCTGATTACTTCCCAAAAGGCTTCACCGCAATCAGAAAAGAGAAAAAGATTCCGAATTTCAAACTGAAAGCTTTACAAAAGGCTCTGACTTAAAATGAATGTGCAAACATTAGCGCGCTCACATTTACGCCTGGTCGACAAGTACAGTTCAAAGGCTACGTACTTAGCACACAAATGGGGATACCGGTAGTTTGGATTGACAGGGAAGCCGCTCAAAACGAGAACGATCGAACTCGATCTGAGCGGAAGTCATGAAACACGTGTGCAACATTCAAAATGAATTCGGTTGAGGAGTACCAGAGAAAACAAACACAGTTGACCAGGAGACATTTTTTGCAGGGAGATAGTGAAAAAAAGAACACCATCAAGAAAGGAGTGCTCACTAGTTAGCTTTCATTAGAATAACCTCTATTTAGGATTTTATCCACGTAATCAAAGACTCGAACTACGTTTTACTAATACTAAACAGCGCCACAGGAAAGTACAGCTCTTCGGCCTTCATTTGAATGGTTACACTTGGAATGGTCCACAGACTCAAAAGTTAGAGCCACCTTGTAGAGCATAATAAACAGCATCACAGGAAAGTACAGCTCTTCAGCCCTCATTTGAATGGTCACACTTTAGGATGTCATCCACAGACTCAAAAGTTAGAACCACCTTGTACAGCATAATAAACAGCACCACAAGAAAGTACTGCTCAGTAGCTTTCATTTGAATGGTCACACTTTAGGATTTCATCCACAGACTCCAAACTTAGAACAGCCTTGTACAGCATAACAAACAACACCACAGGAAAGTACTACTCAGTTGTTTTCATTTGAATGGGCATACTTAAGGTTTTTCCTCCGCAGACTCAAACGCTAGAACCACGTTATGCAGCATTATAAACAACACCACAGGAAAATACTTCTCAACAGATTTCATTTTAATAGTCACACTTTAAGTTTTTTTCCACAAATTCAAAAGCCAGAACCACGTTGTACAGCATAATAAAAAGCGCCACAGAAACGCACTCATCAACAGCTTTCAGCTGAGTGGTCTCAGTTTGGGATTTCACCCACAAACTCGTGTACATAACAAACAGCAACACGTGCGAATTTCTTCAATATCTTTCATTTGAATGGTCATACCAGGAACTTCAAAATAGTAAAGACCCGATTCAACTTAGCCTGCAAAAACATCCAGTTGTTTCGGTTTGTTGTTTTTTTCGAAAGTCATGACATGAATTTAAGTAAACTACGAGCGTTTCTCTTTCAACTCAGGGATAGCCGAGCGAACAGCACTCGCGAGCGAGCGTGAGAATCGCCTGTCACGTGAAAACTTACGTGACACGCTTGTGACGAGCCGACTCGCTACACGAGCGGCTAATCTGTACATCATGTTTTCACGCGGCAGGCGATTTTTGCCCTCGCTCGCATGTTCTTTCCGCACTGACCTTTTCTATGGTCCCCAGGTGGTTTCTCAAATGACCAATTAATATTTAAATGAATTCATCCAAGTAGTACATTGGGCCCACCTGGACCACTTGGCCTCGTTTTGATGTAAGGATGACGTCATAACCGGAACCGGAAATCACGTGTTTTTAAAAGGGGAAACCGCTGACCAGTAGGAAAAAAGGAATCGCGGGCTCAAGCAACCGGAAGTCACGTGTTTTGAGATGGGAAACCGCTGAGCAATGTGAAAAAAGGATCGTGGGCTCAAGGTGGGTTAAAACCGCTGAGAAAACGCGGGCACCAAGTCCAAAGTCCAATGTTTGGAACGGGGGTAACCCTTGGAGTGAAAACAACCCAAAATGAATAAATCACGTTTATTGTTATACTTTTGTTTACAATAACTGAGAAAATGGTTTTTCCTGAGTGTTCCTTAATGTTTAATAGAGGGTCCCCACCATTGTTTTTGACATCGAGTTATTCTTCGCCATTGGTTGTTGTCACGGATCCATTGTTGTAATTGGCGTCGATATGATTGATTTCTGTTCAAAGGTATGGCAAAGGAACTGTAGAATGGGGGTGGTGGTGGTGGCGCCCAATGTTCTCGATCACAGTGATCACAATCGACGATCTTGTTTGGGCAATGTCTTTCACTGGTAGCCATAGGGGTAGGTCTTGAAGGTGCGGGGATCGATGACTCGTTTGTTGCAGACTAACTGATAGAACTTGCTGCTTGGTCGGGTGTACAGTTGGTACTTTGTTGGATTCCGTACAATTTGGTGGGAGTTGATCACCTGGTTTTGGCGAGGTTTGGGAAGGGGTCTTTCTATTTCATCTTTGACATTCTGACGCATGACGTCGTAATTCAATTGGGTGTGTCCTTCACTGTTGAGTCGGAAGCCTCTGACCTTGCATTCCACCTTTCCTTTATTAGTAGTATACCCGTAGTTCTTGGGTCCTCCGCTGACGAATTCTTGGATGTATTCATCGTCCTCTAATTCGGAGGCGAAGTCCCCTAGATAGGAACCCAAGGTAGGTTGGAATTGAGTGGGTGTTTCCTCCAGGTAGATGACGGAGTCGGTGTCAAAGTAGAGGACTCTCTCCCCTAAGGCTTCCAGGGCGTCATACAATTTAAGGCGGGCGTGGCAGGTGGTGAAGCAGGCCACAAAAATGTTGAGGTTGGGTGAGACGCGGATGTCCTCTTGTTGGTTTTGGTAATGTACTTCGACCATGTTGTTATTGATAACGGACACGTGACGTACGTCTAAGGCATCGGTATCCAAGAAACAGTGGAAGGCATGAGGATCATCAAAGGCTTGAATTTGGGTCTTGTTGAGGCGTTGTCCAAACTTGCCCCACATGGAGTTCAACATCAGCTTAGCTAGGGTACGCAGGCCGGGGTTCTTTTTGATGTTGTTGTATTCTAACTGGATACCCTCCTTCTCATAGTAATCCTGAATGTATTTCCTTTTTTCTTCTTCGGACATGTCTTGTTTAGGCCACCCGCTAGCTTCTTGTTTGATGCGTAGCCAGGTGTTGACATAATCGGCGAAGAGGCCCTCACAGGTTTGTTCAAAATGCCAGACTTCATAGATGTATTGGACTTGGTACCCCAATTCGACGGCTTTCTTTAATTCGGGACTGCACCAGGTACTGGTGAGGGCGCGTTGTTCGTCGGGGTGAGGGCAATGATAGGATCTGTCCAAAAGAGGTTTGTCCATTTCTTCTTCCACACAACGGGCACAGAGGGGAAAGAGCAGTTTGTCGTCATGACGGTAAGGCAGCACGGGATGGTACAATTCACGGGGAGGCAGGACTTTGCATTGGATTAGCCCAAAGTACTGAAGAACGTCAGTGTGACCCGGTTGAGAAAGGATGGTGGGATGTCCTTTGGGGTAGGTGGAGGTTTTGTTCACCCACGGGTACAAGGAGGTGACATCGATGTAGTGAATTTTTTGGCCGGGGGTAATATGATGGTAGAGTTTGATGGCATTGGTACGACCTCCACAGAAAGCGTCCCGAGGTTGAAGAGGTTGGATAAAGTTGAGTTCCCGGACGAAGGAGTCGATCTCTGGTTGGGTTTTTAGTAGGTGCTCCCATTCACATCCCCACATTTGAATGACGTTGTACCCTTGCTTGGTAAGCTTTTGGACTTTGTCTTGGGTGACGTCATAGAGGTCCTGCATGGTTCGATCATAGTTGCGGGGATGTTTTTCGTAGCGATGGGGATAACAGGTAGGGCATCCGTGGGTGAAACACCCTTGAAATTCGTAGACGGTGTGGGTGTCGGGGCAATAACCATCCACATGGAAGTTGGTCCCGGGGATCTTATACTCGCCTTCATTTCGGACATGTTGTATGTACTGGTGATGAGGGTCTGGATTGGCACTGGCCAAGAGATCGTGGTCCTCGGCGGGGGTAAGATCTTGGAGGGCGCGTTGACGTAGTTGGTGATCGCACCAGGTTAACCAGTGAAGGGCTGGGATGGACTGGTTGATGTTGTTTCTCCACCCCTTATGACCGGCGGGTTCGCTGGCAATACTGTTCGGGATCATCCGGTTCATACGTAAATCTCGATTACAAGCCGAGGCAATGGTGACGTGATCGAAGGGATTGAAGCCTGTTAAGTCTTCAAACATGCGTTTGAAAGTCAGACATACTTGTTTCAAGAGTCGTACATCGGAGCTGCAATAGTCCAACAACTCTTTTTGGAAATTAAACACCACACCCTGGTCGCGTTGTTCTTGATGCCAGGTTTCGAAGGCTTGTCTGCCTTCGAGTGACATGGTCTCAGGCATGTAGTAATCGCGTGAGGGGAGGATGCCCACGTAGTTTTGATGCTCATCGCCGGGTACGTTGAACTTGTGTGGGAAATACCCTTTGCAGAGTTCTGTCAAACCAAAGGTTTTGGGAAACGCGGAGAGGGGCATCTGGAAGAAACTCATGGAATCAATGAACCGGATGCGATCGTGCTTAATCTCTAAGAGTTTACACCCGTTGCGGAGTTGTTGGACGATGCGGTTGTCACTATAGTATTCTTGGATGATAAAGTACCCATCGTACCCTTGAAAATTATGAGCGATGACATTGACTTGACGGGTATCGTGAAGAGTCAAGGTATCCAACCATTCCAGAAAGTCACGGATACAGGAGGGACCCGGGAAAGGCTTGGGTTCATCGTTGTCTTCGGTTTCGGCCACGACGAGATTCGCAATGTGTTTTTCGTGGGGTTGCATGGCTTCGATATCAAAGAAGACGTGTAAGGGAGGCAGGTCTTCCTCGTCCTCGGAGGAGGCATGGGGTTCCGCGGCGGCGGCACCTCGTTTGGCGCGAGGACCTTTTTGACGGGTCCTCTTTCTCTTCTTTTCGTCTTGAGGTTTGGGGGCTCTTTGTATAAAACAACGGTGTTGGTCGGCGTGGACGTACTGATGACAAGAAGGACAATCCACGTGCTTACAGCGGTGACGTTGAATGCGGGACAAGCCCACATTTTGTTGATAACAGTCAGGGCATCGGTGTCGTTGAGAGCACACGGAGGACTGGAGGTCCGTGGCGGGTTTGCCAGCATGGGTCTTGCTGGAATGGGCTTCCAAACACGCGGGTCCGAAAAAGTCCCGATGACACGACTGGCAACGTTGAGTGGCTTTAAGGTGTCGGGGGTAAGCATGTTGAAAGTCTGGACAATCTTTCTGTCGACAGGCTCCGCACACCTTGGTCTTGGTGCATCGATGCAGTCCCTCGGTGTTGTAGGGTTTCCAACAATCCGCACACACATAACTGGACCCGAAAAATCCGGGTAGACGAGTGATCACGTCGTAATGGTCTTTGTTGTGCAACAGGATCAGTTGTTTGTCTCGTAGGGGTCCAAACGTCGTGATGTGAAACGATCGCTGCGCATTCACCAGGATGATCTGGTAACCGGCCAGGGAGGGGGCTTGACTGAATTGGGTCAAGGCATCATAGCCACAAGGACCGAAGGGTACCTTGGCCTCGTGATGAAGTAAGAGAGCCATTTCTTTTTGAATTTTCCGTCCATGTCGAATCGATTCCCATTTCGGGTGCTGGTCCACGCGAGCTTTGGCGGTGACAAGGGCTCTGGCGCAACAGAGTTGATCGTTGTTGTTGGTGATCCGGATGATCGAATTGGAATTTTTGGTTAACAGGTCCATGGTGGGATGACCTGGTTTCCCACGCCGTGGTCTGCCGGTGCCTTGAGGAGCATGATGGACTTGAGTGATGGAGACTTGAAAGGAGTCATCCATTTCAAATTGTTCGTTGCTGTTAAGGGCTTGGGCTAAACGTTGGAACAGAGCTTCCACGCGCTCTGTGTCTCGACGCCATTCACCTGCACGTAAACCCCAACCCTGAAAATTATTGTGCAGGCGATCGGATGCTATTGTAAAGTAGAGTCGATCTTGATCGTGGAGGTCGGGGGTGGTGGTTAACACTTGATCGACGGCTCGACGTAATCCATCTTGGAGAGCTTGGGTAATGTTTTGACCTGGAATCAAGGTCCCCCTTTGACGTAACTGGGTCTTGAAATGACGTTCTTTTACCCCCATGCGATCACTCTTCCGATTCACAAAAGGTTCTAAGTCAAATTGGAAGGTAACTTGCGCAGAGGGATCCAATCCACCCCCACTTTGTTGCTTTTCCCATTGGTCCAAGGCCTGTTCACAAAGGTCATCCTCTGTGTCTTCCAGGTGGTCTTCGGTAGAAATCAAACGTCCCACACAGGAATTTGTGTCGTCTTCTTTCTCAGAGTCCGAGGTGGCCAGGCCAAGCAAGGGCAAAATCTCTTCAGTGGTCAGTCGACTTGGACCTGCTTCCTCTTCTGGCTGAGAGGCCATGATCAGATGAACTCACTGGTGGTGGATGTTCGGCTTTTATAGGGTAAAAAGTCATTCCTCGCAACGTATTGTGGGCCAACTAGGGTGGGGGGACCCCCCTCCCCCCTCCCTAGATAGGCCATGATGCATTGCGAGGAATGATCCCAGAGACTATAAAACAGATCGCACCTCGAGGTGGGTCATCTCAACGTGGACTCTCGCCATGAGAAGCTGCTAGAGGCTTTTGAAGAATTCGAAGTGGATCTCGAGGTGGAGTTGGTGCTCGACCCAAGTGTCGTGGAGTTTGGTGAGAAGTTAAAGCGAAGAGAGCGGGGACCATGCAAGTCGTGGAACCCCCTGAATGTGACTTGGATGACCTTTCGTTTTTGGAGGACTTATTGAAAGACATGTCACCCGACGATTGGGAGCAGGTCATGGACGATGTCGAGGATTCTTCCTTTGATTTGGAGGCATTGGTGCCCCCTGAGGACCTCGTTCATGTGGAGGACATGTCACCCAACGAGGGCGTCGATTTGATGTATGATTTGGTGTCTTAACCCTCGTCTCAGTATTTTGGCAGAACATTGAATCGTCTTAGTATTTGGCAGAACATTGAACTTGACAACTCATGAACAAAATGAGACAGTGATTGACATTTTCATTTGCTTTTATTTTACTCAACATGTAACTGGTTTGCCATTAAATTTTTACAATTTTAAACGTTTCTTGGCTTGCATGATTTTCTTGACCACCCGTTCCGTCTTGTTTTTCTTGCCGGGTAATCGATCAATGGCTTGGATCATCTTGGTATCGGCTTTCCATTTCTCTTGCAAATTCTTAGCACGGCTGTAATCAATGTCGTGTTGCTTAGCAATCTGGTCCAAGCGATTGATCCCTGGATCCCCCCGTTTCAGACGTTTGGCCAAATGGGTGCCAGGGCCCATGTATTGATACCCAGGCCAATGAAATTCTTTGCCGGTTTTCGCAATCCATTTTTGGACATCCAAGGCTCCTCCTCGTTGGGGGCGTCCCCTTCTTCTTCTCCTCTTGGTGGGCATGTTTTAGTCACTGTCGTAATCCAATCGACGTCGTAACTTTTTGCCACGAGCCCAATCTTCCCAACCGGGTAAAGGTTTCAATCGTTCCACTTCACGAGCGGGTGCTTTGCCTTTGCGACTCTCGGCTAACTTTTTTTCCAAGGTCTTGCGTTGTTCTCGAATGGCTTCTAAACGCGATTGTAGATCCCCTCGACTGGTGGATGGGCTCCCTTTCTTGACAATCTTACTGGTGGTGGCTGCTCCTTTGCCTTTCTTGGTTGCAGGGGTAATGGGAGGTTTGGGAGTCGACGGGCTGCCTTTTATCATGCGCTTCAACCATTGTTCCACGGGTCCCGTCACCAAATCCCCGGCTTCTTCTTCTTCTTCGCCTGGCGGACCACCCGGGGCACCAACCCCCACCCCGCCAGGAAATTGACGAATGCGTTTGGTTAACTTGGTCAATTCTTGACTCAATGGTTTGGTTTGAGCATTGACCAGGGCTGGAGGTAATTGGGGATTGGCTAACAACACATGTTTTTGGGCGGCGACCTTGGCGGCTTTGTTCAACAAGGCATTTTCGGTGAGTTCTCCTTTATAATATTGAATGAGTTGTTCCAAATCCTGGTGGGGAATCATGTAGACCTCGTCCATGGTCGGGGGCAAAGGTCTTCCAATGCACGACAGCTGTCACAACAGGTGATATTTATGCTTCCAATAAGAGTCTTTCCATGTCTTGACACGTTAACGAACACATTGACATAACACCTCGTGAAGTCCTTGAAACAACCCACGTCCTTTTTGTTGGACTAACCACTGACGACGTTTTTTCACGGAATGTCGACGACGTCCCAAATCACGTAGCACCTTTTTATAGGGTTGAAGTTTAGCCAGCATGGGTGGGGTGACGGGAATCTTGTTTTTTAAAAAGTTCAAGACCAATTCACTCACAGCATTGATTTGATCGGCATTGGCATGTTGTAACAACTCTTGACGTTTGGAACCATTGGCTTCTTGTAACATGGACCGTAAAAACGGGAATTGACGTCGAAGACGTTGCATCCTTTATCGGTGACGACGACGATACCGTTGGTTGGCTTTTTGAATCGTGCGTTTTATACGTTTATCCGTTTCCAAGGCCACGGCTTTCCCCAATCCCACCATGGCGGGGACCAATAGATTTAAAAAACCGCCTCGTTGACGACGTCGTCGTCGTCTTCTCCTCAAGGATACCATGGACGGCTCGTCAACAGACGTTGCAGGGCTTTGTTTTGTTTGATGGCATCTCGCGACTCTTTATAGCCTTGACGGGTATTGCGTTTGAAATCTTGCCACCAACCCCCACCTCGTTGTCGGTAATGTTGTACATTATCGGTAATGCCTTTCAAGGCTTGGCCACCTAATTTGCCTAAAGCGAGTCCAAACCCAGGCGCTGGCCCTGATAGAAACATACTCATGCCATGGGCAATTTTATCCACCAAACGGGGTTTGCGACGCATTAAAGCCCCTCCTCTTTGTTTCCTTTTTCTGCGTCGTCGTCGTCGTTGGACGGCCATGGTTCTAAGAGTGTGGGACTGGGAGGGAGCGGCTTTTTATCTATCCAATAGTCTTTGGGTCTCAAGGGACGAGGACATCCGTCCACATAGCATAGGGCTTCCACGGGTTGGTACACAAAATGACGGTAGTAATCTTGTACACACCGTTTAGGTAACGGAGGGGTGAAATCCACAACGGTATCATCCAAGGTTTGCATCTTGATTAAAAATCGTTCCAGATCCTCCAAGGGAACACCACGGACATGGGTTTTCAATTCGGTCAAGGCTTTGGCATAGGTGGTAAACGCAAATCGACTCATGGTCACTTTAAATCGGTATTGTTTAAAATCATTCCATCCTTTGACCACGGTCCCCACCGCCGCCAAACAGGCTACCAATGTACTGTTTTCCAAAAGGGGTCCGGCAATCATGCCGGCAGCCATCAGGAGTAACGCCATGCCATTGAACAAGGCATTGATACACTTGTAATGATTTAACATTTTTCGATAACACCACCATTGTTGATGATAAAAGGCATACAAGGAATCCATACGTTGTAATAATTCCGGTGGGAATTGAATACCATGTTGTTTCGATCCATTCAATAACGACACGACGGTTTTCATCCTCACGGCGAAACCCGGGACGACGAGGTTTGTACGCTCGGTGCTCCTCCCTGTTTATAACTGGTCACAATGCTATTGGTCATGGTGACATTAGCAATTTCACGTCCTTGGGCTAATTGTTCTTGATCTTGTAACATCATTCGTAAACGTCGTTGTAAATCCGCTTGACCCAAGGTGCGAGGCTGTCTGCCAGGACTCCAAGATCCTCGAGGGGTGGTTGCATTGGAGGCAGGTGTCAAAGGTGAAGCGGGGGTTCGTCGTCCACGTCGTCCACCACGACGGCCACCACCACCACCACCACCACCACCACCACCTCCACCACCACCACCACCTCCACCACCACCACCACCACCACCACCACCACCACCACCACCACCACCGCCAGCACCACCACCGCCAGCACCACCACCGCCAGCACCACCACCACCACCAGCACCGCCACGGCCACCACCACCACGTCCACCACCTCTAGTCCTGGGACCACGACGTCCACCACGTCCACCACCATCACCCCCTGCACCCGCTGCTGTCCGAGCACCCGCCACTGTTCTTCTTCGTGGATCGGGCGACACCCGTGCGCTTCCCCAAGTAAGTGGACTGTCCGGGGAAGACGGTGGGGTGGTATGTATGCTACGGTAGGATTGACTTCCTGGACTTCCTACCCCTGCGGGGGAAGAGGCCTGTGCAGGGGGTGCACCATCCAGATCGGGCCAGTTGGCAACTGTACGTGGGGAGGGGAGACTTCTCAAAAACTGACTGAGGACATCGGGGTGCATTTCCTCCATGGCCACGTCGACAAGGCCTTCGTCTCCCGTGAAATAAAGTTGTTGCATGGTCCCTGGTGACATTTGATTACTGGTGGTCGACCCAATGCCGGCGGGGGACACGGTATCGTACGATTGCGGAGGTTGACGGTCATCATCCGCCATGATCGCTCTCTCTTTTTTTTTCCTGTTCAAAGGGTCCCTTTACAGTCGTTTTTGATAGGTGCGAGTCCATCCTTCGTCTTTTAAGAGGTGACTCAACACACGTTGTTGATCGGAGGAGGCCGGATGTAAATCCAAGACCAAATAGCCATACGGTCGTGTGGTGGCTTGATGAAACGTCTCCAACGTGTCTTTCCAAGTGGTAGGAAACGATTGAAGCATGACATTGCGTACCCCTAATTGATCTCGGGGATTCTTGAATGCCACGATGTAATGGGCATTGCGGGAAATACTTTTAGCATAGCGACCCACGGGAAACATGTCTTGACACAAGTACAACACGGTCACCCCTTGATGATGTGAATGTTTGGTGAATAAATCCAACACGCGTTTATCGTGACTGCCTTCATCCATTAAATCATCCAAAACCAGGACCCCATGTCCTTGAGGAAACCATTGGACCAACGCCTCATGATCGGGAATCCCTTCGTGAAACACCACCCCTTGATCTTGCATGCCTTGAAATCGATCTTGCCAGGCCCCATAACAATAATGCACTTGAGTCGGTGGGGTTTCAAACAAGTCTGGGTTCTCTACCAAGAGTTTTTCCGTAAAGACGGTCTTACCACATCCCGAAGGACCCACGACCAAGATAGAGGAGGGGGTATGAAAACGAAACGGTTTCCCCGTTTGCATGATGACGAACTACCCTTAGAAAAAAAAAAGGCACCTTTTTATTGGAATCGGTGGGACTCGAACCCACGCACGATCTCCTCATGTATTCGATCCAAAGGCTCTACCCACTGAGCTACGACTCCGACACCGTTTTCCAACGAACTTTTTTATTTAATGATTACATTGATGATACGGATGACAACACAGTTGATACCATCTGGCTTCTTGACCTACAATCAATTGTTGAAGGCGCTGACCCGCTTGATGGTCATTGCTTATATAATCATGATCAGAAAACTCATTTAAAAACTCTTGCAAGGTTCGTCCACGGGCTTTGGCTTTCAAGTACAACAAGGCGTAATCACCACAACTCTTGCTTGAAATGGCTTGGAGGGACTTGCCATTGGTCACCACATACTTCCAATGTTGGACAATCCAATCTCGTAACGGGGTAGCTTGCACGTACGTGTCCATGGGCAAAGCATAACTGTCCAGGACTTCACACACGTTTCCATCCGTCCACACCGCTAACCAATGTTGTCCCGGTTGATCGTGTGGGTCGGTATTCACAATGTACCCTTGAGGGGTAGTCTTGACAGGACTCTTGGGTAAACGATCACAGGCCACCGTCCCGTAAAAGACAGGGTTCAATTGGGGGTCGTCTCGGGCTAAATAATCCAATTGCACATTATTCAAGGCCACATGTTCCATCCTTAGTGCTGGTAAATGTTATACAACACGGCTCCGTTCCTGTCAATCTCCAGCAAATTCTCAAATTCTCCATACACGAGTACGGTTATATTGACACCGGGGGCAGCTCCAAATTCCAACACCAGTTGTAAATCGCCCGTTTGCTTGGGGTTGAGGTTTTGACTGTCAGCACATCCATTGGCGACATTGTCAAACATGTACAAGGTACAATTTTTAGCTTGGCCCCAATCCAGCAGTTCTACCATATTGCCTTTCTTTTTACACCAAGCACCACTGGCTTGCAGAAAACGGAAGTAGCCTAGATTATCTCGGGTGCCATTGTTGTGCACTAACTGGAGGGTTTCATAAGGGTATTCTTCTCCTTTGACAATCTGTTTAATGGAGGTCAGACCAAATTTCTGGAAACAGAACGGATCTCGGGTCACATCTCCATTGAAGGCACGGCTGTCCAGTAACCCCACAATCAATCGGTCAGGTATTCTGTTTTGAAACAGGTTCGGGATATCAAAGCGGACCAGGTTGTTTTGCATGCTAAAGGTCCGGATTTCACTGCGGACGGTCGGGTAAGCCGCCACTTCTCCTTCATTGTGTCTTTTGCTAGATATACTCTGGTAGATGGCGTCATTCAAACGCAGTTGACAGAGATGAAACCGTAGTTTCACATCCCCTTCCATCAATCGGCCAGCTAGAGCCACTCCATTCAAAAACAGGCTGGGGCCATTGAAATGAAATTTCATCTTGATTTCTATGCCAGGCACCAACAGTTTGCCAGTGTGAAAGACTTCCAAGTGCGGGGTAAACACTAGACTGTGGGTGACACCTCCAGCATACTTGGCCACTTCAGCTACCATGGCGGCCAAGGCCCCTTTGTGATTGGCACTGAGATCACGCCAATTTTGATGCGGTGTGGCACTGTTGGTATTGTTGTTCGTCCATTCGGGTGGGAAATCCACTTGATTGTACCATCCTTGGGGTCCTAACACGGTCTTGCCATCTTCTCGGTCATAATTCAGCAAGGTTTCTAGGTAAGCTTTGTAATGATAAGTGTCGGATTGTGGACTGATCAACGTGCCATTCAACTGCAAGTCAATTTGTTTGATGATGGAATGGGCCAAATTGTTGACGGGCCACAATTTCTGATTGGCCACCAAGTTCCCGGCATCGTCCTTTTTCAAACTCAATTCCATGGTAAAGTAACTGCGTCCCAAATCCACAAAATCGTCCAACCCTGGAATGATGAATTCCATGGGATTGATACCCGTGGTGGTGGGTTGAATGGTGACCATGCGATAGGCATTGATGCTAATGTCGGTCGGTGGCACCTTGAAAATCCGTAATGCAGGGTTGACGGTCCCTTCGGAACGCTCGTGAGCCGGGGCGGTTTGCGTACTCACGTCAGGCATGTTTAACGTCGTCGAGTGGTACCCCGTCGTCGTCGTGAGGGGTTTTTATAGCGTCGTCGTCGTCGTGCTAAACGTTGTCTCAAATCAAACCCGGGGACTCTCATGACCTCGGGACTCAACCATCCACCACGTTGTCGTCGCATGAGTTTCCAAAACGGATACAGTCCACCCCATTGAGACAACCCTCGATCACTACGAATCCGTCGAGGTCGTGAATGCACGGGTTCCATGTTCACACTCCCAAAATATCACGTGCACGTTTGGTTTGTTTGGGAAATAAGGCAGTGGCCACACGCACGGCGTCTTTCACGTTCTTATGACTCAACGCTTTCTTGGCTTGTTTGGTGATTTCCTTTTTAAGGACGTCTTCGGCTTTGCGTTTGATACCTCGTGTCAAACCCGTTTCCAATCCTCTCTTGATATTACTAGGCAGTTTTAAAGGATTTCGCGTCCTTATAAGACCTTGCAACCCCCCACGCATCAGATCCGTCATTAATCCTTTGCCTTGTTGATCATACCACTCGTCGGTTCGAAATCGTGTCAAACTTCCCCCACGCATGGTGTCTTCTTCACCAGGGATAAACGTTTTGTCTGTGCTTCACGTGACCCCCTTTTTATACCGTCATCATCGTCTTCTTTTCCGAAAAGCGGCTTCCAACCCTTTTTTAGCCCCGTAACTCGCGGCACCACCCGCGACACCCAACGCCACGGCTTTTCCTCCAGCGATCAAGGCTGGAATGAGGGCCGCCAGGGGGAATAAACCCCCTCGTTGCCTTCTTCTTCTTCGTCTCATTCGACGCACTCTTGTCTTGGGCATCTTGTGATTGGGACACTCCCTTGGCCACTCCCTTTTTATGTCTTTTTGAAGTGTAACGTGACAATGGTATGACCTTCACCAAACTTGACCAAGTCTCCTCCTCTACCAATCGTTTCAGCCACTTGAACGTGAATCATTTCCACCACCTCGTTACGAAGAGACATGTATTGAATGTGCAACGGTTCAAAATACAGGTTGCCGCGTGCTTCTCGCTTGTACTGGATTTCACGTAACAAATCAGTCACGCGATTGCCCACCACAGTGCTGCCTGCCACGTCGGAGTACACGTGCAACGATCGTGTGGGTTCACCCACCACTGAACGAAACGCCACATTCAAGTTGGTGAAACGCCAACTACAACTCATACTCAATTGTAAATAATCCGGTAAAATAGAACGCACCGTCCAAAAGACCGCGTTCCCCTGACCGTCGGTGACATCGTTCCAATCATTGTCAGCGGGTTTTGTCATGTTGGGGATTTGATCCCCCATGAATTCTTGTTGTAAGTTGGGTCCCAAAATCAATACGCTGTCAATTTTACGTAACCATCCCATTTTGAGAGCCAACTTGGTGTAGATGGTCAGGGCTGGCGTGTCGGTGCCACAATGGCAGATATTCGTGTTGTCGATGAGCAGATCCTCGCCTTCCCACTTGAACTTGACGTAGGTGTGCTTGCCTTGATCATTGGTAAACCGACCACCTTGAATGGCCATTTCCATACGTTGTTGTTCCAAGTGAGTAATGATGGCTTTCATGAAACTCACGCCATCCACCACCCAATCCAAATCTTGGACGTCATTGATGATGCTTCGCGCGGTGTCTACTCGCGAGGTCATTTCCCCGTCTTTTCCACCCGGTTTGGGATAGGTTTGGCCCCAGGACGTCCCCATGACGTAGCCATTTTTCTTCACCAACTCATACAAATTGACGCGAGCATCCGGTAAGGAAATGGCACTCAACCCCACTTGCCATCCACCTCCCGTGAGCTGTAACGGTTGAGGTAAACGAATCTTGAAGGAATTGGGTTGGTTGTTGGGAAATTCACGTCGGTTGGCATGACTCGGTAACGTCACGTAGAACGACATTTTGTCTTCTTCACACCACCACTTCGCTTTTAAAGTGGAGGGTCAGGAGGGCATGTCCTTCACCAAATTTCACCAGATCCCCATTGGTTTCGGCCATCTGGGTTTCGACGATTTCCACCACTTCGTTGCGTACTGGGATATATTGAATATGTCGAGGTTCAAAGTGGGTGGTGTTTTGAGGCTGGTACTTGATTTCTCGTAAGAGATCGGTGATGCGACCCCCTACCATGCTGCTGGTCCCTACATCACAATACACGTGCAAAGGACGCGCCGAGGGAAATTCCAACGAGGGACGAAAGGTCTGGTTCACATTCACAAACCGCCAAGGGCACGATAGACTCAATTTCAGATAATCCCCCTCGACTTTCCAAAAGAGGGGCTTGTTGGCAGCATCGCGGATATCCGTCGGGGTGGGAATGGTGGAAATGCCTTGAAATTCTTGCAAGAGATTCGGACCCAATCGATACTGACCGGGGGACACTTGTTCAATCCATCCCATTCTCAGGGCCAAGGTTCTACCCCATGACACGTGCGCCACTTGTCGTTTGTAATCCACATTGGTCGTATTCAATAACAAATCCCCTTCGGAGGTCCATTCAAACGTCGGGTATAATTTGACGCCATTGTCCTCGGTCCATTTGTTTTTGGGTTCGGTTTGTTTCGCACGGCTTTGCTCGTAACGGTACACCAGTTGATGAAAAAAGTGTGATCCCGTCGACGAGGCCATCTCCTTTCTCATATCTCTCCCGTAGACAGTGAGTTCGCGACGTTCATGGTACCAGCGATCGTTCCCTTGATCGTCTTGGGCATACACCCGTTCGTGCCATCGTACATACAACAGAGGATGGGAATCACCCACGCCTCCTTCTTCCGTTATCACTGGAATGGTGGGTAAGGATAAACTCACCATACCCACCATCCATCCTCGTCCCACAAATCGGATAGGTTTAGGCAATCGGTTTCTGAAATGATGACTCTTGTTCCCAGGAAACTCTTTGGTACTCGCATGACTCATCAACGTCACGTAAAACGAAGAGTTGGCTACCAATGTCATTGTTTTAGCGGCGTCGTCGTCGTTTGCGGGGTCGAAGGGATGTCACGTCTCCACGAGCAATCCA
The DNA here is from genome assembly GCA_964030785.1 of Siderastrea siderea. Classification (NCBI taxonomy): domain Eukaryota; kingdom Metazoa; phylum Cnidaria; class Anthozoa; order Scleractinia; family Rhizangiidae; genus Siderastrea; species Siderastrea siderea. Next base: position 45,702,729 of record OZ034976.1, read on the forward strand.
ACTATTGTACTTGTCGGGCCACCCTTTCCACTTGACCAACCAACGACCTTTTTGTCGCTTAAGTACCTTCTCGATCCGAAACACCTCGGACACATGGACTTTTTGTAAATCCTCTTCATAAAACGTACCTTGGACGGGGGTCTCATCCCATTCGCGAATCTTATACGTGGGTACAGGGCCCGGCACCACACGATGCACCACAAACACTTCTTCGGTCCAACCGGGTAAATACCCTTTTTCAAAGGTACGATGAATCGTATTGAGTCGGACATGATCCCCCACCTTCAATTGGGGTTTTTTGTAGCCTTTCAACCGTTTGGCATGCAATCGTTTCCACACGGCTTCTTCGTTGTCCCATGTCACGTCTTGAGGGGCCATACCAATACTTCGATGACGGGTGGCATTATACCCCTGCACCAACTCGGGTAAGACATCGTCAAATTTCAACGTGTTGGCCGCGGTCAAATAACGGTACAACCGTTCTTTCAAGGTGCGGTTAAATCGTTCCACTACACTGGCTTTGGCATCCCCTTCGGTCGAAAAATGTTGAATGTCTTGCTCGTCGACCCATCGTTGAAAGGTCCGATTATAAAATTTTTTCCCTCGATCCGTTTGCAATCGATTCGGGTGACGTCCTCCTTGTCTCACAATCTTCTCAAAGGCTTTCACGAGGGCCACGCCGGTTTTGGTTTTCAACGGTTCGACCCACGCGTACTTGGACAACACATCCACGACGGTCAACAAGTAGCGTATACCCCGATTATGTTTGGCCAAACGTTGCACTTCCACTAAATCCGCGGCCCATTGATCATCCAACCCCCCTACGATCACGGGTAAGGTAGCAAAACGACGACGTCGGGGTTTATGCAAGGTGTAACCCACATCCTGTTCCAACACCCGTTGGGCTTTTTTCAAAGGGAGACCCTGGGCTTTAGCAAATCGTTGCACCCCACCTAAACTCCCTGGGGCACGAGGATCATGGTAACGGTTTAACCATTGTTGCGAGACATTGGCCTTCTTCTTCGTTGACGAAACAGGGCGTTTGGTTTTCTTCAACCATGATGACGACGAACTCCAGCGTTGGGTTCTCTTTCGAGGGGCCATACGTTCTGGCATTCACCCCATAAGGTCGATATGGTGGGGACCGTGTGGGGATGTGCCTTTTGAATGATTCGATACCATCGCCATGCCTCTGGGTGAGCTTTTAACCATAAGACAAACACCACCCATCGATACAGGTTGCGGTCCACATGGGTTTCTTCAAAGATCTGGAGAGGATGCGTGTCCTCGGGACATGGGGGAATGGGGATTTGGGTGCCGGGTTGATGATCATATAAGACTTGACAAAGGGTTTGATGACATTGCCATTGCCCCAGGGACAAGACAGACTCCCACGCATCACACACAGACTCCATGGACTAAATAAAAACATTTTTATTCGTTCTCTCATTTAAAAGAGACCTAGACGGCCACAGCTGATGGTCTCTAGACCTTTCTGCCAGTTCTCAACACTGTCACTGTACTTAGGGGGTGGTGGAGCTGGGGCCACCATCATTTCTTGACGGTTCTTGAGCTCTTGAATTTCTCGTAACAATTGTTTCTCATACTCTGTCAAGGGCCGATCCTCTTTGCTTTGGACTCGAGGGGGCGGGCCAGGGATGTCATAGCCCCTCTTGGGATATCCTTGAGCATCACGGGTAGACAAAGGCGATTCAGCTTGTTGGTCGGCTTTTTTGGGAGGGTTGTCATGAAACCAACTCCAGTACTTGGGATCCAAGGGTTGATCGGCCCACCGGAAGAAGCCACACGTTTTCTTGGAACAAGTCAGAAACAAGCGATCGGGGTTCTGAGTCGAATGACTCTGTTGTAGCGTGGCGGGTTCACGGCAAAAGCATTGCAAACCACCCCACATGTCCAACACTTCTACATGAGGTTGACTATACACGGCTTTCATATACTCCAGAACTTGATCTTGTCCACAAAACAGCAAACACGGTTGCATGGCACATTTCACATACTTCCATCCCTTTTGAGATTCTCGGGCCTCCAAACGCACCTCATGGCAAGGGCATACCATATAGTCCACTGAACTAGCTAGGGCTCTGTCGGCTTTCGCTTGAGCATAGTCCTCCGCATTGTCATACACGGTCGTCAGAGTGAATTGAGGTGATGGGGGTGATTGCTCCACCATGTCATTTAATTCTTTCATCATGTCTTCCACGGCAGCTCGGGTGTCTTCCACCACGTCGCACACCACAGGATCACAGTCCACGGGCGTCATATGTTGAATGCTCTTCTTCTTCTTCTTCCCCGCAGGGTGTACGCTTGGCTTTCTCTTCCGATCGACAGACATCGTACTCAAAGATTTTCATCCCACCCCCATGCCTTTTTATACGTTGGGCCCTTGCCTGTCATTGGTCAGCTTATCCTACCCATATAAGGACTTGTTATCGTCCCATTGGTCAGCTTTTGCTTCT
>OZ034977.1:0-125000 GCA_964030785.1 Siderastrea siderea
TTGTGTGGTTGACCTTTTGATCAAAAGAAGCGCGAAAATCTTGTAACAAGAGACCATTCATAATACCGCAAACACCTGAGCTTACGGGCTCAAAATAGTCTTGGATACCCAGGGTCTACCCAGTCTTCTCTCGATATAATTGTTTAGCGGGTCCTAGCGGGGAACAGATCCGTACAGTTTCTTGTATTACGATCTATTCAGTAAGGCTTTAAAGACTCCTGTCACGTTTTTTAAGACATAATCTCCCTTCTCCCTTTTCATGCTGGTTCTCCCGTCTCCCTATTTTTTCGCGTCCTTTCTCCCTCCTCCCCCTATTTTTTGGGCCGTTTCTCCCTCCTCCCTAAACCGTTCCTCTCCCCTCTCTGGAGGCCGATCTGAGCGATTTTCTGCTTAACGGTCGATGCGACGTCATGTCACGAACTAGAGAGAACTAGTTCTCTCTAGTACGTGATATGACACGCTCGATCAACATAGTTGCGTGGCCCGTGCATCAGAGATGGAAAGTTTCAGACGAAGATCAACGAAGAAGGAGAAATAATTAGTTACATCGGAGAAAGGGGAAGTCGCTAGCTCTAAAAATTTGCGATACCTTCGATAAGTCCGCCGTGAAAAATTCCCTGTGAGTGTTTGTTTTCTTGCCGCCACGTTATAGTTTGCGATTTCCTCGACTTCGTTTATTTATTATTTATTTATTTTTTCTGAAGCTCTCCTCAAAAATATTCCCGTTGAACGGGCCACGCTACTACGGCGTTCGATGAGGAAAACAACCTCGTGTAAGAAGACATGAGAGTCGCCCAGCTGTTCCTCTTCGCTGATTGGCCAGAAAAAATATCAGAAGGCGGGATTTCAAACGCTTCTGGAACTCGTTCGGTAAGAGTAAGTGCCCAGGGGCTCTCCCGCTCTTGTTGTAAACTTTCGCCCATGAAAATCCTGTCGTCCCGACTAGCTGCCCCTGGGTCTCCGAGGATGAGAATTGTCATGCCCAGAGCTCCACGGACGAGAACGGAGCAGGCGCAATAACACCTTAACGAATTAGACATGCGCTACCGGATGTCGTGCATTTCACGACATCCGGTAATGGCTGATACGGCTGATACCCAGAAGAAGAATGAATAGTATCCCACAATCCTTTGCATTTTCAACTATATTATCAAAATCTGAAGTGACGTCATCAGTTTCTTGAGGGATCGATGGAATGAGTTTGACTCAAATGGCGGCAGCTTCGTTTGTAACGTGTTACAACGCAAAATACTCAGTTTCGTAATAACGCGTCTGGTCTAGTACTACTGCGTATCAATGGAAGAATTTAGTGTTCAGCTGAAAGGTTTTGCCTATGCTGCACTTTATTGCAAGGAAATTCGCTAGAGTTTCCTCGAAAGTTTGCCCAAATGAAGGGTCTGATTGTTCTCGAAGTACATCGATGATCGCTCAGTTGAAGAACAGTTCGTCGGCTTGTGCAGTCCTACTTGATTCAAATAAATCGCAGCTGCGACATCGCCGTGAGTAATATATTGTTAATTGTCATGTACCGATCATCGATTCGAATTTGTTACTAAAGACGAGATCCAGCGAGTTGTATCATGTGTTTACCCGAGGATGTTGTTGATGATATATTGTAGGCAATGTATTCAAAAATCGCTTCCTCGAATTGTTCCTCGAGTAGTTTTTAAATGCACAGGACAATGGACAATTAACTGGAACAATGATTTGCGATCTCGAAGTTTTGTGTCAAACTACTTCGACCATTTCAAGTAGAGACATAAATAGTGATATCTGTCACTCAGTTGACCATACTCGAGGAGAAAGCAACGGCTAATAACTGGTAATCTTCACGGATCCTTTTGAGCTTATCCAACAAAGCACAAGCAATTAATTCACTCCTTGCTCGCACGGAAAGCAAAATAAAGAAAAAGCGCAATTAAACTCCTTTAACCCTGTTTATTACTCTATTACATTTGTCGCGGAATCGCCATGTGAGTTAAAACGTGATTCTCGAAACTGCAGAGATTTGGACCATTTTCGAACCTTCAGAAATTTGAAACTGTCGGGTCACTAAGGGTCACTATAGTACAAAGTTGTCCAAATACCTTTTAATTATTCAGATTTTAACTGTTTCTGTAAATTACTCAAGCATAAAGAGACCTATCATTAACTTCGTGCAACTCATTGAAGCGGTGGTAACGGATGCTGTGAGACATTGTTATTCAAATTATCTAAAAAACCTATTTCTAATGTGCTAAATTCAAAAGAAACAACACCTATTTCATGATGAAAGTTGTAAGTTTTTGTGTTTTAAAGTGTGCTATCCTCAGCGAAACGCTTTATCTGTGAAAAAATCCAAAGCGAAAACAGGCAAAATCCGCAATGTGTCACAAGACATTCGCCATCTTCATGAAATTCCACGAGGCAAAGAATTGTGGGATACCATTCGCGCCCTCCCGCTGACCAAAAAGCCAGTGGACTCTGGGTACGAGATTGGGCTGATGACGGGCTGATACGCTCGGTGATACCAGAGCCCTACGATCCCACCGCTGACAAAACAGATCGTAGGCTCTGGGAACGAGAATGCCGTTACACCACGCTCGATCGACATCAGGGCGGGAAAAGGTTGGGCGATGAAACGAGCGCGTCCGAGCAAAAAGGTGTGATGCAGTGGACTGGGATCAAATTAGGTGCTAGATCAAAATGATTGCCTCCATGGGTTTCCTCCATAATCCTGATAAACTATTAAGTTCCCGAAAAACGCCTACTTTGGGTTATCTTTTCCTTGTCTTATCCGCGTTGATCGATGCTAAAAAACTGCCTAAAAACTGTCTAAAAACGAGCAGAGTAAACTAAAAAGATGGAAAATGGCGTTTGGATGGCGCGTGACATGACGGGCATTTATAATGCTTGCAGCTCGTGCAAGGTTAATCAGGACAACCTGGTAATTTAATTAAATCAACATCAACACCGCGCTTCTTCTTCTTTTTCCCCAAAACCTCTCCTATGCTTGTCTGTTTCTTTAGGAACTACAAATAGAATTGCTCCTCGGCTTAGACCGTTTTCTTTGCTATGCTTTTGCGAGATGAAGGCAGTAGAAACCTTTAAACTTAATTTCACTTTTAATTTGTTTACATACAGTTGACCGGCGTTGCGACGAATCATCGCCATGGCGCGTTGCAAGGAGGCAAAGTTTAAAGTTGCAAAACGCCACTATCTCCAAATATCTCCAGCTAATTTTTTATTATGCTATGTAAAATGTATCGGCCTTTAATATATGTAAGATTTAGGGTGGAGTATTTTGGAGCTTTTGTAAAGAGACGATAAAAGAAAACCATGTCATGTTTTGCGGCAATAGCAAGCATTCGACACCCTCAAACTGAGCTCATTTTTAAGCAACTTACCTTGAAAAAGATTGACTAATATGCACGCAGACATAAGCATTTTAAGCTGTGAGCTAGGACTGTGAACAAACGTTTTAATCATAGTGCACGGCTGGCTGAAAAATAAAGAAAGAAATTGAGATTTCCGGTTTGTTGAAAGGTAAATTTTCCCGGCCGCAAAACGCACCGGAAGCGCGGAAAGAGCGCTCGTGCCAGTCCTTCTCCGCATCACACATCGCTTGAATTTCATCGCCCAACCTTTTCCCGCCCTGATCGACATAGTTGCGTGGCCCGTGCATCGGAGATTCCCGTGGAAAGCTTCAGACGTAGTTCAACGAAAAAGGAGAAATAATTAGTAACATCGTTTACTCGAGTAGCTATAAGCCTCATGCAACACTTGAGAATAGCTCTAAAAATTTACGATACCTTCGATAAGTCCCTCGTCAAAAATCCCGGTGAGTGTTTGTTTTCTTCCGGCCACGTTATAGTTTGCGATTTCTTCGTCTTCGTTTATTTATTTAGTATTTTTATATATTTTTTTTCTGAAATTAACTGTCCTTAACAATGTTCCTGTTGAACGGGCAACGCTACTACGGCGATCGATGAGGAAAACAACCTCGTGTAAGAAGACATGAGAGTCGCCCGGCTGTTCCTCTTCGCTGATTGGCCGCCAATCAGAAGGAGAGAATTCAAACGCTTCTGGAACTGGATCGGTAAAAGTGGATAAATCTCGATGCAAAGTACCCACATTTACATTTAATGACCTTGCAATGTCATACGACATCAGTGCAAGCTTCAAGGGTTAATTTTACACTAAATTAACTTCTCCTACAGAGAAGTATTTTTTCTGGAATAATGTATTTTGACGAAATTTTGCTTTAAATGTTTGTTGCAAAATGACTATGAGTTTAAATTATCGAGGGACCTGAAGCGTGGCACTTGAGTTGTCCCAGGGAGTAGGGTAAACCTACCTGAAAAAGTTGCAGGGACGACTTGGCCTCGGCTGCTAGGGTAACCTTTAGCAGTAGGGTGCCCTACTTCCCCATAAACAGACCCTTAAACTTACAATGGAAATTACTTCAGCACCAAGGCTGCTTTTTGTCCATGCAGTTCAAGTTATCGGCCCATAGTTTATATTTCCATTTCCAAACCAGCAAATGTTTACTCAGTGCGCAATATGCCCATTGTCATGCCTTTTCTTAAAAGTATATTAAACACCAAAAACAACATAGCTTAAGTCTCCTCCATGTTTTATTTTGATCCTTTTTCTTACATGTCCAATCACCCCATTTAGAATGAAACAGTTGAACCTTTTCTAGACAAACCTAAACAGAGTTACTGCAAATAGTGCACTCGGTTCCAGCAAAACTCAAATCAATTTCTTTGTCATTAGTATCTACTTTGATAACAACCAATTCCAGTTTTCTCCCCTGGATAGTCAAGCAAGCAGCAAAATTGCAAATAACAACAACAAGGGTTTAGGGTTAGGGTCAGGTTTACAGGGGTGTTCATCTTCAAGTTTTAATATAGCATGAAATTACCCAACTCGAAGCTGAAAGATATGGAAAAAAAGAGACAAAAAAATCTTCTCTGACAATTTGAATTTTGATTTCTGGGTTTGCATGATTGTGCTTTCAACAAATTAGCCAAGCTGTCTAAACTGTAATAACCCAGCATTCCTGCAGCTAATAATGGTCATTCAAATGCTGATTAAAATGCTTATTAAGTCCTGACTAGGTTTAAATTACCTTTTGAAAGCAATCAAAATCAACTGAAGACGTGCTAATTAAGGGCAAAAATGAAATTGAATTTAAAATTGATGCTAATCTTGGGTTAGCCCAACCCCGGGTTAGCCTAACCATGCTTTGAAGAACCAGGTTCTGAAAAGGGAATCAATTGTTTTTGCAGAATATGCTGTGTTGCAAACTGGGTACTATGGCTGCTACTTCTACCATAATAATAATGATGTCAAAAGCATCACTGAATCCTACAAATAATGGTCCACATTTGTCAAAAATAACTACACCGTTCACTGACACTATTTATGTCTTTAGCTTTGAATGAACCTGGCCAAAACGTTTGGAACACTAATCAACTACTTCATTAAAACGCAACTAACATAGACTCCTCCTCCCCCATCTTTTTTATCTTTAGGATTTCAACACCATATTGGAGTTGTGGGGGGAGAGAAATTTTGAAGATGTGTGTTAAACCCAGAAATTGCTGGTGATTTTCAATTTGCTCACAAGGGTGAAGAATCCCTGAAACAAATGGCCACGATTGTAGGACAGGACTGGCTGCTAAAGAGCATGATCTGAGCCCGAAGCCCCGACCTGTTGACGTTTTTAAATCACATAAAAGCCACACACTGCCTTTCAGCACTCCCCCCCCCCCCCACCCCCCCCCAAAAAAAAACGCACCACAGCAGACAAACACTATGTTTAGAATAATCCTTCGTGTGCTGTGCACTTGTACATGGCACACCTGAACACAGGGTTTATTCTAAAAATTGGCTTCTGCAACACAGTAGGCCACCTTCGGAGATTTTGGAGGAACTGTTTTGACAAAACAGGGGCCCGAGACATTTCAACCTCTCATGCAGAACACAACAACTAACGACAAATTGGTGTGAAATTGATATTCTAAGGGAGGGAACTTTTTATAATTTGCTTTGTTAGAAATTAAATTTGTAACTTAGCATTTTCAGTTGTGTAACACAGAAAGATTTCAAATATGACCACGTTTACACCAAATCTCTTTGTAACAGGAACACTGCGCCACTTTTGACACTCTCGTGTGGTAATTCCACAATGCTGCACCCTAGAATAAACCCTGCTGAGTGAAGATGATAATGATGACGATGACAAGAACAACCGCAAGGACGACAAAACCGTTGCTGCTGCCACCGATAATGAAGATGGTGGTGGTGGTGATGATAATGATACTGTTGGTGTTGATGATGATGATGGCAGTTGTGGTAACAATGAACACACCGGCAATGTTTACAAAGATATGACAAAGAAACTACAAAACAAATAAACTATCAACCCTTTGAGTCCCAAGGTTTAGTATTGGAATCCTCTAACTGCTATTCTTATGTCCTCTTTATATAAAAATCCCTCTTTCCTTAAATTTCAAAGCCCATAAGAAGATCTTTTAAAACAGCCTGATCTCACTTCTTCAATCTGGCATTCAAACAATTGAAACTGACACATTCATAACATTAGGTCTGGGAATTAAAAGGTTAATATCAAAAAACCTTTTTCCATAGCAAACTTAAAACATTGTCAGTTAACCACGATGTTCTCTCTTCCTCTTCTGCATTATTTCTCCATGCAGAACTCCAGAGTTATGCTTTCCAGTTAGCAGAGGTACACCAACGAATATAGAATGCTAAGTTGGCAGTTTGTCCTGCAAGCTTTTGAAGTACGCCTCGTGGATTTTGGTTACAAATTCTGAGTCGTTCTGCAACAGAAATAAATTGGGTTCACAGACCTTACACTCGGTATAAATAAGATTTTCCTGTTAGATCAGTAAAATATTGTTAATGGAACGTGACACTCATTCTCAGTGAGCCTTTCATGGCGCATTCGCTATCAATAGAAACACTATGCAGTTGGGATCCCAAGGTCACTAAAATCAACAGCTCCGTTGTAGCTAGACCTACAACATAATGGCTTTGTTTCTGGTTAGCACTTTCGTACGTTTTATTGCATTGGTCGATAGCATTAAGGACCTATTCATAACTAAGATAGTACACGTGTAAGGCCAAGCTGTTGTGTAGTACAGCCTTAACTACTGGCTACGTTAGCAGACACTGTCTAGATATAATGGCTTAAGCAACCTGTTCAAGGTTCAATTTGTAATTCTCTTGTGCAGTGCAGCCAGTGTTTTGTCAATTTAGCAAAAAATTTTCCCTCCCTCCCTCCCTTTGGAGATGGGTTGGCTATGTTATTTGTGCTTCAATAAACTAGGGTCACTCCTGCGTGGTGCGGTTAAGTCTGCGCAGCGACTTCCCCCAAGCTTGTCGGCTTCGTTGCCTTTATGCATTGCCTGCTAACCAATACTCTTGTCCGATCCAGCACGTGCTGTCTAGCATTCAGCTTGTAGTGCTGGGGAGATAAGTGAGGTGTTTTTGTCACGCAAATCAGAAGTCGCATAGACTAACCAACTGCAAGGCAGTGTTCCCCTCAATATCACCATCCTGAGAGTGTTTTACTTTGTTTCGCGTGTCACGCGCTTATTTATAGCCTATTGCAGTTGCGCTACGTTCCTCAGGAACAGTGACATTAATAAGGCTAAAATCGTCAAAGCCTTGCAGAATCAGCAGTTTATTTATCTACTCATTTGAACCCTTCATTTGCAGTTGCCCCTGAGCTCAAATTCCAAGGGGAAATATGTTTTTTGCATTAAAACATCATCAACGTCATTCAATCGTGTCTCTCAAGCTTCTAATTCAACAATGTTGAACGGTCTTTAATGCAAATGTCAAATCAGTTTGGTTGGGGCATCAGCAGCATGAAAAAGTAATGCTTGTCAGATTTCATTTGAAGTAGAATGATCGTTACTTGAAGATTTTATCCACAGACGCAAATATTGGAACCACATTTGAAGGGCTTCACCTAGGAAAAATAATTGTTTTTTTTTCTTCGACCAAATTAAAGTGTGTCGATACAGTTTTTTTGGGACCATACCTAACTTTTTGAATCGGCTCTTAGACAGTCCTTTCCTTGTCAGATCAAAGTGAAATTTGCAATACTTGTTGGTTTTGGATTGAACTTTAGCGTGGTTTACATTTTGTGAAAATCGATATTTCCATGACAACGATAAACAAAAAACCTTGAGAACACTAAAATTGAAATTTTCCGCGATCCAGATTTCACTTTGAAAAGCAAATACCAACATCTTAAACTGTGGTGTATGGCACACAAAATATACAAGAACAAACAAATTCTGTATGTTTGTTTTGAAGTAAATCGCAAAAACATTTCCAACCTTAGTTTTTGCATAGTAATAGTAAATGCACCGAAAAATAATCAATGCTTTGATGAAATATGGGTCGTTTACTTACTATTTTACGCCTAGAAAGTTTTGTTGAAACTGGTGTTCGCGATCTCGAGAACGAATTGTTTTTCTAAGATCATTCGCGTAATAATTTTGTGGTAATTTTTGAATTTGAGCGTTTTTGCGGAAATCTTAAGAACGGCTCGATGGATTTTTTTTAAAACATTAAACGCGTGCTTGACGATGTGTCCAATTTTAGTATCGAGTCTTATTAACATTGATTCACTGGAACACTTTTACATTTAACGTTAAAGAGGACGTATGAACCGACGGAAAAGCTTGCGTTACATATTCACATTTGGCAAATAAATGCTAATATATTGAAAGTAATGCGCAAAGCATTCCTCCGTGATTTTTACTTTTCGTTGTAATCTACAGTGCAACAAAGAACAAAGAAACCAGATAAAAATCACGAAGCAATGAATTACGCATTACTTTGAATATATTAGCATTTACTTGCCAACTGTGAATTTGTAACGCAACCTTTTCGGTCGGTTCATACGTCCTTTTTAGCGTTAAATCTAAAAGTGTTCCAGTGAATCAACACCAATAAGACTCGATACTAAAATTGGTCACATCGTCAAGCATGCGTGTTTAATGTTTTAAAAAAATCCATCGAGCCGTTCTTAAGATTTTTGCAAAAGCACTCAAATTCAAAAATTACCACAAAATTATTACACGAATGATGTTAGAAAAACAATTCGTTCTCGAGATCGCGAACACTAGTTCCAAAAAACTCTCTAGGCGTAAGATAGTAAGTAAAAGACACATTTTGAAAGTATTTTCGAGCCACTTCATCAAAGCATTGATTATTTTTCGGTGCATCTACTATTACTATGCAAAAACTAAGGTTGAAAATGTTTTTGCGATTTACTTCGAAACAAACATACAGATTTTTTTTGTCCTTGTATATTTTGTTTACCATACACCACAGTTTAAGATGTTGGTGTTTGCTTTTCAAAGCGAAGTCTGGATCGCGCAAAATTTCAATTTCAGTGTTTTCGAGGTTTTTTGTTTATCGTTGTCATGGAAATATCGATTTTCACAAAATGTAAACCGCGCTAAAGTTCAATCCAAAACCAAAAAGTACTGCAAATTTCACCTTGATCCGAAAAGATAAAGACTGCCTAAGAGCCGATTTTAAAAGTGATGTATGGTCCCAAAAAAACTGTATCGAAACACAATAAAGTTTGGTATTTATTCAGATTCTTCAAAAAGAGAAAGATGCAATAATCCTTGCAACCTGTTAACAATGCTGGGTTGGGTTTGATTGGTATTCGTTTTCTTGGTTTTTTTTTCTAGCTTGACTTTTGAAACCTTCCCCATTGCTTCCCCTGACCCTAATTCTACCGCAAAGGTCACATGCTTATTGTACAGCCAAAGGAACAACGTGACTGAAAATTGCTAGGTTTCCTTCAAAATTATTTCCTGCTGTAGTTAATGCCAGGACTCCTGGCATTTCATTGGCTGTAGGCATTTCGAGGTACAGGTAGCCAAGTTAGGATTAACTACCAAAAATGTTGTTTCCCGTATAGTGTCCTTACTGGCAGGGATACCATAAGGACATTAAGAGAGAATTTTGGAGATTCCCAGTATAATTATGAACAAAACAGCATTAGGGAATTTTAACATTCAAAATATTTTTACTTTGGCTGGAAACGCGCCTCACAACTTTTTGGCTACTCAACCTTAACACATGCACGTGGCAATAACCAATCAGAATACTGGAAAAGTCTCACAGCATTTTGTTGATTGAATCTTTGGGATTAATATGCAGTTGTTTAGTTTCAGCGCTCACATTCGATGTTTGACAAATTGACTCAAATGACCGCGGTCATATTACCGAATACTAAATAAATTATTAGAATACATATTAGATTTTATGGGATTTTGGGAATTCCCGCTATAATTATGAACAAAACAGCATTAGGGAATTTTAACATTTAAAATATTTTTACTTTAGCTGGAAATGCGCCTCACAACTTTTTGGCTACTCAACCTTAAAACATGCATGCTATAACCAATCAGAATAATGGAAAAGTCTCACAGCGTTTTGTTCATTGATTCTTTGGGATTAATATGCAGTTGTTTAGTTTCAGTGCTTACATTCAATACTTGACAAATTGACTCAAATGACTGCGGTCATATTACCGAATACTAAATAAATTTAATTTATTAAATAAACGTTTTGCAATTTCTGTAATTCAACATGTTTTGTTAGAAACCAAAGAACACCCGTCAAAGTAGGTTGTACCCTTAAAAAATTCAGGGTTTGAGTGAAAGAGTTAAGGTTTATTAACCTTTTCATTAAAATAATCCTCCCCAGGCTTCATGACAAACCAAGCATTACCTTCAATAAGTATGTGAGTGCCTGGACAAGTTGGTCTTGTGTCAAAGGGGCAATCTCCATTTTAGGAGGCTGTTTAGGCTGTGATGGTGGTGTCAGAATTGTTACTTTTCCAGAAGGCTGGAAAGCTAAAGGGGACATGAGAGATGTGCCAGCCAGACCTCCTTGATCTGGCAATGGTTTCTGAGGAGACTCCTAGAAGAGAATTCAAACTGTAGTGTTATTGAACTGGGATCAATGTGCTTTACAAACCAGGCCCCAGTTGTTCAAAAGTTGGACAGGGTTATCTACCCGATAAATCACTATCCAGTGGATAAGTATTAGGGAAACCAATTGTGTTATCCACTGGATAGAGATTTAGCCGGTGGATAGCGCTCAGGGCTCGAAATTAACGATAACACGTTAACCAACGGTTAGTAGTTTTCAATGTTTGGTCACTAAAAATGTGCCCAAGTAACCCGAAATGGTTAGCAAAAATCTTCTTTAAAATAATTGATTATCATACACAGAGAATCTTCTGAGAAATAAATATTAATTTGCGTGAAAGGTTAATGTTTCTTCTAGCACGAAATTCTTTTAATCTCGAACAATTTGTTGTTTTAAAAGAGAAGCGTACGGTACGATCGAACATGAAAACGCTTGGTTCCCTACTTCAACAGAGGTTTTGACTTGTTTCCATATGTCAAACCGCCCTTGCCGAGCTCACGGTGCAATGAGCACCCACAACAAACCATGTTTTTACAGCCCAGCGGTTTTCACTGAAGGGCGGTTTGAGATTTGGAAACAAGTTTCTACCCTTCACAGAACTCACGGTAACCAGGCCTATTTGTTGGATGTGGAGGCCTGAACCAACCTCGTCCCCAGGGCCTTCTCCTCGTTCAAAATGGCGGTCGGAGAAACCCCTGGCCAAGGCTGCCAAAATGGCTCCAAAATTTCGTTAGAATTTTGTCACGTAAACACAATGAAATGTCTTCGTTTCGTTAGATCAACGGTTTCTGATTGCAAAAAAAAAAGGGCCACCAGACGCTGGAAACAACCTCTGAAAAAGCCATTTCATCATGTGTCAGGTGACAAAATACTCCACGATTCTTGGAGTGTTTCAGCAGCCTTGGCCAGGGGTTTCCGGCCCAAGGGCCGAGGTTGGGCCGGAACACAACTTTATTACTTCCGCTATCAATCTTTTTTTCGGAAGTCACGCTCGTTCCCAATCAGTGCGTCCTGTTTGTTTTAAACTTGCACATCAGATGCAGAAGTCATTTAATAGACGGATTCTTCAGAAAAAGACCGCCGCCCAAATATAATTTTTTTTCCAAATATAATGGAGAGGAAACGGAGGATGGAGAAAAACAAAGAAGAACAAGTACGGAAGACTGCAGAAAGCAATATGAAGAAAAACGAAAGCTTAAACAAGAAGGGCAAACATTCCGCCAAGAATGACATTCGTCTGGTTGCAATTCGATGAAGATAAACAACAAATGTTTTGCAGTGTTTGCAGGGAATTTCCTACCCTAGCAGGCAAACACAGTTCATTTTTCATGCAATTTGAACCACTCATACATTAGTTACCCCGCCGTCAGGACGGGGTCTAGTAATACCCTTTTTTTTTTATTTTCCATTTTTTTGGTGGTCACTTGCCCCAGACTTCCGGTTTTTGCTCGGCCAAACATACTTATCGCGTCTTTCGCTACACAGGCTAGAGCTTGTATCTTGAGTGACCATAATATCTTTTACACCCCGAGGGGAAAGGGGAACGGCGGGGTAATGCCCCTGGGGCTTTTCTTGTTTGTTCCATTTATTACACTGTAACACAATTTTCAATAATCTATTATATAATTGTTACAAATTCAATCACAGATTATTGGGTAAGAAACTTTATAATTTGGTTAGTAAAATTTATGTCTACTAACCCGAAGGGTTAGTTATCCAAAAAATTAAATTCGAGCCCTGGCTATCCAACTTTTGAACAACTGGGGCCAGGAGTGCCCATATACAAACTATAGAAAAAATGTTTACAAAGAACTAACAGTTTAAAATAGTGAAAACTATTTATACACCTTAACTAAGTAAACAACATGATGGAAGAGACCAGATGTAGATGAATCAGTGTAGATGAACTATTGTGATGTTTAGACAAGTTGTCCTGAAAAGAAATTGACAAGATGTGTGGAGACCAATAACTAAAGGCGAATTTGCATTGTGATACTGGTGCGTTGAAGGTTTGATCAGATCATCACACCAAGTACTCTGTGCCCTATCATTCTGGAACGAGTCATGGGCTTTATTAATGTCCCATTTGAATTAATATGTGAGGGCCAAGGAGACAGCTTAACATGTCTGCCCAACATCCCCACATATTGTGTTAGAAGACAGTTAACTGTACAAGGCTCAAGCCATGGATAAAGCCAGTTCTTGGGACAGAATTCAAAGGCACTTGCTTTCCCAATGAACAACTCACCTTAACCTGAGAGACAACTGTTGACTGCGTAGGTAATGTACCTGTACTTTTTGCCTCTGGGCGATCATTGTGAAATAACTAAAACAAGCAAGTACATAATAAAGTAACTTAATTTGACCTGCAGGTAAAAATGAATGAGATTTATACCACAAGTCTGTAACAAGTTTTTCACGTGGCATTTTGTTTATTTCTCATGAATGCAAATATATTTTTGATAAATGCAAATTTAGATGTAAGGTGGAACCTCCCTAAAATGGCAACTTAAGTTATTACAGCCACTGCATTTTGGCCAAAGCAAAAGTTCACACAGTCATTTTCTAATAACTATTTTCCCCGTTAATATGGATTTACTATGGAGATTTTCGTGGCCAGATGGTTGCTGCGTAAATGTAGTTCCACTATGCTTAATGAGTTCAAATTAATATCCAATCAATGAGAATATTTATTAATATTTTCCAAGCAATCTTCAAAAAGTTATTTCAAAAAAGGAAATAGAAGGAAACCTAACTTAAAGTTAATATATGAAGACAATTATGTACAGTAAATACCATTACCCATAAGTGCATAATACATAACAAGTCTACCTTTCTTTGGGCTCCTGGTTTTGTGCTATCAATTGCAGAATCATCTTGAGTCCTTGTTATTGGCCCTGAGCCACCTAACAACAAATAAGACTAATTTAACCATGGGCAAAATTTTTTTGGCAGGTGAAACAAGAGGTACAAGAACTGTACATGCTACTTTTGGGCTAAAAACTTAATATTACAGTATATCAGTACGTTCTCTCACATTTTACCATCGATTGCTTATTGTCATGCCATGAGGCACATAACAATGTAGATCGCCCTAAAGAGCAAGGTTTTAACAAGTGCCACATACACCCATTGCTTTGTTAAGCCACAAATGTTGAACAATATTGAGCCATCTATCTTGTGTATTCAAAGAGAAAGTAACTAAGGCCTGTCTATCTTCACCTGAACTAATAGGAACCTTGACATCTGACAGTGTAAGACTTTTCACTTTATCTTTTCCTCTGCTTGACGTTTCCTCGCCTTCTGGTAGCACACCATTCTCCTGCCTGTCACCCAAGGCCACCTTTGGCACTTGTCCTGACAGGTATGGGGCAGGCGAGGAGTAAGCACGCTGCTTCTTTGGGCGACTATCTTCATTTTTGAAAAGTCTTTGAAGTTGCTCTTTTTGGAGCTGGTTTTCTTGGAGGAATCTTTGTTGCTGTTCCTTCTGTTCTTGAGGTATCTGTTGCTTTTGTGGAGTGCTTGGGCCAACTGATCCACCTGAACTACTTGCTTTTGACTGTATGGAGAGATACAATCCATTCATCTCTACAGTCAATGCAGCCAGCATGTACAGTTTACACCACACAGCTCAATGCTGAATAAACAAGTGCCCCAACTTAAATGCCATAAATAGAACCAGGACACCCAAGTTGCACCTGAATAAACAGGAAAATAGGTCTTACCTAAATGACTAGAAAAGCCTACACATACCTAACTAAAAAGGCACTTCTGTCTAAAGGTGAATGAATATGCCACCAGCCTCAGGGAATCCAACTGCATTTTGACAACTCATCCACTCATAACACGAATGAACAGGACACCCAATCTATGCTGGACACAGTTTGACTAGGCCAAGGGGCTCAGGGACCCAGCCTACATGTTAACAAACAGGACACCCAGCTCATTTCCAAATTTTGGGCATGCAGAACTCATGATTATAAAACTAATAAAGAGTCTTTATTAAAACCACTCCAAGCAACAAACATGTTTGGATTACAACGATGTAAAGAAATGAATAAAAAATAGCTAACTAATTAACACCAGCATATAACCAGGATGCTCAATTTCCTATTATACCTGGAACTGAACAGGACACTTAATTCATATTATACCTGGTTATCATATTTTTCCTGTGCTTTGGCAAACAGCTGTAAAATGTCAACTTTTTCCTCTGTTGCATTCTCCTTGCTTCCCTTCAAAAAGAAACACCAATTCTTTATATTAGCCTGGTCGTGGTTTTGCAAAAGAGCTTACAACATCTGGTGTAAGGTTACAAAGCCAGTGACTTCTGTATGGAAAAGGGCAAAAAGTTTGCTGAATGGCATTTTCACACTTGTTTCTGTTAAGAATCTTATACCCACCTATTTATCTTTCATGGCTCATAAATGATGCCATGAGAAAGCTACTGAGTTAATGATTGTTTGAAAAAAAAAGTAATTCAATCCATCCAAAGGATAATAATCCATTAAGGGAAATGGTCAAAACTATTGTACTCAGACAGGACCCACCGCTCCGCAAAAAGACAGGTGGTCTCTTTATGTGCCCCCCTTCCCCCACCTTAAAAGATGGTGTCTTGTTTGAATAGCCCCCACTCTATCAGGAGTAGAAACTAAGAAAAAGATTAAAACCTTCTTGTGCCATTTCTCTAGCAATGCAAGCTTCATGCACACCTAATATGAAAGTCTCAACTCAAATTTTGAGGCCAATAAATTTTGTCCATCTGGCTAATCAGACAGGTGGTATCTTGCATAGCCCCCTAAACAAGGTGGATCCTCATCGCGTGCACTTGTGAATGACCACTTCCCTAATTAAAAATGATGATGTTTGATGAAATCAACAAATTAAAAAAGCCACTTGTAAACATTTTCCTTTCCTAATTGGTCAATTAATTGACATTCATTGTTATTAGTTGATATATATTGATCTATCATTAAACATTGATTCTAACAATAATTGGTTGGGGCAGGCATAACAAACCATGTTACCTGTGGAACTTCAGCAGCACTTGGATTGCTTACTACCCTGCTTCCCGTTGTCACTGTTTGAGAACTAAGCCTGTGAAAAAAGGACAGGTTTTTGTGACAACATTAAAGTAAAATGAAGAAATTATTTACAAACATAGTAATTATTAAGGGTAGGTTGTTTTCACTTGCAGTACTTACCTGTTCATTAATGTCGCCAGTCTTTTACACTCCTCACTGTCATAGAACCAGATACCAAATATCTCTTCTAAAATAATAGCAATATTGACAATTAGTTAGAATGAACTAGGTACTACCAGTAAGCAGTTGTTAAAAGTGCTGTCAATTATCATATATGTGTTACATGTCTCAAGTGCAATGGTTCAATGACTCAAATCACATGGCAAGGACAGGGACAGTATGCAAGGACAGTACATACAGTTCAGATCGGACTACAGGTAGAAGATTGAGAATGAGCACTGTGACTTTGAATTCCTGGTCGCAGGCGTTTGATTGTGATCTCTCCCCTGGATATCATACGGTACACATAGCATCCTCTTCCACTGGTCAGCAACAGGGAGGAACGACGACTGTGAGAATGTAGCTGTTTTGAAATTTGAAAGTCATACTTGTACTCAATCTATACTCATAGTCAGATCTGAAGGTCGCTAATATCTCAAGAAGGACACTTGAAAAGCACTCACGTAGAATTAAAAAAAAGGCAAAAAATAAAAAGGAATCAATATTCCAATCTTATACTCTAGAAGGAGGTCAAGTAAATGCCAACAACTACAGTCTTCATCAGTTTAAAGCCTTTTTGTACTGTCCACTTGACATGTTTTTCAGTTTTGACTTGTCACAAATTCTGGGTGTCAGGTTAGAGCATCGTTCTATAACGTGCACTGCAATTAGACCAGAACATAAGTGTGTCTTAGAGAGAGTTCACTGTATCAACTTACATGGGTGGAGGTAATTTGGCCCAGTGGTTAGGGAGCTGACCCAAAGACCAACAAGAGAATCTTTCTCATGCAAATTGATATTCATTAGAGTACACTAATTCTTTTTGAAATTTATTATCATTTGTAAAGGCCTGGTGTATAACTAATAAAAGTAAAATGAAAGGTATTAAGCAGTGCTTTCAATAAGCAACAACAATCGATGAAAAGAGTCTGCAAATTCGCTCAAAGAAGCTGGCTACTATTTTCCCTAAATTGAAGTAACTTAAGAAAGATTTATTTCAAACCTTGTTGCTATAGTTGGCCACTCTACTCAAACCAGCTGCCTACTTCAAATTTTATTGAAACTCCTGTATTGAGCGAAGGCCCTCAGATCATTAATTGCCTAGTTTCTCATGGTAGACCTAAGTTCATCTGTTTGAAAGGAGGCATCTGTCTGCATCTTACCCGTTGGTATGTTTAATCTTCTTATGTTACAAGTACTGGGAAGACATATTTCTTTCTAAGATCTGAGACCCCACCAGCACCACTTGGGGAAATAAGGGTCAATAAAGAAAATATAATAATTAAAGGGCTCAGTGGAAAAAGGCAAAAAGTGTCAATTTAGCCTGCTTAGCTATGCTTAAAACTTGAATTGGGTGGTTCCAGAAAATATCCATACCCATACCACGGGCGGCATCTCGGAATTCCGAAGGGGAGGGGGGGTTACGTCGACTGGAATTCCGAGGACATGGGGGGGTTACGTCGACTGGAATTCCGAGGACATGGGAGGGTTCATTGGACTGGAATTCCGAAGGCATACGGGGGTTTTCAGGAGAGTAACTTCCAGTTTGGTGTAGTTAAGCCTCTTCAAGAAAAACTCGTCAAAAATGACTTATCTAAGGACGATGATTCACTTGTAAACACGAGACACGTTCAGCTCAATCAACACGCTAGAGACACATTCCAATGGTGATGGTCAATAAAATGTTTATGCTGACATGACGGCTGAAAGCTGTTCACTTGCCAGTAGATCGGTCACAAAAGTGATTGTAGGCTTTTCTTTGATTGTTTTGCTCGAATACAATACTGTAGATCCCAGCAAAGGGTTTTCAGCCCCAATATTAAAGCAGATATCATCGAGACACGTGAAATTGTTGTGTTACATACCATGCGACGTTCATTGAAAAGGTCAGATTTCACGCGTTATGCAAATTTGATGCGCTTTTGAGCAGAGTACATTCACTATTTTGAACAAATTCTTTTAAAGTTGTCATTGACTTTGAATTTCAATGTGAGTTTCATTTACTATTTTAATTTTAATCGAAGGATGAAGTGCGGGGAAAAAGTTTGATTTGTTCTCGCGCAATTTATTTGGAGGGGAGAGGAACGGGTAGGTAAATATCTTATCTCCCTATTTTTAAACTCATTTTTCTCCCTCCTCCCTAATTTTTTTGGCCGTTTCTCCCTTCTCCCTGATTTTTCACCTTTCTCCCTGATTAGTGCTTAAACGGGTTTATATTACGTAACACTACACTTGCAGTCTAAATTCTTTCCAATATTGTGACTTTACTAAAGAACTTTGAAGACTTTGAATACCTACAGACTGCTAGATTTAACATGTAGTACCAGCTTACCTATGAATACAGTTCGAGGCCAGCAATTAAATACACGGAAAATGAGAATTACTTTTGCATACTTTCTAGCAAAGCAACATCCCAAGGGTTTGGTCAGTAAATCTGATAATTTTCTAGTGCCTTAAGCCAGTTTGCCTAAATTGCAAATTTTTTGTTTGTGGCTGAACTAGAAATTTTTATTGCTTGTTGATGAGCGTGAAAAAGTTAGGATTTGTACATTAAAGAATACAGGTAACGCAAAATCAACCAGTAAACGAAATCCACGAAGATCTTAAAACGAAAAATGTATTAGGTACGATTACATATTTGTCAGTCAGTTTAGTTTACTAGTTTACTGACTTCTCTTCAAATTATTTTTATTGAGCAATTTGAAGTAGAATTATTTTTGCACAAAAAGGCTTCGGAGTCTCACGTGACACAGTGCCAAAAAGACATCCAGAGCATGTCAATGTTTGAGTGACAGCCAAATTGCTATAAAGATCACAACATGGCGCCGTTATCGATGGCAGACCATGACATTAATGCTGAAAGTGCGATTCCAAGGTCAAAAATAAAATATGTATATTTTTTAAATTAGGTTGCTGCGTATTGTTTTACATTTCTGGGAAGCTAATGGCATCAGCGAATCGGAAAGCATAACTCACCATGGCCTTGCCCTTGACCCTGATCCTCGAACCACACAGACCTCCAAAATCTCACGCTTTGATGAACACTAACTCAACGTCTCACGATTTTCCGATTTGACTTCTCCCCCTCACGGGCAATCAGAATATCTTGAAATGGCCAAACAATGAAGCGAGAAATTCCCTAGTGACCTCTAGCGAAAATTGTATAACAAAAGAGACCATTCAAAATACCGCAAACACCTGAGCTTACGGGCTGAAAATAGTCGTGGATACCCAGGGTCCACCCAGTCTTCTGTTGATGTAATTGTTTAACGGGGAACAGATCCGTACAGTTTCTTATATTAAGATCTATTTAAGGCTTTAATGACTCATGTCATGTTTTTTAAGACATTCTCCCTTCTCCCTTTTCATGCTGGTTCTCCCGTCTCCCTATTTTTTGCGTCCTTTCTCCCTCCTACCCCTACTTTTTGGGCCGTTTCTCCGTCCTCCCTAAACCGTTCCTCTCCCCTCTATTTGAGGCTGCAGTACAGTATGCAAATTGCGTTCACTGTGAACTAAAAATAATTGCAGGAAAAAAAGCTTGCTATTTTACTCTTATTCATTTCTTAACGTCATAACCTTCGATTTTTAAAATACGTTGCATTCAACACTTTCGCTTTTGACAGCAGGTTTGAGTCTGGCAAATGCAATTATGAATTTCCAATTTCAATTCTGAAAATTTTAGCTTTGCTGTTAAAATTTTACGTCGCATTCGGCAGGCAAACTATTCACGGCAACCCTCGACACCAAAAATTATTGACACACGTTTAAACATTGGACCAAGTGTTGGAATGACTTCAAAGCCGTTTGAATTTTCTTATGTTTAATGGATTATCGGAAGTGTATGTTTTGCCGTGGAAGGTTACAATGTACAATATCACTCAGTTGGCTGCTGTTTGTCATCACGCAACATTGATTGTTTGCTGTGCTGAAGGTACGTTTTTTCTTTCGGAGGGAGCGAAAGGATTAATTTCCGTTTAATAAAGGTGTTTGGAATATAGAGAGGGCTTTTCAAATCAGTTGGAAGAAAAAAATGGCAATTCTTAAGGGGGGTTTGAATGATTATGAAATTCCAAAGGCATGGGGGGGGGGGGGGTAGAACGGTTTGGAATTCCGAGGGCAAGGGGGGGTTGAGCATTTTGGAATTTCCTAAGGTAAGGGGGGTCTAGATGAAGATGCCGCCCGTGGTAGGGTATGGATATATACTGGAATCACCCGTTGCTTGAAAAACTTGAGAAGAGAATGCAAAAAAAGCTTACATATACTCAAGTGTATTCTTTTAACATAAATCTTCAGGTCAAAACATAAATCAGAACTATGTTCCTTACAAGATATACCTAATTATGTGCAAAAATGTAAATTGTCAGGAGTAATTTGCATTTCAAGACCTGCATGCAAATCGGCATTTCTGCCATTTTCATCTTTTGTTCTTTCTTAAAATGGTCCTTTACTAACTTGTGATGTTTCTGTATAACAGAAAAGGATCCTGAAGTTTGAACTCCATGTTATTTGTGATTGGTTCCATCATATTGTTCATATTTAATCTGTTCATTATGAAGAAAGCACTGGTTGGAGATGTGGACCTAGAATAAGCAAATTGTTTCAGTACAATGCATAGCAAGACAAATTCAACATCAGAATATACAGTTCAACAACAGCAGCAACAACAATTAAACAGACTATTTTAATTGAGCGATTGCTCACCCACGAATTAGAGCGCGTTCAGAGTTAGAGCACGAATTAGAGCGCGTTCAGAGGAGGGCGATGCAAATCATCTGCCCCGGCATTGAGTATCAGCATGCTCTAGCGCTAGTGAACCTTCCAACTGTAGCGAAGCATCACAACGATATTTGCAAGCACACCTTTGAGAATATCTGTAACGACAACGGCCACAAACTTAAGAAACTTTTGCCACCCTTATATGATTGTAAGTACAATTTAAGGCACGCGCGCACCTTTAACTTGCCACGGTGTAAGACAAACAGATTTAAAAACAGTTTTATTATGGCGTCATGCTCTCTGGTGAATGCAAAAAGTGAATAACTAGGTTTTTAATGCTATCATTATTAGCGATATAGTTTTTAGATATTATAAAAATAATTATTAGTATTATTAAATTTTATAACTATTATTATTATTTTTAGATTTTAGACATTATAAATTTTAAATTTTAGAATAGAATGTAGAATACGCAATTCAGCTCTGTGGGCTGCAAAGTATTTTAATAAAGTACCTACCTACCTACCTACCTACCCAAAAAAATAATCAAAATAAACCTGGAAACATGTGATTGAAAACTTAATTACAGCTCTGTTTTTGAAAATCTTCTTTAAAGTGGTGAAGTTGTTATGACCAAATCTGCCTACCTGCTGTAAACAAATAATGCTCCTTCCACCTCAGTTTTTTCCTAAAGATAAAATAAATCAAAGCCATGAACTCCCCTTTTACTGAAAATTGTTTTGGATCTCTGAGAAAGAAGACAAATGCAAGTCTCAGGGCTAAAAATCAACTTCAGTGCTTGGTTGCCACTTGGGCCAGTATCCATGAATTCTTGGATGCCCAGCCAAAAAAAAGTGGCCCTCAAATTTCCTCTATTAACACAAAAGAATTTTTAAATCATTTTTAATTGAATAAATGCCCCGTGGCTTTTAACTTATGCCCCCAGAATGGATTAATAATTCATATACACTGATGTATCTGAACAATTTTTTCTTTCAAGCATTTGTTATATGTGCACTCCAGTTGCAGTTACAAAATTCTGTATTCCAAACCCAGGTGAAAAGTAAGTCTATTGTATTGAGCAGTGTTGAGTGATTTTGCCAAAATTCATGTTTGAAAATGTACCACATAGACTCTGGATAAGTCTGGAGTCATGTGTCAATAAAAATCAAAATGGCGTCTACATATTTGAACGATCTAAAAACTTGATCACGAACGGCTTTGAATTTTGCACTTTAGAACTAAGCTTTAACTACAATTGATGAACTTAGAGTTGAGGAAAGAAAGGAAAGAAAAGAAAGGCACTCCAAGGAAAGAACATTTTATTTTATTGTTATTGCTATTCTTTTTGTAGTTCTCAAATTCAGGCGATCGAACCTCAACTTTTAGTGGCCCTGGATATTAAGCAAAATCACTAATAAATGGTAAACAAATGGTGTTAAATGCCCTAGCAGTAGGTAATGCCCCTTTCTGGAATGCTTCTCTTGTTTAGGCTGCTAAGACAGCAGTTGAGGGGAGGTAGTTGCACACAAGCCAGAGCATAACCCGGTTTCTGTAGCATGAAGCAACTGAGAGTATGGCTATTTCTCCCTGGATGAGGGCTAGCCGGTACCAATTAATACACTTGAGTGGAGAGAGACAATGTGGGGTAAAGTTTCTTGTCTAAGGAAACAACACCATGGCAGGGACTGGGCATCGAACCACCGACCTTCAGATCTGAAGTCCAACGCACTAACCACTACACCCCCACCCAGTTGAGGGACGGCTACCTCCATTGATAAGCTTTTGTCTGAACTTATAAGTGTGATTGTGTTGGTTCTACTATCAACAAGGTTTGGTTTTAAGACCATAAATAATTCTTTCATGCATAACTCCCATCAATTTTAAATCCTATCCCCCCTCCCCCTAAAACCCCCTTCTCCACAGGAACTCCTATGACAGAACCGAGGTTTATCTTACTGATATCATGCAGGAAAGTGTTTTCAACTGTTCCAAAGGCCTTTCGCTTATTTCCTTTTTCGTTGACTCGTTCGTTTCTCGTTCAAACGTTCGTTCGTCCCTTTTTTATCCGTCTCAATCTAATACCTCTCATCCCCCTTCTATATGTACATGTAACCTTATGAATTATTTTAAAACTCGCGTCATTAACTTGAAAGCGTTTTTAATTGGTTACAGATAGACGGGAAGGATTTGATTACAACTGGGTAATTAAAAAAGTATTTCATTGAACAATGGCAATGATCGCATTAACCTATTTTACGATTGGCAAAGGCAAAAAGAGCTAACGGGGACAGCTGGGTGAACGAAAGTGAAAAAAGTAAGAGCGGAAATCTTGTTAGACAAAAGCTTAGTTCAACTTACCCATGCTTGCGTTTCGCCGTTAAACTTATAAAGGGCCACTTGCGAAGCATTATCTAAAATATTTACTACATATTGATCACTCTTTTTGATCGCACTAAGATTTAGCTTGACGAACGAGGTCGACAGTCTTTCCGCCGCCATTTTGAATGATTGCAGACTACTTCATGTATTCGAACACAAAGTAGCCTCTCTGACGTCATGGAACAAATGAGAATGGATTTTTGCCATGGCGATAGATTGTGTAGATCAGCTCTTCTTCTTCATCTTCTTCTTCTTCTTCTTCTTCTTCTTCTTCTTCTTCTTCTTCTTCTTCTTCTTCTTCTTCTTCTTCTTCTTCTTCTTCTTCTTCTTCTTTTTCTTCTTCCCTGAGTGGTGCACCTCCTGGGTAAAATGAATGTGATATTAATAGAGGGTGCAGTGAAGGGCTACCACGAGCGCCCATTTACAGTAAGGACGGGAGAATCTTTTGTCCTCTAGAAAAAATTGGCGACAGAGGAGTGGCATTCCGAGTTGTGAGCTCTAAGGGACAACTGTTCAACGAAACCGAGTCTGTTCATAGAGATTAGAGCGGGTTATTGAGAGAACATTGTCCCGTATCACGGCTTTCAACTGACGAGACTTTTCGACAAGAAATGGTTCTCACGACACGCTTTTAATCAAGTTCTTCTTATTTTTTAAAAAGTTTAGAAGAAGAGCAGGAATTAAACGATAGATCTCTTTTAACGAAGGGAAGAATTCAGGCACAAGTACTTGAGCTCAGCGCAAAAGTATCTGATGAAAATCGATGAACTGAAAATCGATACTCACAACGTTTACGATCTTCGATTTTCATCGATTTCCGATATCAATCGATTAATTATTATTGATTAATATCGATTGCGATCGATTTTATCGATTATCGGATTTCATCAATTGGACACGCCGGGTTTGATTTGATATTTTTCACAAGGACAACTTTTGAACAACCTGTTTTTACGCACTTTAGCATAAATCAAAATAACTGATTTATTTGAGTCGGCTTGACAAAAGAAAAGTGTGAAAAGCTTAAGAGGTGAGGCTTGTGGCATTTGGAAAGAACAAGGAAAACTTTCATTTTTGGACGAGTCTGAATGTCTTACGGTACTGTAATGTAATGCCGTATTAAAAATGCTTTATTTCCGATGTCCTTATCAATACGTAAATTGAACCAGGATACAGTAAATTGTGGGAGAAGGGCTAAAGAATCCTTTGCAGGCCTTTACAAGGCATTCCCCCCGGCTTTCTTAATTTAAATAATTAAGTTTAAGTATTTGATATCAGGGTTGTAGACAAAACAATCTGAAACAAGAATATAGAAAAGATGCTGACAGTAACTTTCATCACTGAATCTAGACAAGTTGTTGTATCCTAGGTGTACGGCTTGAGTAGCAATTCTTTCCACCCAGAAATGCAAACGTCTGTGAAATAAAATAAGATAACTTTTGACCGCTAGATGTCATACGTCAGATGCTGTTCTTAGCTTGGTGCCGCCGATCGCCTTATATATATTCGATACCCTTGATACACTAAGCGGACACTTGAAACGTTGAAGTTTCCCTCTTAGCGTAAGAGGCGTCTGCTTATGGAGATTAAAAATGCGGTGTTTACGTGATTTGTAGCTGGGACCTTGCTGCGACCACGACTGAGTGTCCTTTGTATAGGACGACTAAATATATGCAAACTAAATATATGGTAAAATATTGGCTTCATGTGTCAACCAGTCTATTTCTTTTCTTTTCGTTTTCTTTTGTTTTCCGTCGTTTTTTTTTTCCATTATTTGGTTTCCTTTTCTTTCTTCTTGTCTTTTATTTCTTTTCTGATGTCTCTTTATTCTTGCGTCAGTTACAAACGCCACCCTCTCAAACACAGCTTGCCTCATGGTGTTCACCCCAGCGAACGGAAAACAATCTTAAGATGACACGAAAAAAACCTGGATATTCTGCAAAAAGGAGTAAGTTGTGAAAGCGTTTTTGATGCCAGTCTTATTTTATCAAAGCCCATGCTAGTCTTCGTAGTTCAGTCAAAAATTTATTTTAAATTCCTTCGACTTCTGAACTATCTCCAAGTCTCTGCGCAATCTTCGCGCCTGCTGCTTTCACTCGCCCTGGCTTTTTTTCGCAAGGATTAATTATGGGAAGGCAGAAAAGACAAAGAGGCCTTGCAACTATGACTTCTTTCACAGAGACGTAAGACACACAGCCTTTTCATGACACCGTGGGAACAATGGTGAGACTTAGAAGGTTGGAACATTTGAACTCAGTTTCAAGTGGCTCATCAGTTCATCAGCGTGAATTCTTCTAACTTTTTTTGTTTGCTTCGTTAAAAAAACTTAGTTGACTTTTTTGACTACTTCAATCTCTAACGTTCTACTGAACTGGCCACAGAATCAAAATTTGGTAGTGTAATGTTGCATGTTAGTTCTAGTTTGTGAGTATGTGCAGTGAAATCTTCGAGTGCGACCATAATTTTATTTTCTTCTGTGGTACTTTTAATTAACCGCAAAAAGCGTTTTTAACTTTCAAATTTGTGAATAAAATCCTGCAATAGGAACATTCAAAGGGAAGCGATTTAGAGCAGTACTTGCCTGTGGTGCTGTTTATTATACTGCACAAGGTGGTTGTGAAGTTTGAGTCTGTTTATGGAGAGCTATTGCACACTGCTTCCCTGGGGTCCGTTTATTGTGCAACACAGGGCAAGGACGCTCTTGCTTGCAAAGATGGAATCCTAAAGTGTGACAATTCAAATTGGAAAGCAAATGGGCAATACATCCCTGTGGTGCTGTTTTGTTACACTGAACAAAGTGGTTCTAGCTTTGAGTATGGGATGGAATCCTTGAGGTGACAATTTAAATTAAAGCTATTGAACAGTACTTTCCTGTGGTGCTGTTTATTATATTGCCTCGACGGTTCTAGCTTTTTACCCTATGGATGATATCCTATAAAGTGTAGCCATTCAATTGGAAGCAATTGAACAGTAGTTTCCTGTAGTGCTGTTTATTATCCTTCACAAGATGGTGCTAACTTTCGAGTGTTTCATGGAATCCTAAAATGAAACCATTTAATGGAAGCTCTCGTGCAGTGACATTCCCGTGGTGCTGTTTACAGTATTTCACAAGCTGATCAAGGCAGCTCAGATCAGTTTTGGTAGCACCTGTAGCCACAGACACGGTGCACAGCACTAAAACATTTGGGTTGTCTGGGTGAACTGACCCTCCCGATCGTGGGCGTGACGTTGCACCTGTGCCCTTAAGTTTTCCTATAACAAGAACACATCCATCGGATCCCTTCGTTAGCAAGAACAGTTATTGTTTATGCTAACGAAGGCACAACCTCGTTGCATCCTGTTTTCGTTGTTATAAAGTTGACGTATATCTCTCTCTGTTCTTTATGAACCTTGCAACATTTGATCGCTAATATCATCAAGTATTGTACAAGTTTGAAAGCCAAAACAAACTGTCATTTAATTTGACCATTTATCTAAAGTGACAAGTTTTATTTAATCTGCTTTACATTTTAGTTCATATCTATAGGGATCTTTTTTTCCAGTTTGAACGATAATCTCTCGGTTTTTTCCATTTTTCTCAGAATTTTTTTTCTCCGTTGTGCATCCTTTAAAAATGAATTTTTGTTGTTCGAGCGTTACTGTGAAAAATTAAGACTTTCGAGGTGTTATTTCGCCCTCAAATAGAAATGATAATCTGTTTTTCCGGCCCAAAATTGAGAAGTGGGAATTCTGAAAATGTTCTTTAAATTAAGAAAGTTGTTTAAATGAAAGGCTAGACTTTCTGAAAAGTCCTTCGTTTCTCATTTCCGGTTCCGGGGGTAGGTCCGCGCGCGAAGTATTAGCGATTTCTAGGGTTTTAATAGCGATGCGATCGACTGTACGTACTGCAACGCTAAACCCTAGAAATCGCTAATACTCGCTGTTTAGAGGCACAATTACGACAAAACACACGATTGAAGAACGATTATGTTTAGTTTGAACTTAAATGTAAATATTTCTCGCAGCATTTCACGTTATAAGAAACCTTTCGATTTTCTCATACATTCCCTTATAATTTTTAAACTACAAACGGTCACACAGTTTGTGTGGGCTCCCTGTGGTATCCATATGACATCAACTGGACTGCTGAACGTTTATCAGCGATCGTAACGATCATATGGAAACCAGCCTAGTGGCGAATTTTTGCGTCGCAAAGGTGTATTTAAGGTTTAACAATATCTCTTTTAAAGAGGTAGAAATCGTATTGACCCTTGGCACGGCATGTTGCATGAGGTCGTTAAGTATATTCGCCTTGCTGTGGCTTCCTACTTGAAAGAGTCTTAAGATGACAACAACTTCCGGTGTTAAGCAGATTTCCCGACTTCCGTGTAGGCCGGGAAGCGCGTAGGAGTATTTTCTTTCACTGTATTGCGCATGCTTTTTAGCGAGTTTTAAAATACAGGTGAAAGCCCCCTCTCCGAAGATCCCATTCTTTTCCCATGAAAAAATCACAATTGATTCAAAATCAATTATTTAATTTTTCCAGCTAGCTCCACACAACCTTTGAAATACTAACGGTCAGATAATTTGTTCAATTTTCCAATCCATTTATTTTGCCATTTTTCATTTCAGACGTCCCACGCACTCAGATTTAATAGGTAAAATATAACTTCCCCAGTATTCATTAGCAACTGCGGAAACATTCTTAACCGGCTATGGCTGTACGCTGCACAGCAACATCTTTGGCTGAAAAAACTGACATCCAGCTGCTCAGAAAAATTTTCGGTAGGAAAGACAAAACGAAGCATCTGTTAGCTATATCTTGCTGTCTTTCCTTTGATTCATTAATTTTCTTATACGCGAGCCCCCAAGCACAGACACTGTTGGTGTTTTGAAACTGTTGTCCGGAGTTATCGTAGCGTGACAGAGTCACGCAAAGCGCGGCTTTGCGGTAATGAAGTGCCCGTATGCACTTCAATTCAGTTTGTCGTTTCACGCGGACATACTGGACTGCAAGATATAAATACGGAATTAATGATGTGTATTTCAAATTGTTGACATGAATGTGGAACGACTTTGTCAAAGCTAAATGTTTAAGAATCAGGCTAATTTAAGCACCCGAAATGGAACAAAACGGTTTGTATTTTTGCGTGAATGTTTTGAATCAACCGGGGCGCTAAAAACAGCCATTTCTGTGTGGTGTTCAGCACGACATGGAATTGCCGTATCGTGATTTTTTCAGGATTGCTGCAACTGCAGGCCGATTCTTACAAAATAGCTGCTAACTTGGTGTTCATATTGAACTTTTTTAGGCTATCCAAGAGCCAATTTTACGCCAGGAACGAAGGCGCTTTGGCCAAACGGCACAGATCTTATGCAGAACAGAACGCGGCTGAATGGACACACTGCCAAGTATGCCAAATCTGGGGCCACTACAAAGCGACAGAAAAAATCTGGAAACGCTGTTCGACCGAAGAGAGCACTTCTATGTCTGTCACTTGGCAATCCAATCCGAAGTGCTGCCATAAATCTCGTGGAATGGAAATATCCTTTTAAATAGTGATGTTTAACCTTTTTGGGGATATTTTTTTCGCGGGAATTGTGGCTGTTGCGGTGATGTCAGTTGTGCTTGTTATGGTTTGTCTCGTTGTATCCTAATATTATATCATCTAGATTTCTGTTGCTGACTTTAGGGTTTTAGTTGAACGGATTTCAAATGTTCGCCTTAACTCTTGACTTAAGCCCTTCGATGTGATGATTTTAATTACAATTTTTGCGAACTGTGCTGCATTAGCTGCGTATGAACCACTGCCTGAGAAGGACAGCAGTGACATAAACGAAGGCCTGGTAGGTATATAACTTGCTTATTCACTCCGCGTGCGGGATTTTTATTTTTCATAGTTTGAATATTCATGCTGTGAACCGTGGTTTTGACTTTACCTTGGCGAAAATATTATCGGCTTTACAATGGCTTAGTCTTGATGATCAGACAAAAACAATCTTTTTCAGAGTGGAAAGTTTTTCTCTGCTGTATCAAGCGATGGATGCACCGGCTCATAAAAAAATATAAAACATTGGTATTTTATTGCGGTGGATTGTTTATAATATACCCCGATATATTTTTGCCTTCTTTTACTTTTTAGATGAATTTGTTATTTGCTCGGAGGTTAAATCTTTGAGCAAAACAGGCTCATTTAATATTTAGACAGGGTTTCTCTGTGTCTGTGTTATCGTTCAGCAAAATGTTTCGAGGTTTTCTTGAACAGATGATCGCGGAGGTGTCACTTATAGTTCGTTCGAAAGTTTGTATTTGAATCGTCTGTTTCCTTTGTTTAGGTACAGAGAAATTAGATGCGACTCCAGGCGTTAAGCGTAAATAGTCGGTACATTTCATACTTGTGAATATTTAGTGCGTCTTTCAGGCAGATAAAGAATTTGCCGCTCATGAACAAAGCCCGACATCACTCTACCGTTCTCGTCGACGAAATAAAAGTCCGCCTAGATTCATGAAGTTTAATTCATTCGATACAAAGAGGGAATTTGATCGTGTCTCTTGGCAATTAAACTTTAATACCAGCGAAAGCAATGTGTATCAGTAATCCGATGAAATCGTTGTTGTCAATTTCACAGTCATGAAGTTACGAGAAATCGACGACTTTGAACGTAAACAAAAGCCACCAAGCTTGAATTGGCTTTGACCTTCCAACAGCTTATTTGAAATGGCACGAGAAAAGAAGTCGTATACAAAGATATAGGTGTCTTCACTGCGTGTTAAAGAGGGAAGCAAATTTACTTGTAGAAATCGCCTTATGAAGTTGTTCTTGTTGCAATTGTATGATCCAAATTGTAGAAACTTCCCGAATTATATGGTGATTAGAGTACATATTTGCAACTTTTCGTGAATTTTCCTCGTTGTTCCTTAAAGCATGCTCAGAATGGCAAACAGGCTTGTAACCGTCGATGTTTATCTGTAACATGGGATTGAATTATGAGCGAACTGTGATTTGTCGAACATGAGATACCCAAGTAAAGTCGCTTGCGCTGCGCTATGCACCAGCGATAAATGCTATTTTTAGTTTGTTACCTTAGGTGTTTACAAGACGCGTTTCTATTTTACGGACACTCATTACTATACTTCATGATATTTTTTAAAAGTGACTTTCAAGGAGGCGCAATCCACATTCGTGTTTCGGTTGAATTAAGGTTACTTTTATCCAACAAAGAAATACGCTACTTGAAGTTAAAAATAAACCGATAAAAACAAACAGTATTTAATTCAAGATAAAAATGCTTGTTTTCATAACTTTAATTATGATCTGGTCTAGTTTCAGCTTAAGTGAATTTTTTGTTTTACCGGGAATGACGAAGAACATACAGAAGTAAAAAAGGAAATATTTTCTGTAAAAGTTGTTTGCGGATTATACATGCAAATTTTCTAATTGAATTCTGGAGAGATTTGGTTTATTTTGGTAAATGAGAAATTTTATTTAAAGATGAAAACACAAGTTACTATTTTAATCGTTTGATACATCATTATTTCTCACACGTTGAAGGTAAATAAATTTTAAATTAATTAACGATGGTGGTCATTTAAAACAGATTTTTTTGTCACTGTTTACTTTTTATAAGGCCAATTTATGCATTGGGGTTGAAAAGCCAAAGTCCTCTTGATACATGATGGCAGAATAACCATTTCAACCATTTTGCATGGTTCATGAGCAAAAGAACTATCTAGTGCTAGTAGTAATTGGCTGAACTTGTTTTCAATTTTTCAATGAAATTACAATTGGTAATTTAAGCATTTTGATTGGCTCTGTGAGTGGTCTGTATTTTACCATGTAGATTGCTGAGATGGACCTGCTTATGGGTTTGAATTCACAGATGTGTTGTGGAAAAAAAAAACCCTTTCAAATTTAATTACTATTTATTAAAGTGCACAAAAAACAGTTTCTGAAGTGTGATGGAAACTTCCAAAGTTTGCTACAAACTTGTCAATTTTTTATTACTCAGTTGTCAATCAAAACACAAACTCGAACTTCCTTGGGAAGCTGCAAACCAAAGTTCGTAAAAATATGAGTCTCCCTACACTACAGAGGAGAGCTATCTCAAGTTTGTTTAGAAAAAAAGTCGTAGGCGATCAGTTAAAGGGAAAAGTGCTGACAAAAGTTGGAAAAGAAGCTGAGATTCATTAACAGGTTGTTGTCAGGTGGAGTAGTTCAGTAGATAACAGTTCTTAGTGCATAAAATAGTGTATAATAACTAATTTTGAGGTAAACAGCTGAGTTATTATTTAAACAAGTATGAACATCTGGTTGACTGTTGAAGGAAAGGCTTGACTGGAAAATGACTGACTTAACTGCTAAGTGTTTATGTTTTTTTTTAATTATGATATAATACATCCACAGGAGAAAAAAAGTTTTTTTTTCTACCTTATTGGTACTTAACTTCACGATTTTGGCAAGACAGTATTTCGCGGGGTTTTATTTTTGCGATTTCAATAGGTAAATATGAAAAAAGGGCAGTACATTTTGCGATTTAAGCGTTCTTAACTTCATTTTATTTTTCAAAAAGTCTGAACTTTTTAAAATTTCTAGATGGGATTTGTAAGAGATTTGTACAGGTCTAGCGATTCAGATGAAGATATAGCTAGATTCTCCACTCTATATGTCAATCTTTGCAAATTAACGTTATTTCACAACAGAAGATACAAAATGGAACTTACCAGTAAAACCAGTTGATAATTTGTGTATTTGTCGATACATATCCTATGTTGTTGTTGTTACATGTTAATCATTTTTTTCTGTGATTTGAATTTTCTATATGGGTATTAAATTTCACGTGTTTAATTTTCGTGAGGATTTTTATTTGCGGGTCTTTAATTTCGTGATTTTTTTACAATTGCAAAAAAACCGAAATTAAAGACCCGCGAAATTAAGTACCAATAAGGTATTTTTAACAGTGCAGTGGGTGCTGGATGTTGACTAGTGAAATGGTTTCAAAACAGAATTTGTGCATGCTTGTTTCCTGCTGAATAATATCTCCGTTTACCTCAACTCACCTGAACTACATGTAATCCATCTGACAACAATGTTGTTTGAAGAATCTCTCGACATTCCTGGCATTGTACTCACATGGTGAAAAATTGCAATCTCTGTGTACACGTACAATGTTTGAAATTGGTCTGTTAATCAAGTCTCAGCTGATCTTCCAATCTCTGTTGACCCTTTACCTTCTGACCAATTTCTATGATTTTCCCCTGAACAAAAACTTTGGATAGCTCTCCCCTGTACTAAAAGGGGACTCATGTTTTACGAACTACAGTCGTGTCGATTGACGTCATTTCCCGAGGAAGTTTGAATTGAAATTCCCAACTTTGTTTCAAAGATTGTGTTTGTGTTTTGATTGACAGTCATGTACATATAATGAAATTAAAAAGGTCAGAGTGAAATTTCAATGGACTTTGGGAACCATTCGTCAAAAGTATTGTGAAATGCACTGTGATAAAAAACTCTTTTGTGTTAAGTATAGTGTTCTCCTTATTAGGCGGTAACCGGTAAAATTTACCGCTTGTATCACTGCTTGTTACCGGGTTAGAAGCACATACTAAGGCCCGGATTAGAAACATCCAACAGATTTGGATTGTGACAAGATTAATTTATCGGATTGAATTACAACAAAATTTATGTCAGTCGTATAACATACCACGTCAGTCTTGTCTTAGTAACTTTTCTCATTGTCCATGCGTTCGTACAATATTAGACGAAGTCTTATGATCTCGACGTTCAGGGCTCGAGACTAACTTTTCAGCTTAGTAGCCTAGTGGCTAGTGAGAGGTTTGATCTCACTAGCCAAAATAAATTTTCAGTAGCCAGACTTTTTTGCACAATCTCATACTGTGTTCAATGTGTCCAATTTTTAGCCGAGTTAATTACTGTAAACATGTCTTTCTGTAATCTCTAGAGTGGAGAACTTGAATGTTGACTATTCTTTCCAACGGTTAAAGATCCTCACACACAGAATACAAAGTACTATGTGCCTTCAGGGCAAATTCCCAGGCGCGATGTAGCTAACCACTGAGCTACGAGAACTCTAGTGGTGAGCGATGGTCAATTGTGGGCTGACACAATGACTCAGCGCGCAGTCACATTGTGCCAATGAACACACACATTTAACTGCATCACGCAGTCACGAAGAATGAGACAACTAAAATCGCACTAACGTACAGATAAACGTTGAGAAGACAAGATTAATACCGTATGAACATACTAACCTACAGAGAAACGCTAAGCAGTGTCGTCTTATCGTACAAATGTACTAACACACTGAAAACCTTAAGAAGAGCAGAACAATGTCATGCGAACGTGCTAACATACAAAGAAACGTTCAGAAGGTTAGACTAATAAATCGACGAACCTACTTACGTACGGAGAAACGTTGTGAACCAATGTGAAGACGTTGCGTAGAGAGAAACGCTGGGAAGAGAAACTATTGTACGAACGTAGCAATTAATGGAAAAAAAGTTGATAACAGAAGATTGAAGAATTGTGTGAACCTACTAACGTGTAGACAAATATCATAAGAATGCACTTATGGACCTTTCAAGGAAACGTATGGTGAAACGTTCTGAAGACGGCTAATTTCGTTCGAACGTAGAAGTGACGGACAAAACGCTGCCATCTGAGACAAGGATTAGTAGGGAAAAACGTTGAGAGGACAAAACAAGTATCATACAAACATGACGATATCCTTTTACGGAATAAGTTTTAGTTTCTGCTCACTCAATTTGCTTTTGGGATCCAATCAGAAGAAGCAATATTTAGTTTGGTTTCCATCCGGTGCTTTAGTGCTTTGAAATTTTTACTAGCCAAAATGGCTAGTCAAAGCGCAAAACTTACTAGCCAAAACGGAATTTCTACTAGTCTGTGACTAGTTGGCTACCGTTAGTCTCGAGCCCTGACGTTTCTAAGTTCGTTATATAATAGTCTCATCTTCTCAACATCCCTCTGCGTGTTTCTACCTTTCGTAAGATGTTAGTCATATCTTTTTGAAGTTGCTCAGAATGCTAGTACATTCCTAAGGTATTACCCTTCTCGACATTTTCTGTGCGATTAAGTATGTTCATCAGTGTTGGTCTTTTCTTCACGACTGTCCACATTTCTCCGTACATTAGAACATTCAAAAGCATTATTGTTCTCTTACTCGTCCGTACAGTGTATGTTAGTATATTCTTAATTAAAATGTTGTTAGTTGTATCTCCTTGACATTTCTCCGTACGTTAGCATTGTCATAGGATATTTAGTGTTACTTATCTTCTCCACGTTTATCCATATGTTGGTTAGTTCAGGTTTATTCGTAAGGTGCTGTTAGCATTTGTCTTATCTTTTAGACACTTCTCCGAACGTTTTTTAGGTTACTTTAAGCTTTTTCTTCTAGATGTTTGCCTGTACGTTAGTACGTTCCTTGTAACAGGAATTGCAAACATCAAGCATTTTGTAACGTGTTCGAGACACGTGTGAGTCTAGTGTCATGCGGGCAACATTCCGGGTCTCATGACGACACTTCCACTCTGGGGTAGAAAAGGATTTTCAACAGAGCTGCTTTACCGGTCTAGAAAACTGGTTTACCTGTTACCCTGAAACCTAGGGAGAACACTGAAGTAGGATGCTTTTCGCTTGTGTCTGGCATACAGTTTCAGCAGAATGTCTGCAAAATTGGGGTGTTATACTTTAGTCAACTTTTTGTTGCATGTCATGGCATTGAGCCCTGTATACAACTCAAGTGGTCACAGAGAGAAAGCCTACAAAATTTGACACTTGAACAAGATTTGAACCCATGAGCCAGTAATACAGAATTACTAAAGTTACCAAACGAGTTAACTGGGAGCTGGTTAATATTTTTCTGAACTCACAGTGAGCAATTTTAAATCAAGTGTCTGAAGTAAATTTCATTTACTTTAGTTTTGCTCTGTTCATTGTCTGCCCACTTTCTCAAGTGATCAGATCTTAAACCAAAACACCTGCACCTGTTTTTCTTTGCTGGATGCTAGATGCATATAGTTGCTTTTAGCTTTGACTGGTGCATCTTATTGTTTGAACTGGTTCTGCTGTATGATACGATGCTGGATTGTAAAACACTCCATCCTCAGGTGCTAGGGGATTTTATCACCAAAAATTATGTAATATTTGCCCCTGACAATCCTTGCTCATTATCTCCCTATTTTAATTTTTCTTTCACAGGAAGTTGCTGAATATGTGTTCTTAGCAATATTCACATTAGAGGCTGTTTTAAAAATAATTGCCTATGGCTTTCTATTTCACCCGGGAGCTTACCTTCGGAATGGATGGAACATTTTAGATTTTGTAATTGTAGTAGTAGGGTAAGTAAGCAATTTCTTCTCTTCATTTTTAAAATTAAAATGCTGTGGTATACTGCAAGTAAAATGGAGAATTCTGAACAGAAAGTTTATTCCTCATGTGTGAATTGGGTTTTGAGCTTGTGACCCTGTCAAAAAAATATGAGCTGAACTGTAAGCTGTTACCCTGGCAGAACCCATACCAGCCAATATAATGTATATTGTATTAAATTTTTCTAGGCTTTCAAAATAGCATTATTCAGAAGTTGATATAATTATTGATTGTGGTATAGATTGAGCAGTCAGTTGGTATAACAATGATGCACTACTTGCTGCCAGTGAATTCTTAAAGAATCATTTTGTTGCAGTCTTCTTGTAGAATCTGCAGTCACTTAACTCAGCTTCACAGATGTGCGGTCATGTTAAAATGCAGACTGCAGACTGTGCAGACTGCAGACCATGCAGACTACGCAGACTATGCAGACTGGTATTTTTTTTCTTTAAGTAAACTTTGATTTGTTGGACTTTTTAGGACTTTTCATTTTTTGTTGTGTTAAGATGAAATGGCCAGCAGCTTGGCACCAAGTTCTCAAAAAAATGCCCCGCAGTAAGAAATTCTCGAACAATTTCGACAGAAAGATTCGCACTTTCTGGGAGTATTTCATATTCCTTTGCCAGACGATTCAAAAGTACAATTTGGTGTTGCAGTTTACGAAGTTTCCGAGCTTGAGCGTACCATGAACTCGCTATGTTACTGTGTGGCGCGTTGATTTGCCAATCCGGGAGCGCAAAATTTGCGTGATGTGTACGGCCCCTTGCAAAGGTTTCCTTGTCAAGCAAACCCTATAGTTACATTTTCACACTTTCGTGGAGCCGCAAAATTTACAGATCCCCACTTTGCTTATTATTTGGCATTAGAGAAGAATAAAGGAGCCTTGGAAAGGAAGATGAACCATTCACTGCCTTTCCGAACGTTATGAATTTTTTAATTTCCAGTATTGGATGTTGTCATGAAACTCGCATTTGCCCCTGATAAATCCATTCGCTACTGTTTCGCCATTGTTGCTCCTTGGCATTTATATCGGGAAAATCTATTCGCTTTTACATTCGCTAATAAAACTCGATTTGAAATATTTTCTCAGTAATTTGAACGCAAGCTTTACATGGGAGATAGCGACTGAGCAATCCCAAATGAATTTAGACCGATGCAAGTGAAATGTTTACACAATGTTGACATCAGCATGATTATTTTTGTCTAACAATTTTGTGGTAGCGACACCGTACAGCAAAACAAACCAGAGATCGGGGGGTCGGGCATGCATTCAGCGTAGTCGGGTTAAATCGAGCTCCGTCTTAAATCTAAATTTTGAAGGCGTTAATGGAAGAAATTACTCAATACTTCAAACGAAAAGACAGAAAAACGAGCTCTGAGTCTTCAGAAGGCGCAACGCCGGAGGAAAAAAGAACAAAAATCAGTGAATTTCAGGCAAAAAACATGCCCACGCCGTCCGACATGGCTGAAGGCGTCCTACCGAAACTTGAGCTTGTCCTCGATAAACTTTCCAGTTTGGAGACAAAAGTTGACAGCATTAACAAGCATGTGTGCAGTATCGACGCTAAAGTTCTCCAGCTTCAAAACAAGGTGACAACACTCGAAAGCTCAGTAAAGGAAAACGCCAAAACAGTAAATGAGATGGAGGCTGGAATTACTTCTCTAAATGCCGATGTGGAAGAAATGAAAGCAAAGGCCAATAAAACCAGTAACGAGGTAACTACTCTGCGCCAGCAGCAATGGTACTTAGAAACATATCAAAGAAGAGAGAACCTTCGTTTTTATGGGATTCCTGAACGTCTGGATGAGCAGGAAAACACCAGAGATGTGCTTGTTAATTTTATGATAAACGAGCTAAACCTTGAAGACGCGCCACAGATCGAATTTCAATGGGTACATCGAGTTGGCAGGTTTGACGCATCACAGCACAACCCACGCCAGATCATTGCTCGCTTTCTCCGCTATGGGGACCGGGAGAAAGTTTTTTCACAGGCAAGACAACTTAAAGGCACAGGTATGGGAATATCTCCCGATCTCCCAAAAGGAGTCGTAGATATTAGAAAAAAGCAGATCGAAACCTTGAAAAAGGCTAAAAAAGATGGCAAAAGAGCTTATTTCAGTAGAGCAGAGCCGGACAAACTTTATGTGGATGGACATTAAATCCCTGTTTCAGAGTAATTCAGTTTAAAGTTATAAACAGTAGGCCTTCGTTTGAACTTTGAAAAATTTGAATATTCTGGAGCTACCGCTATGCAAATTGATAATTAGATTGCAAGACTCGGTTGTTAGCAGCTAATCAACAGCTTTGCTGGTTGCTTTTTATAATTACTTAGTGTGAAGTGTTTTTTTTTCTTTGTTTTGTTTTTTTTTTGTGTTGGTTACGCTTTTGTTTTTTTTTCCTTACTTATGGTAGTATTAATTGTCACATGTAGTATTCTTTGCATTATGTCACTGTTTTCAGCTTGGTGTAATTTATCTAGCGTTGTGTTAGTTCTTTTTGTTTTGAGTTTAAGCCTTGCATTCAGTTTATATCATTACCAGTTGCCATATTGCGTATTTTTAGAGGTGATCTTGCTAAAGGCCGTTAACATCTTTTTTATTTGATGGAGGGTAACAATTTCCAATTTAAACTGCTTTCTTTAAATGTAAGAGGGATACGTTCTTTCGAAAAAAGAGAATGTGTTTTCAACTGGTTGCTCAAGCAAAATGCAGACATCTTTTTTCTGCAGGAAACGTACAGTACAAAAGAGATTGAAAATCAGTGGCAGAAACAATGGAGAGGAGAGTTGTTTTTCTCTCACGGTACATCGCGCAGTAAAGGCGTCCTTGTTTTAGTGCGGGAAAATTTGGATTTTAAAGTCAAATCAACGTACACCGATGATTCGGGAAGATTTATTTTTCTAGATACCTTAATTCAGGATTCACCGTTTCTTCTAGCAAATATCTATGCCCCAACAAAAGCTTCTGAACAATGTCAGTTTTTAGATGAAATTGCTTTTCACATCGCAGATAAAGTATGTCAATCTGAACATTATATTATTACTGGAGGTGATTTTAATGCCACGTTCGAGCCAAATCTTGACTGTTCGGGTGGAAGGCCTTCCATAAAGAATTGCATTAAGAACCTAAATGATATTATGCTACAAAATGACCTGGTCGATATATGGAGAGTGCGCAACCCAGACAAAAAGCGCTTCACTTGGAGACAGAAAAATCCATTAATTCAAAGACGATTAGACTTTTGGTTAATCAGCAATTCTCTACAGGACGACATAGAAAATGTTGACATTTTAACTTCCGTCAAAAGTGACCACTCCGCAATTATTTTGAATATTGATAGCGTAAAGAACTTAAACCACGGTCCATCTTTTTGGAAATTTAATAATAGTCTACTCGATGATGAACAATACATTAAATTGATTGAGCAGCTTGTTCCTGATTGGATTGAGGAGATTAATTATTCTGATGATGCTCGAGTTCAGTGGGATTGGCTAAAATACAATATCCGTAAGGAGACCATTACTTATAGCAAAGCGAAAGCAAAAGAATGAAGGGAAAAAATA
Organism: Siderastrea siderea; assembly: GCA_964030785.1. Taxonomy (NCBI): domain Eukaryota; kingdom Metazoa; phylum Cnidaria; class Anthozoa; order Scleractinia; family Rhizangiidae; genus Siderastrea; species Siderastrea siderea. The sequence continues at coordinate 39,271 of OZ034977.1, forward strand.
AAACGCATTGAAACTCAACTGAAAATTGCTGAGGAAAAATTAGCTGACTCTCCAAATGATGATACACAAAATGAATTTGACGCTTTAAAAAGCACATACGAAAAAGAATACGATTACATCACGAAAGGAGCAATAATACGATCACGGGCAACTTGGTATGAAAAAGGTGAGAAAAATAATAAGTATTTCCTTAATCTACAAAATAATAAGAAGACAAAAAGCACTATAAGGAAACTCGAACGCAAGAATGGTAATATTACTGTTGACCCGAAATGCATAATGGACGAATTACACTCATTTTATTCAGATCTCTATAAAGAGAAGAACTCCGAAGAGCTAACTTATGAAAATTGTCCTTTCTTAAATTCTGGGAACATACCTAAGCTTTCACCAGCAATGCGAGAATTATGCAAAGGAGAGCTAACTATTGCAGAGTGTTTTAATACTCTTTCGAGTTTTCAAAACAACAAGACACCAGGGAACGACGGACTAACTGTAGAATTCTATAAATGTTTCTGGAAGCTCATGGGTAGCCTGCTAGTTAATTGTCTAAACTGCGCGTACAAACACGGTGAATTATCTTCCTCCCAAAAGCAAGCGCTTATCGTCTTAATTGAGAAGAAAGATAAAGATAGACGGCAAGTAAAGAACTGGAGACCAATCTCTTTAATCAATGTCGATGTAAAAATTGGCACGAAAGCTATAGCTAAAAGATTAGAAAAACTTCTGCCGGAAATCATACATCATAGTCAAAACGCATATGTTAAGGGAAGAACTATTTTCGACGCTGTCCGAACCATCGACGATATTATCAAGCTAACATCATCAAATAATATGGGCTCATTACTGGTAGCAATTGACTTCGAAAAAGCCTTTGATTCAGTGAATTGGAATTTTCTTAGACACGCCCTGAGGAAGTTTAATTTTGGTCCATCCTTTATTACTTGGATTACAGCATTTTACTCAAATATTTCCAGCTGTGTGATGAATAATGGATTTATTACACAACCTTTTAAACTTTCACGCGGCGTGCGTCAGGGTGATCCTCTCTCGCCCTATCTGTTTATTCTAGTCCTAGAAACACTCGCGATTCATATTAGAAATGACGAATGCATTAAGGGAATAAACGTTGATGGCCACGAAATTAAGCTTATCATCTTCGCTGATGATCTCACGGTTTTTCTAAAGGATAGCGCATCTTTTCACTGCCTGTTGGCCAAGCTAGAGTTGTTTGGTCAATACTCTGGTTTGAACGTTAATAGAGGAAAAACTGAGGTTATGAAGCTTGGAACCCCTGAAATCTCTGCAGAAGAACTAAAAATAGATGAAATAAAAAAGGTAGTCAAAATTCTAGGGATACATTTCACTTATGATCAGACGCTCTCAGATAAGTTAAATTTTCATACTATTATTAAATCGATTAGAAAGTCAATTAACAGCTGGAACTGGAGAGGTCTCACTTTGCTAGGGAAAATACAAATAATCAAGTCGTTCGCCAATCCTAAAATTCTTTATCGCCTCTCCCTTGTCTCAACAAACAAAACCTTTGTTAAAGAGGTCAATCAGGTGCTGTATAATTTTGTGTGGGAAAGCAAGGATAAAGACGGCTCGCTCTGATAAACAGTGTCGAGAACGGTGGGTTAAATATGCCGCACATCGAGTCTCTCATTGACACGCAAAGGATAGTATGCATCAAAAAGTATTTGGGTGATTCACCCTGTTCCTGGAAAATTATTCTCGACCATTATCTTCACAAAGTCGGGGGCAGTTTACTTTTCCACTGTAACTTCGAGTACACAAAGCTCCCATTGGACCTCCCCGATTACTACAGGGAATGTCTCGCAACTTGGACAAAATTAACTGCCTCACCTGTCTCTTCAATGGATGAGATCGTTAATCAGATCTTATGGAACAACAAATTCATCTGCATTGGACAGAAATCAGTTTTTAACCGCAAACTTTTCTCCTTGGGGCTACATAAAGTAGGAGACCTTTTTAACAAGATATATATTAAGCCACATACCACCTTGCAAAATCTAAATGCCGTGGATTTCTTATTTTTGAATGGTCTTTATGATTGCCTTCCACCTGAATGGAAAAAGGTGATGACCAACGATCCTCCATCGGTGCTCATTAAAATTAACCATATATGGGACGATGTGTTTTTGTACTCAAGCAATGATGCCCTTTTATTAAGTGAATTGTCCTCTAAAAAAATCTACAATATTTTGGTGTCAAAGATTTCGATTAGTCCGTCGGCAAAAAAGAAATTCGAAGATTCATATGCTTCTACAGAGCAAGCCCTTTACTGGAAAAGAATTTATAGCAATGCTTTTAGATGCGCAATAGACACCAAAACGTGTGAATTTCAATACAAGATACTAAATAGAATACTTCCATTAAATGATTTCCTTTTTAAAATTGGCAAGTCCAATTCTCCTCTCTGTTCTTTCTGCCAATCCTCTGAGGAAAACATGTCCCACTTCTTTTTCCATTGTCCTTTGGTAGCAAACTTTTGGCAATCAGTTAAGCATCTATTGGGGGGTTATGAGCTAATTGAAAGAGAAGTGATCCTAGGGATCACCGACACAGTTGAAAATGTATTTCTAAAGAATCATCTAATTCTATTAGGAAAACAACATATTTTCAGATGTAAACATAACAACTCTCTTCCCAGCGCAATCAGTTTCACAAAAACTTTGAAAGCAGTGTTTGATTCTGAACGTTTAATTGCTAAAGAAAATAACAAGATCAACCTTCATTATGACAAATGGAAAGATTTGTTAGGTTACCTCCTCTCTTTTTAAAATAGCTGGCAAGCACACGGCACTTCTTGTTTCTTTTTTGGAACAACTATCTAATCAATTAAAGGTAATTTACTGAACTGTATGTTGTTACACATATATAATGTCTGTATGCACTGCGCTGTCTTTGTGTTTTATAATTTTAAGAAAAATGTAAATTTGTAGTGTAATGTAAGAAGTAATGTAATATAATCGTAAGTTGTGTACTGTAGGTTATCCTAAGCTATATACTTCCAGTAGTGTATTGTAAATAAGTCATGTAGTTAAGTTGTAAGTATAAGTAATGTATTGTAACGTGTAATGTAAGTAAGTTATTGTATGTATTGTAACCTGTTGTTGAAAAAAATAAACAAATTACAAAAAAAAAAACAGAAACAAAAAAAAACAAAAAAAAAACAAACCAGAGATAGCGTTCTTTTCTGTACAAAATTACAAATCCATATCACTTCAGTCACTGGGAATGGAGGAAAAGCTGCGGCTAGAACAGTGGAAATGTACATCAATCTACCTGTAAATTTGAGGAAACCGTTGCAAAAAATTGTGCGTCTTTATCATGTTGTTTTGAATTCTCCAAGCTAGCAGACCCTAGAATTTCTGACTGCTAGGACATTGATTATAAATTTTTCCAGAACCACACCTGGCTTCCAGGAATCTATAGGCATAGCAAAAAGTAAAAAGAATATGTGAACAAACCTTCAGAAAACCAAGGTAAAAGAAACTGAAAAATAATAAGTTAATTAAAAAAAATGCCCAGTCTGCACAGTCTGCGTGGTCTACACAGTCTGCATGGTCTGCAATCTGCACAGTCTGCAGTCTGCGTTTTAACATGACCGCAGATGTGTGGGTGGTAAGCTTCTGAAACCAGTGATAGATATTCCCATATGCTCATTGAAATGTCAAACCTCAATGAAATCGGTAGAAAGTTTATTATTTGATAATTTGTAACATATGTGTCAGTAATACTTGTGTTGCCTAATGACAGGGAAAAATCAGAATGTTTGTGGTTTAAAATCCTTTTTACAGAATAGCAACCATTTTAGTAAAGGCATTTTTGAGTTCAGGAAGCTTTGATGTAAAAGCTCTAAGGGCGTTCAGAGTCTTACGTCCTTTAAGACTGGTCTCCGGTGTCCCAAGTAAGTAAAGGGAATGTTTATTTTCACCTCAACTTTGGTGAATAGTTAACAACTATTCACTGAAGTGGAGATGAATAGTGGTACCATTCTTCACCGATTGTGAGGAGAATAATTGTTTTAGTGTATACTAAACCTGCGTTGGTGTGGTGGTGTAGTGGTTAGTGCGTGGTTTTGACGCCCAGTCCCTGCCACTGTGTTGTTTCAGACAAGAAACTTTACCCCACATTGTCTCTCTCTACCCAAATGTATAAATGGGTACCAGCAACATACTGCTGGGGTTAACCCGGTGATGGACTAGCATCCCATCCAGGGGGGAGTAGCAATACTCTCAGTCGCTTCATGATACAGAAATTGGGATAAGCTCTGGCCATGTGGGCCTCCTCAACTCTTGTGCAACTTTACCTACCTTTTTTTGTTACCTTATACTAAACCAGTGGATAGCCAGCACCAAATAGTTCTTTTTCTGAGAAATGAGGGAAAACTCACACTGAGTGAATAGTAGTGAGAGGCGAATAGTAGATACTATCCTGAGTTTGAGTAGCCAATCAGAACAGGCAAAAACCATTATCCACTGGTTTAGTATCAGCTAATATAGTTTAACTAGTCTACAAGGCTTATCCAGGGCAGCTCAGTTGCCCTGATTTGGCTGTAAGAAAAAACACAGTGGTCTCAGAACTTGTTTAGAAACAAACTGTCCATTTTAATTTGGCCTAGAGTAATTCTTAAAAATTTTGTCATTAATTTAGAACATTTTACATACTACACCATTGTGGTGCAAAATGGAGTTTGTAAATGACAGTGAAAAAATATGTTCTGCCAATATAAATGAAGGGCAAAAGGTGTAATTACCAATTTACAGTTCACAAATATATCTATTTCCAAGGCTTTTTAGATGAAATCAGAAATGGACAATTTTCCACCTTAGAAAGGAGTTGAAGACTCATCCAACAAATACTTAAGCTGATAAATTGCTGGTCCTTTTCCCTTCTCTTAGGTTCTTTCTCTTGGATATCCATTTTCCCACCCTCTTCCCCTCATCTCTAAACTCCAGTGTGTTCAAAGACTGTTCACAGCTGTCACTCTCTTTAAACAGACTGAGTTGACTTACCTTAAAGTAGGTTTTAGTGACCCCTTTTTTAGCTAAAGAGGAATAAAGAAGAGTTACATGAAGCTATTTCTGCTTCAACTGTTTTCATTTGTTTTGTCCTCAGGTTTACAAGTTGTGCTTAATTCAATCATCAAGGCCTTAATACCTCTCTTCCATATAGCCTTACTGGTAGTTTTTGTTGTTATAATTTATGCAATTATTGGTGTTGAGTTGTTCATGGGACGGCTTCACAAGACATGCTACGACAACATAACAGGTAATCGTTTGACATGTGGTGTAATCATTGTATGAGGTAACATGCTTTTAGGTGTTAGGCACTGGCCAAACAGATTAAATAAACAACTACTTGTACACTTGAATTTATGGCTGCAACGATACACTGATGCACCGATGAACCACGATATTTTTTCCAACAATGCAAATATGGATATTATTATATTAAGATATCGCGATATTATGATACAATTAAATAATAATGCTACGTCAACAATTTTGGGAAATCAGTCTTTAATATTCCTTACCCAAGCTCTACATTTTAGCCCTTGTAAGGTAATTTGATGTTGTGTTATTACTGTGTTAAACTTGTTATTATGGAAATAAATTATTTAAAAGTAGTCTATGTTGTTGGTAGCTAGTTTTGTTGCGCACAGTAATGTATTGTATCGTATATTGTATTTTGCCCCTTGTATCGAGATACGTATTGTATCATGGGAAAATGTTTCGTTGCAGGCCCACTTGAATTAACCACTGACCTTCAGACCCAAAGAGTGTGGTGCTTACCACTGCCTCTCCACTTACCATAGGTTGAGCTGTGATGAGAATAACTAATAAATGTACATTCCATGTCTGCGGACAGGTGCAGAGGCGATGGAGTCGCCCCACCCATGCAGCTCAGGTGGGTCAGGGTTCCACTGTGATGCTAGTCAGGGACAAGTGTGTGAAGGAGGATGGAAAGGCCCCAACTATGGAATTACAAATTTTGATAATATTGGCCTGGCTTGCATGACTGTGTTTCAGTGCATCACTCTTGAAGGATGGACAGATGTTATGTATATGGTAAGTGGCGTAGAGCTTGCTAGTTCATTAATTTGACAAGATGTAACTCGTGATGTTTGGAAATTATACTTTGCAATGTGTTTTAAACCTTTTTTCAACAACAACAAAAATATGTTTATTATGTAAAAATTTCATACAAAAGGAACCATCAAAGGTTATTCTTGTTGAGGACATTAGCTAGAAATTATCATGAGTGTTGAAGCAGAATTTTTTCTCAACGATATCACCCAATTCAACGCAAGAGATAATAAGGAGTGGAGGAATAAGGGATGGAAGTACATACGATGACTGCCAGGACTGCCATACGATGACTGACAGGAAGACAGAATTAAAGGCACATAAAATGCAGTCATGTGTGAACAGCTTCTCACAACTAGTACTGCAACATATGGAGTGACAGTGTTCCTGGCTCTGTAAACCACTGGTTGCATATATGTTGCATTTGTTCTCTTTTTAGATAAATGATGCAGTAGGCAATTCCTGGCCTTGGTTATACTTTGTTACTCTCATTATCTGGGGATCCTTCTTTGTGCTCAACTTAGTTCTTGGTGTTCTCAGTGGGTATGTACATTTCTTGTCACTTGCGACATGTACAGTAGTTTGTGGACTTCTCTCTCCATCCAGGTTTAGTGGTACAGCTACCACAATACATCATGGAAGGTTGAGTACATGTCTCATAATATACAAATTTCTTGGATAGAAAAATAAAGACAGCTACTCGAGTTTCAGGCACTAAGCGATCATCAGACTGATGATCGCTTAGTGCGTGAAACTCGCCTGTCTTTATTTTTCTATCCAAGAAATTTGTATTTTGCTCTGCATGTATTTGCATCAAGCAGTCCTGCGACTACACGAAACAACATTGTTGATTTGTGTATCATAATACATATACTTATTGATTGATTGTTTGATTGATTGTTTGATTGATTGATTGATTGATTGATTGATTTACTGCTTTCAATTGTAAAAGTTCTCTTTGGTTTAAATTAAATGTAAGGATGTATAAATTTGCAAGCATTTTTTATTAACTGATTACCGGTGTATATTTTGTCTTTGTCTGCAGAGAATTTGCCAAAGAAAAGGCTAGGGCACAGAAAAGTGGTGAATTTCAAAAATTTAGAGAAAAGCAGCAGGTTGAAGATGCATATAATGGCTACCTTGACTGGATCACTCAAGCTGGTGAGAAGCAGTTAATGAAAATTAAGTGTCTGAAATTTTGTTAGGTTTCTGCTTAGGAAAAACCGTAAACAAATTGCACTATAGGAAAGCACTGCTCTGTAGCTTTCATACAAGTGATCACATTCAAGATTTTCACCCAGAGACTTGAAGGTTAGATCCACCTTATACAGTATGATAAACTGTACCACTTAAAAGTACTGCTCGGCAACTTTCATTTAAATGTTACACTTTAGCATTTCATCCACAGTCTGAAAAGGTAGAACCTTGTACAGCATAAACTGGACCACATGAAGGTACTCGTCATTCCTTTTCATTTGAATGTTACACTTAAGGATTTCATCCACAGACTTAGAAGTTAGAACCCTTGGTAAAGCAGAATCACCATGCAGTCCCACAGGAAAGTGTTCCTCAGGAGCTTTTATTTGAATGTTGCACTTTAAGATTTTACCCGCCTCTCAAAAGTTATAGAACCACCTTGTAAAGCAGAATAACCGTGCAGTACCACAAGAATGTGTTGCTCATTATCTTTCATGAATTTGAATGGTAACATTTTTCATTTGCATACTTCAAACTTAAGATCCGCCTTACAAGAGTCAAGGCTTAGTACAGAAAACCTTTGCTAATCTGAAACACACTTTGGGAACAGGAGAAGATAGCTCATGTCCACTCAACGATATTTAATATGGGGAACACAATGGCTCATTTCAGCGGAATATCTGTTTAGAACGCCTAAATCGCCGGAGCTATTCAGATATAACAGCGATGAAGAACTAGAGTTTTCTTCGTGATATTTGTTCGCCAAAGCCTTGTTATCACTTGAATGTTTTTTTTCTATTTTATGTTTACAGAGGACATTGAAGGCGACAGTGAGAGTGAGAGTGGAGACGAATCAAAGAGCTCGAGAAGAACTTGTAAGTACATGTTAAAATTAAAGTCACTGAATTGTCTGTTTAACGATATCACAGGTCTAGAGGTATGCACTAGAGGAGCCTTGTACAGCATTACAATTAACACCGTGGGAAACTGTTTTGCTCAATAGGCTTTCTTTTAAGTAGTCACCATTATGGATGTTACCCGCATGGTAGAACGTCTTCTTAAACAGGTGTAAAAAAGTACAGTTCACGTTTTGGGAATTTTATACAAACAGCATCACAGAAAAGTTGTACTCTTTACTGTTATTTGAGTAGTCAAGAATCAATCCGAAAAAAATCAGTAACGTTTCTTTCTTTATATGTGCAGCAAAGCACTCAAGACTTGAAGACATAGAGATGACAGATAAAAGTGAGAGACAAGAAATTGCTACACAAGAAACTCATCATGGGTGGTGTCATAACGAAAAGTAAGTAGTTCTGTAGCATATAAGTAAGCCTACCTGCGGCCTTTTTACCGAAACTTCTTAACCTCAGAGTTTTGGATTGTGGGGGTGTGGGAGGAGCGACCTTGTGGCTCCCTGGCATAGAAGTCGGAAATAAGCACCGGCCTTATGGAAGTTTCCTTTAATACTTTTCCCTCCTCTTCCCTGTTCCCCCATTTCCTGCTATCCTTTTGCTAGATTTCATTGCCACACCCCTCCCCTTCGGTATACTCATCCTTGGTGTAAAGTCTTCTTCCAGCAATGCTCAAAAGTGTCTAGCAAAACTAATTTTTGTCATCTTTCGTCCAATAGGAAAGTATTAAAACGTTGGCACCATCGAACTAGAAGAGAGCTGCGTAAAGCGGTTAAAACTCAAGCGTTCTATTGGATAGTTATAGTAGTTGTATTTTTGAATTCTTTAACGTTGGCTTTGGAACACTATGGTCAACCTCCTTTTTTAACCACTTTTTTAGGTAAGGATAACGAAGGTAATTGTATTTAGTGAGGGTGTTAGTTGACGGTGCATTATGGATATGCGACCTTTTAATTAGCATACATGCGTTGTTTTGGTTAATACAAAGAAACGGTTATTCCAAGAAATAAAGATTGCGAGACTGGTTATCAAACCTTGCAAACTCAAAGAGAAAAAGAGTTTCTACAATTTGTGCTGGGTACAGCACATCTGTGCATAATCTGGTTGAATGGAATAGAGACAGCTTCTGCTATTCGTCAATGGGTTGTGTAGGGTCAAGATTAAAAAACGTTAATGCCAAAGTTCAGCAAAGAAGTTGCGATGCTTGATAAACCATTGCATTTTATTAACTTTGAAGTGAATAAATACATTTAAACATACGTTATGACGAAGAACATTTCTTCAGAAATTGTCTGGAAAAGAACAAAAGCGTGAATAACAAATTGAAGAATAACAGGAAGATGATACAAGACTTACAAACGTTCTTTTGGTTATTTATTATTTTTTCTTTCAGATATTGCAAATAAATTATTTTTAGCCATATTTACTGTTGAGATGGTCCTCAAGATGTACTGTTTAGGAATGCACGGATATTTTGCGTCGCTTTTCAACAGATTTGACTGTTTGGTAAGTTAACTGGGGATTACAAACGATGATTCATTTACAGATACGATAAATTGGCACACTTTCTTGTAGATGGACTATGCAATCCCAGGAAACCAGGAGCGCTAACGATTGCAATGGAATGACTGAGAATTTTCCGGAAACTGCACATTTTCCTTGTTAAACAAAACGAAGCAGACAAAGTTGATTTACTAGAAAATGTTCATTTTGATAACACCGGTAATGGTTTCCAAGTGCCATCAAATTCAAACTGTATCAATGATAGTGGATAAAAAACTCCTTTGATCGACGCTTGATTTAAGCTTTGAAGTGCTTTCATCAAGGTGCGACGTTCCGGCGCTGTGGCAGATTGTCCGGCTGGGTTTAGCCAATATCATTCAGTTCTGGCAAGTGTGATAAAAGAGAAATTAATGTGAATATATGAAATAATAGTGTAGATGAACTGTGGATTTAAATAAGAAACGTTGACGACCATCACAGTGAACATTTTTCAACTTAAGTGGCTGAAAACGTTCAACAGGATTCGACTTTATGACTCTGCGATACTGGTGCAGCGCTCTTACAAACTGAGCTCCAAAGGTGTTGCTTTCTGCCCAAAACTTTACTCTGAGACACAGAGCAACCGGTTCTCTCTGTGTTCGAGCCTGGAGGCGTCTTAGTCACGTGATCAGCGAGTCGGTCCTTCGTTAATTCGAGTTCTAGACTCTTCCTTGTATTATTTCCTTTGAAGGGAAACGTTATTCCACATTGTCTTGCGAATAATGGATATCCTCACTGTGGCCAGTAGAAGTTGTATTTTAAACTGGAGCGTGTTCTATCCTTTCTCACTAGGTTGTTGTTAGTAGCTTGTTAGAGCTGGCTATTGTTGAAGCAATGGATCAACGTCCAATTGGAATCAGTGTTCTGCGATGTGTTCGCTTACTTAGAATTTTCAAAGTAACAAGGTAAGGCTTCGCTCCTTTGAAGTTTTGCTCTTGATAAGAAGGTTAAGAAGGTTAACTGAAACTCAGTTGAATTCTCTCCTGGCTACGCAGCTGCTCTTGTGAGGTTTTGCAGCAAGGGTTCAGAGAACAGTAGCTCACACAGCAAAAAAAATCGCTTTTACCTGAAAACAGGACATCTGATAAGTGGTTTGGGGGGGAGGGGGAGGGGGAGGGGGAGGGGGAGGGGGTTCAGGAATCAATGAAATTAGAATCCTACCATACTGTCTTGTTTCAGATACTGGAGTTCTTTAAGTAACTTGGTGGCATCGCTGTTGAACAGTATGAGGTCCATTGCCGGTCTTCTGTTGCTTCTCTCTCTATTTATGCTCATCTGCTCGCTGCTTGGAATGCAGATCTTTGGTGGCAAGTGAGTAGGCTTTCAACTTTTCAGTCGTGAGATCAAAACACCACTTCTTGTTAGTGATTGTGCTACATTTCCTCTGAAGTCTGTCCCAGGAGTTTTGTGTTATAAGATAATTGCCTTGTTGGCTGTCTTTTTGAAGTCTCTATTGCATTCGCGTGACTCTTGCTCAATTTTTGTTCCCTCACAGGTTCAATATGGATGATGACCAAATTCCACGGAGCAACTTTGATTCATTTTGGCGAGCACTGATAACTGTTTTTCAGGTAAAATAATCTAAATGCATTAACTTTGACCTTCGTTAGAAGCCATCTTCCTTGAACGACCACCTTTAGCGATCACCTTTTATGATCCCAAGGAAGACCGCAATCGATCACTTTAGCCTGCGCGCAACTGTGCGCAAAAGTGGGCCGTTTGAACAAATGAATGAAGTGTCAGTACAAAAAACCTAGGGAATATGGCCTCTGTTATATTTTCCTACAACTGCCTGCGAAGTCATCTTTTTGCAGGCTACAGTCACGGTAAAATTTTCATTTATCGCATTTGACTTTGTTTTTCTCATCAGATCCTGACGGGCGAGGACTGGAATTCCGTCATGTATGACGGTATCCGTTCGTGGGGCGGCATTGGAGAGGGAGGCGCTGTTGTCGCCATCTTGTATTTCATCTTCCTTGTGGTAGTGGGAAACTGTATCCTCTGGAGCCTTGATAGTTCACGGCAGCAACAACAACAACAGTAACAACAATAACGACGACAACGACAATTACAAAAGTGATAACAATAACCACAACAACAATAATAACATAACAGGTACTATCAATAGCCACAAAAACAACAACAACAGTAACAACAATAACCACGACAACGACAGTTACAAAAGTGATAACAATAACCACAACAACAATGATAACATAACAGGTACTATCAATAGCCACAAAAACAACTACACAGTAACAACAATAACCGCGACAACGACAGTTACAAAAGTGATAACAATAACCTCAACAACAATAATAATAACAACAGGTACTATTAATGACCACAACAACAACAACAACGGTAATAACAGCATGTCTCATCTCGAGAGTTCTTTTCTATATCTATATATGCTGGCTGTCTGTTAGAAAGTTTTCCTTTTTTGCCCCTTTTGGTATTCCTTGACTTCTTGCAGACATTCTTCTCAATGTATTCTTGGCTATTGCTGTGGATAACCTAGCTGATGCCGAGAATTTAACAGAGATGGAAGAAGAGAAGAAAAAGAAGAAGGAAAAAGCGCGGGCAAAACTGAAAGGTTCAATGGAGTCTCACAGCAGGATAGACCATGATGGAGCACTGCTTCCCAATCACAGTTCAGCCTCACGGTCAAATGTGTAAGAGCTGAATTTTTGTATTAAACTTTTGTTTGACGTCGAATTAGTTACTATCGTGTGATAGGTTGCCCGAGGAAATTTGATGTTCACAACAAATGTTCGAGGGCTTATATGAATTTTGAACATCAAGTTTTCGAGGGAACCTATCACACATAGGGCCTGACTCAGCTGAGACAGAAAGACTCTATTGTTTTTATTGTAGAATGCTAAATTTTGAGCGAAAATTGCCAAAAACGGGCACTATGCGCCGATGGGCGCCCGCTGAGGAGAGACACTATCACGTCACGTGATCGATTTCGACCAATGGGAGCACGCCAAAATTTAGCGTTGTACTATAATGGATAGCAGTGAGGAAAACCAAACACTGTACCTTTTTTGTTTGGTACATTTTTGGGTTGAGAACTAACGAAACTTTTCTCCTTTTTAGCTTTGTCTGGTACAACACCCTTGCTTATCTAAAAAGTTCTGCTTTTGTTGCCTAAGCAAAGGGACAAGCCATTTTATTTTTCTCAGAGGTGAATAGCAAACTAGGGATATCGCGAGATTGAATAGCCAATCAGAGCCCGCAAACTGCTGTTTACTTTATAAGCCAATTAACCTTCTTCATTCTCTAGGACGCTAGACAAAACCACTCAAGAAGTGCATTCCTCGAGCAATTTAAACGGAAATGGTGTTCCCACAGTAAGTCACGGCTCTTAGTTTAAATCCGTACTTGTAGCTAAGATGTTTCGTTGATAACTTAACAGTTTGTGTGGGTGTCCTTTGCATTGTAGCGCTACCGGTGAAACCTTCCCTTGTTTTCTTTTTAGACACCGCGTCCACACTTGGAACGGTGTATAGCAGCTGTAAAATAAATTGAGCACGGTTGGCGAATCGTGCTCGTGCACCGTTCTTGTGGTACGTGTACTTGTCTGGACACGTTTTGATGCCGAGTGCCGCAACGTTTTAAGAAAATATTGAAGTAGTTAAGGGAAGAAAGTTCCACTTTTCGATGTCTGCGGGAAGAAACAAGTTCCACGGTGTCAGAGCGTAGTTCAGTTTTTAGCTTGCTGCTGTGCCCACCACGGGCGACAAGACCGAACTGGACCTTAGCCTATGTTAGAAAGTGTTTGTGAAAATTTGCCTCTTTTCGTATTGCTGCGATCCATGGAGTAAAAGTAGTACATGTGCAGTGCCTTCATTAAATTTGGTATCGCTGCACTGTTATTAACAGCTTTTCTTTAAACTACAGACAGCTTCACACAACGATATTGAGGCCCAATCAGCGGAGCATTTGCAGGACGGAGGATCAAAACCCGTTATAAACAGTATGCATTTTTACTTACTTCCTCTGTTCACCATTCAATAATTTGATATGTATACTAACGTTGTGGCAGGATTCTAATTAGCGGATCGGATTATCGATCGGAAGCTCTTTGGTTCTAAACTAGCCTTTGTCATCTTGTTTTTTTTAAATACTTTTTTGTAAATATTTGACGCTACGGTCAACAATAGTCTTCAAGGTATGATGAAGTAGTCAAGCATAGCTATAGACAAAGGGCGCTAACCCCACATTGAAGTCTATGCACATAAGCAAATTTTCTTTGGCAATTGAGTTTCGGAAAGCGGAGCAGCACGCGTTCAAAGGGGGAAAGCTGAAAAGCTGCACGAAGCAAGCGGTAAAATTCATCGAAAAATAAATGGGAAGTTTAATTATAGCATGTTGCTAGGCAGCAGCGGTACTTTCATCGCGACATGCCGCTAAAAATGCCTAACATAAAGGGATATAGGTTTCGCTTGGCACATTGACAACGAAGTCTCGTACTGTTTGTTGCCTTTAAAATGCTTCTAAATAGGAGACGTAAATAAGACATTTGTTCATTTGCATGTAAGGCCATTTTATAAAATAAAGAATATAAGTCGCGAAAACTTCCACTGTATACGCAGCTGAAACCTCAATATTTAACGTAGTCTTTAAAAAATTTTCACCCTGGACCATTTTCCATGTTTTATTTAGACAATAATGAAAGCGTAAGTGATGGTTCAACAGAGGACATTGATTATGCGCCTATGCCTCCAGAGTCTGCTTTATTTATCTTCTCCACGACTAACATGTGAGTAGAGTTAATCTGTTGAAAAGATTATAGAATGCGTTGCCTTTTTGTACGTCGGGTTAATGTTCAGATTTATACTTCCACCTTCTCAACCAATCAGAAGCAACTATAAAAGCAAACGGTTGACTTAGCTTGCGCTAGCATCCCTGCGCTCAGCTCAGCCTTCTTCACACGTTTTTTGGTGGCAGTCGGTGAGTTCCCGCCCTTAGTGTCCCGTACATGCATTTCGGAGCTTTGTTTTTTTTTTGGTTTGAAGGAAGCATTTGCATATTTTCCGCGCTTAGCACCAATATCATGATTGCCCCCACCCTTTAAACGCCCGTTACCGTATTTTCCCTTGTTTTAGGCAGTTTGCGTTCTTTGCTTCGATTTCTGTTTGGTTTAACGTTATTTCGGACAAAGTTCGTAGAAGACAGCGCTAAAGCTTCTTTTGCATAATTGTGTCGTTTACAGAATACGGGTCATCTGCTACAAGATCGCCACCAACAAGTACTTCGTGAATTTTGTATTGATCCTCATCATTGTCAGCAGTATTCTATTGGCAGCGGAAGATCCACTCAACGCTAACGCAAAGAGAAATCAGGTGAGCTTAAAATGGTGACTTTGCAAACGAGACTAGAGCATAAATTCTGAGCTAGCGACGTAACATACATAAGACCTGTTGGATTTTCTAAGGCTATGCGAATGTGTGTGTATGGGCGCGGGGTGGAGGGGTGGGGGTGGGGAAGGATTGTGTGACCACATTTCACTGTCGCACCTGTACACGTGCACCAGATTGAGTGTAGACCTTTTTAGGAACAGTCGCGAATACCGAAACAAAACGATATGTAAGTAAATTCTAATATCAGTTTTAACAATATTGGTGTGGTAAGAAACACCTCACGTGCTTCATTTGTTTTATATTAACACAAGGTTTTATCTATTTTTCCTCTTAGGTTCTCAACTATTTTGACTATTTCTTCACCTCCGTCTTCACATTGGAGATTCTTATCAAGGTAAGTCATGCTATTCAGGGGTTTCAATAACATTTTTCATAAGTGGCTGCTGAAGGTGGAATGGGCGGCTTTGACCACGGAAAGGTCCCTTTCCTCTCTTATGAATAAACTCTTAACAGACGGCGATAAGGGGCCTTATAAGTGGCGATAGATGTTGTCACGCCATTTAGGTCACGCAGTACTAGTTCACGCCAATTAAGGTCGTACATATGTAAACTTGTTGCTATTTTAGATCACACCTTTTTAGATACCGCAAGTGTTAGATAACGTACTCTTAAGAGACTAACATAAGGTTAGCTGCTGTGGCCATAATTCAGGGTGTGGCGAAGGGAGGGCCTGATATTGCGTTACGTTAAAACAAATTTTGAGTGATTATTTCTCTTCCTGCCCCTTTATGTGCCTCCATGTAGACCTTTAAAGTGTCGCTGGATTGATTGTGTGTTTGTTTTCTTTCAGTTTGTAGCTTATGGACTTATTCTTCACAAGGGCTCTTTTTGCCGCAGCGCCTTTAATCTGCTGGATTTATTAGTCGTGTCTGTTTCTGTAATCTCTATTTCCCTTAGGTAAGTGAGCTGGGAAAATATGAGATGATTTATCAATATTTTGCAATAGCAAATGGACAGAGGAATAGGGACCTTCGAGGTAGGGCCTGAGATTGGAAGTAAAAGGTGTGGTTCCTCCTTAAAGGTTGAAGGTAAAATTTTGTTATTTTTTTGTTTTCTCAGGGACTCGCAGTTTTCTGTGGTGAGAATTCTCAGGGTCCTGAGGGTCTTAAGACCTTTGAGGGCAATCAACAGAGCCAAGGGTCTAAAGGTAAGAGACCACCACCTTGACAGTGTGAAACTTTCTGCGATAACTGCGTGACGCCAGTGCAGCTAAAATGTTGCATGACGCCAAAGCCTTGTGCAAAATTTAAGTGACAACAAAACCGCTATTATAGGTTGCGTGACGTTTCTCCTGCTCCGAAAGGTTGTTAAATGACACAGAACTCTCGTACAGATATCGCTTGGGAGAACTGCGTGTTTAACGTTTTTGTAGCAGTAAAGCGCCTCGAGAAGATGGTAAACCATTTTCTCACTAACCAGGATGTTAGACATCCTTTTTTCTTAAGCTTTCCAGTGCAATGTATTTGCGTTGTTTGTCTTCATCTTTGCAATTCTTTTGTTTATACAGCACGTGGTGCAGTGCGTTTTTGTTGCCGTGAAAACCATCTGGAACATCATGCTTGTAACGATGCTATTCAACTTTTTGTTTGCTGTCATTGGAGTACAGTTGTGGAAGGTAAGAGCCCGTGGTATGTGATATACCACAGGGCACCTTTACGGTGGTAGAACACTGTCGTGTATCATTGGCCCAAAAAAGTCACCTTTCAGATGTATATGTGGGGCAATGTTTATGCCATAATCCGCAATAAACAAAAACGAGTGGTCTTCAAGTTCTTCCAAGCTCATTTTAATGTTGAGAGTAATCTGTCGTTTGCTTTGCATTAGTGTTTGTGAGTAGACTGTAAAAAAGCAAACAAACAAAACATAACAATAACATGAAAGAAAACACTAATCTGGAAGTAAAGGATTTAAAAAAGGTTTTCCTGTCTTTCATCAGGGAACATTCTTTTATTGCACTGACCCGGAGAAGCGATCTGAAGAAGAATGCCGGTAAGTTACAGCTTACTTACTAAACTTCCCAGACGTTCAGTTAAGCAACGGACTTAGCTCTTTACCTCTCAGTTACTGGCGAACATGTTTAAAATAAAAGCCGATAACATGCTTGATAATGTTTTAAATCAGTAACACTTCAGAAAAGTCCTACTTACAATTCATTTGTCACACTAAAGAATTTTGTCCACACACACCCCTCAAGGTTTGCCTATGCTATATTGAAAACAACAACCTCAACAACTGAATTTTTTTTATTTTATTAAAAAATCTAAAGACAATCACGTGGCATAATTGTACAATTCAACCATCAAATCTCAAACCAACTTGACTCTTGAGATCCTTCACTCAAATTATCGAAACATCAGTCACAGGCCATGGGAATGTTTGTACTATAAATTCATTTTAAGCCAGTTTATTTTTTATTCTTTCAGGGGAACTTTTGTGGAGTTTAAAGGGCCTGGACTGACAAATCCTGTGGTAAGGCTGCTAAGAAACCTTTTAGTCACGCACTAGTAAACTGCAGGGTTTTCTCTAGAGCGCGGCTTTGCGGGATTTTCGCAATTTGAAAAAAAAAAATGCCGCGTAAAATTTACGTTGGCGTGTCAAATGGGGCACAAAAAATTTTGTCAAGGATAAGTACTAAATTTCTGAAATAAGGTATTCGAAAACATCACTGACGATAAGATTGATGTGAACGCCGCTTTATACTTCAAAATTTACAGCCTCTTACTGTCTCAATTGAACTTCTCTTCTTCGTTTGTTGCACATTCCTGTGTTTATTTTCGTGACCTGCCGTGAAGATTAGCTGAAGTTCACGAGTTCTTCGGTATTCCCAAGAGAGAAACTTCGCTGTATTATCGGGCTATGTCGAAGACACTTTCAAAATTGTGTCGTTTATCACTGATTCCACGCTTAGTGATATTCAATATGTTGTCGTATAATTTAAGAGAAATTGCGTTAGATCACAGCGAACAGCGGTGTGTTCTTAGAATAGGTTTTTGTCAGGAGCATATCGTGATTATAGTTGTGTTGATTGTGAAGCATACACAGTCGATAAGAAAAGTCGATTCCCGGTTTTGATTGCATAAAAATCTTGTATGGTGCAATGTTTGATCTTGGTGATGAGGCTGAGAGTGGAATTCTGTGTTGGAACATTTAATTCACCTTTTGCGTCTTCTGTCCACTGGCGATTGTTATTAAAGAGATACATAGAAAAGATTGTTTTAACAAGAGCAAACAGGAAACGCGGAAGGAATAATTTGTCTTTTTAAGAAGAGACCAAAAAGGACATTTTGTTCCACTATTTTGATGTAATACGAAGACGCATGTCCAGTGTGCTACTGGAGGGTTAACGGTTTCGGGAACCTAAAGACTGGCTGAAGTGCAGTTGAAAGGCTTTGAGACAGTTAAGAAACACGAGGACACTATATGATGTGGTATGTACACTTAATTGGCAATTTATTGACATTTTTAGTTTCCTGACTGAACTAGCGATCAATTTCCATACAAAGCCTGATATTTTCTTACTAAGGTGGTCTGCTCCTGAGCCTGGGTACCCTGTGCAACAACCATGAAATCTCGTCCGTGGGACGGTTATTTTATGTTGTTGTAAATCGTACTGAGTGTTTTTTTGTCGCAAAAGAATGTTACAAAAACCAACTTTCGATGAGTCGTTAAGCTCCAAAGGCGTGTCCTCCATCAGTGACACACTGATTCTCTCTGCTCACTCAAGATTTTCTCTTGTTAAAGGAAAACCAAAGAGAATGGAAAAGACACGACTTCAATTTTGACAATGTTGGTAACGCCATGTTGACGCTCTTCACTGTCATGACATTCGAGGGCTGGCCAGGGTAAGTGAACCTGCGTTGTTTGCATTTAGTTTTATCCTTATATGATTGACGCAGTTTTTTATTGTAAGGAGGGGAGGGGGGGGGGGGGAGTCAGTGCAACCAAAACCAATGTGATTTCAATGGCCAATCACAAGAAACGCTAAGAACCCAATAACCAATCAGAACGCAAAACACAAACATGCAACCGGTTTCAAGTGCGGGAAAACGCGTGCGACAAAGACACAAGTGGTTTTGGTTCTACTTTTATTTTGTTGAGGTAGTGGTACAAGTCTTGTAATCGATTACAAGGCGTAGTAAAGGGAACCCAGAGCAAATGCGAATTACGGCACAACCTGGCACATAAGTGCTCACAGTTTACCAGTTTTAATAGGTTTGGTACCAGAGGTAATTCTTATAAGAGTTTGTATGACACACCGATTCAGGTACTTGTTTACATTACACATGTAGCGACAACAAAACCTGTTTAGTATAAAGTGTTCCGCTTTCATACCGGGGCGGCACTAAGGCGCTGCAGGACAAAACTATTCCAGAAATTAGGTCATCATTTGTGAACGAAAGGCCTAACTGTTATGCTTTTTATGCCGGTACAGTTGTGGCGGTACATACTGAGGGTAGCCTAAAAGCACCTGCTTGTTTATTGTTCTGTAGTATCTTGGAAAATTCTATTGACTCAACTGTGGTGGACGAAGGGCCTTTCCAAAATAACCGCCCCTGGGTCGCCATCTACTACATCATCTACATCATCATCATTGCCTTTTTCATGGTGAACATCTTCGTGGGTTTTGTGATCGTCACCTTTCAAAGCGAAGGCGAGGAGGAGTTTAAGGGATGTGAACTGGACAAGAACCAGGTGGGCAAATGATTCTTATCCTCAGGCGGATTGGGTGAGCACTGAGTTTGTGTTTAAACCATATTAGTATAATTTTTAATGCTACATCGCCATCATGATCCATCGGCTCGGTAAATATTCGCCAATATTCACTTTGCCTTCGGCGAATAATTTTTAAATACACTGATGCACCGACAGTTTACGCTAGCACAGTTCGACAATTCGAGCATGCATTTTTTTCTCGATTTGTGATTTTATATGCTTTGTTCGCAAACAATTCATATCGCTAAAATTTCACGGAAGATGTAGTTTTCTATACTGAAATATCCGCAAAGGGTCTTAGTCCCCGTATAAATATCCTTACAGTATTAAATCCGAAAGAGATGACTTTTTGATGCCAAACTACAGTCAAACCTCTCTACAACGGCCACCCAGGGGGATCACCCAGGGGGATCACCCAGGGGGATCACCCAGGGGGGTCACCCAGGGGACAGAGTTTACTGGCCGCTGTAGAGAGGTGGCCGTTATAGGGAGGAAGGGATGTAATATGACACCACTCGAGAATTCATTTAACAGTCGTGATATTATTCTAATTGCTTGTATCTAACCTTAAAATAATCAGTGTTATTAGTCAATGACATTGCAACTCCAAAGAAGTGCGAAAGGTCTTAAGCGAAAATGTCGAGAAAACAAAGCCAATAATTGAAATAATTCCTTCTTTTCTGAGAGTGAACCTGAGCCCGTGTCGACTATGTACGTCGTCCGTCTGGGCGCTTGCCCCTTTCTTTGTGGAAATAAAAGCACAAGTACAATACAAACAACTCAATTAGTGTTAACAAAGTTTGCACTGTACTAAATTTTCGGATCACGTTAGATTATATCCCTTGCCTTATTTAACAAAGTCGAGTAAACCATTCAACTTCCAGTTGTTTACGTCACCCCTAATCACGCCAATTACGTAGTGAGAGTTATAACTTTCTGGCTGAATAGTACATTGGGGGATAATTGCTCCTGCCTGAATTATTCATTTGTCGCCGAAAATTTTACATGTTGGCGTCAGAGGTTCGTGTGGCAGTTCAATTTTCTAGCATTTTCTTATCATGTGGATTATTTTCTGATGCACCACTTGCCTGAAGGGATTTGTTTATTAAGTATAACACAATTTATTGGATTTCTCTCCCTTTTTCCCACCAGCGCCAGTGTATCGAGTTTGCTCTTAAAGCCAAACCATTACGACGCTACATTCCTAACAATCGCCTCCAGTTCCATATATGGCGTGTAGTAACGTCACAGGCGTTTGAGTACCTGATCTTCGCATTTATTGTATGCAATACTGTGGTGTTAATGATGCAGGTAAGACTCACTGGCCCACTTCTAAGGACTTGACGAGACGTTATGCGTCACGCATGTCACAATTAGTTTCTATACTAATTTTTATGTGGCCAAGTGAAGCTAAATTTCTCCAGTTTTTCACTTGATTTCGCCAGTCGAGCTGGGAAAATATGTCCCAAATGTGACGCGATTGTTAGTAAACTATGCGTTAAAAAGATGGAGACTTCTTATTTAGAAAAGGGGCTCTGTTTTGTTTTGCTTTCTCTAAGTTCTGACAGTTCTGAAAGTAGTATAATGGACTTAAACTATGCACCAGAGTTCTGGATGGAGAGGAAAGGGGCTCTTAACGACACACTGAAGCGTTCTCAATAGTATTGAGCATGAGATTATTGTGATGAAAAAGCATAGGATATGGTTTTAGTTATTTCTTTTTAACTTATAATCATATCGCCGTGATAAATTAGTTATTTTTAATGCGAGATTGTAATGTGCATATGATTATATTCATAGAATATGCGCACTATAAGTGTTAATTATGATTATTATTATTATTATTATTATCATTATTATTATTATTATTAATTATTATTATTATTATTATTATTATAATTATTATTATATTCTTGTGGCTCATATTTGTTCTGTTGTTATTTTCTTTTTATTTTTGTCAGTATTATGAGGAACCTAAACTATATACCCGTGTGTTGGATGGATTCAATATCGGATTCACGGCAGTGTTTCTTCTGGAGTGTATACTTAAGCTTTTAGCTTTTAAACCAAAGGTAAGAATCATTTGTCATCGTTCATGATGAGGAGTTGCAGGGTTTGAAATTTTGGACTAAATTTAAGGTGTTGAATGTCCCGATGTAATACTCTCTCGAGTGTTTGATAGTTATTCTCAAACAAATCCCTGAATAACGAGAAGACTAAGGAACAAAGTCCTCAAAATTTGCAACCAAATCCTTATAGTGTAGTCGCCTGACCGGGATTCTAAACCTCCGTAACGCTTGTGATTTTCTTGTTTGAAACTGGTGAATTAGTAAGGAGATGGAGACCGAACCACTCTAGAAATTAAAGAAACTCTGGAGAGAAAGCAAAGTCGTTGCTTACGCCTACAGAACACTCGCCCAAAAGCTTTTCTGTGAACACAGAGAAACCAGGTCTCAACTGCTTCAACAAACATTTTGTTTTCCTTCCTTTTAGAACTATTTCATAGACAGATGGAATCTGTTCGACTTCATCATAGTGGTCGGCAGTATTATTGACATTACTATGAACGAGGTTTCGGTGAGTACCCTAAAATACACAACGCACTGGCATGTCCCTAGTGACAAATACATTTCCCAGAGAATACTCCGCAGAATTTTGGGTTGTGATGCAGATGTCTGTCCGTTTTTCAAAGCATACCAATTTCTAAAACATGCGATCGCTAGTTTATATCTGCCTAGTTCCCGTCATGCGTCTGGGCTCATGACAGCTGGGTTATTCATTCTCTTCTTTCCTTACCCTTTTATTTACAGCGGTCAAACGTTGTGGCGTTTGCGCAGTCTACGCCAAAATATTCCGGTGACAACACATGTAGGAATTCTCCCTGTACAACACAGAAGATAAGGCTCTTACCAAAATCTCAGCAGAAGCTTTTTATGTTGAATTTCAGCACAGAACGTACCAACAGGTTTTGTCGCCTTAAATTTCGGTTTGGCACTTTATTTCTCGTAGTTTTCTTTTTCAGACAAACTTTAAGGTACACTCCGATAGAGTCTGATAAAGTCTGCCTTAAGTGTGGTTAAGATTAAAAAAAAAAAAGGATTTTCTGATCTCAAAGCAATGAAAACTAGACGTTTTGTTTAGGTTTGCGTTTGATCGCTGTGTGACCTATATAGCCAGTACAAAGCTGTTACCCGGTTCCTGGATACAGTTACCAACTCCATAGTGCTTTTACGTAATGTTTGATACAACGTTTTTACTTTGACAGTACAGGCTGCCTGACGATGCTGGTTGCATTGTGTCCATAAGGACATTTTTCTGAAATTTTCACGATGCATAAAACATTCATCCAGCTCATTTTAAAGTTATTCATTGCTTGGTAATTCACTTAAACATTCGAACGCTGAAAATAAATTGCGCTATCTTGTTCGCTGCTTGAGAAAATTGTTGTCAAAACGACCTAAATTTCGTGAATCAATTAAGTCATCACACAAATTGTACGAACAGAGATAACCAGAAAAAGAGCAACCCTTAAAAATTTATTTAAAAAGTGCGTTAACTTAATTAAACTTAACGTAGTTATTTAGTTTTTGGTGATATAATTTAAACCATTCATTCCTGTTATTGACTGACACACCACTAGTGCAACGCAACTTCTTTGTTATTTTGTTTCTTTCATCATCACCATCTTCGTTTTTCACACAAATTAGAGGAGGTCGCTGGTTCAGTTCACCCCGGGGCTGTAGCAAGGTTTTTGTTTAACGTTGTGTTTTTTGGAACTGCGGCCTGAAGCATGAACCAATGAAGAGCGTCACTAATGTTGTACGTGATGGTGGT
Organism: Siderastrea siderea; assembly: GCA_964030785.1. NCBI lineage: Eukaryota > Metazoa > Cnidaria > Anthozoa > Scleractinia > Rhizangiidae > Siderastrea > Siderastrea siderea. Next base: position 63,016 of record OZ034977.1, read on the forward strand.
GCATTTCAGATCATAAAAACATTTTGTCGCCCGTCGGTGTGGTCGCATTAGCTGATGGGGTAAAGAAAGACAATTTGATTTAACTGAGTGTATTGGCCGTGACATTAGCACGTTCGCATCGAAGAAAGGCCGACTGCGTAAAAGGGGCTCTGTCACCTACTTTCACTGGATTACTTTAAAAAGCTAAAAAACTTATGGTAGTCAGAGGAACCCAAAAGAACTGGTTCAGTTTCGTTTAAAATTACTGTACCAGTTCTCTAAAACTATAATTAAGTTTCTTTGGCTGCAGATCGCTAGGATAGAAGTGGATTGCAACTTGAAAACACTTAGGCTAATGTTTTCAAGATTGTCCTTTGTTTCTTGGAAAAATCGCCAGAAACTGAAATAGTTTGTCCTCCCTTTGAGAAAATCGTTCGATTTCTTCACTTGATGTTTTAACAGCATCTTCGTGTACGAGAAAATATATTTAACGTGAATTTCAGCGTACTTTTCTCCCAAACACGTGAGCGGTAATGTTCCTGCATGCGGTGCATGATTCCAGCCATCGACCTTCCGATTTTCAATTCGACACGCTAGACACTAGTTCAACCTATTTTCAAAGTTAGTTATTTTTAATTTAAAGCTTAAAAAAGGTAAATGCTTGCTTAATCATGTTAAGGGGGAAGAACGCTTTACTTTTTAGGATGTTTTCCGAAGACATCGCGGTATTTCGGAGCTGGAATTAGCAATGGAGAGTAGCTCCGACGGACGAGTTCAAAGAATTGTAAGACGATAAACCATCATACCATTCCTTATTATTTTATTTTAAAACACATATTCTTAAAACACATCTTAAAATACATCTCTGAACATTAAAACTTGAAGTTATAAAGATGTAAACTAAACCTTAAGGAAAGAGATTAAAATTTGAGTGTAAATAAAATGGTAGAATCAAACAAAGGCAAACGAACAAGGTTTAAAGAATAACAACTAAACGCAAACGTCAATTTGCTGTCATGCATTGAACAAACCACAGTAATGCACCTGTAAATGTTGATGTGAGATGATTTAAACCATCAGTGAGCAGTAAAAAATTTGCATACTAGTAGCTCATTAAAATCTCACGAGGTAGCACACATGAGCACTTATTTTCACCTGAATACTGCCGCATCTTGGTTGATTTTACTCATATTTGTTGATTTGACTTTTCTTCACCGAGTCAGACTTCGAGTCTTGTAATACGACTTTAAAGTTAGTTTGACTCTGTGTTTGAACTACTGAAGTGTGACTGTCCAAATGGAAGCTGTTAAGCTGTTACTGTTTATTATGTTGCACAACGTGGCTCTAAATTTTGAGTCTGTGGATAAAATAGAGAAGTTTGATTTCACCTTTAAAATGGCAGCAAATGAACAAAATTGTGCAACTTTTTTGAGAGCAAGTTTGAAGGGTTTGTACTGTGGCATAAATGGGTTCTTACTCGTGTTCATCATTTTTGTTGTTTAACTATTATTTCTTTAGAGTGAGCAGATGTTTGCGTTTGGATTTTTCCGTTTGTTTCGTGCCTTGCGTCTGGTGAAGTTACTCAACCAGGGGTCTGGGATCAAGACTCTTCTGTGGACCTTTATCAAGTCGTTTCAGGTGAGTTTCACTGACATTGCACCTGACTTGGCACCAGTCCTTCAACATATGAAAAATGTCTTATAATTTGACATCAAAGAAGACTGGCGATGAGTCCTCTTCAATCAAAGGTTTCTTTCTTGGTATAGTAAATGTGGTGTGACGTTCAAGGGTTTTTGCATGACACATTGGTCACGCTGCTCTTTGCCATCTGTTTCATAAATTAGCCTCGTTTCCTGTTTGGGCAGGCTCTACCGTAGGTCGCGAGGCATTAAGGGTGCATGAAATTTTCTCTGCGTTTTTATTTCATTTATTGCATTTTAGTTAGTGATGTAGTGGACGAGGTGGTGTAGTGGTTAGCGCGTTGAACTTCAGATCTGAAGGTCGGTGGTTCGACGCTCAGTCCCTCCCATCGTGTTGTTTCCTTAGACAAGGAACTTTACCCCATATTGTATCTCTCCCAGGTGTATAAATGGCTACCGGTGACATGCTGCTGGGGGTAATAGCATCCCGTCCAGGGGGAAGTAGCAATACTCTCAGTTGCTCAGTCATGCTACAGAAACCGGGTTGAGCTCCGTCGGTGTGGACCTCCCTTGCTCGGGTGTGACTTTGCCTTACCTTTCCGTTAGTGACCGGCTCTGTCATATGTAGTGTGATATTTAGGGTATTACTGCAGGACATATTCGTCACAGGGCGTTTCGACGTGTGCTTTATTCCAGTTTTCTGTTTCTGACAGGCTCTACCATATGTAGTGTGATATCCAGGGTATTGCTGCATGACATATTCGTGACAGGGCGTTTCGACGTGTGCTTTATTCCAGTTTTCTGTTTCTGACAGGCTCTGTCATATGTAGTGTGATATTTAGGGTATTGCTGCAGGACATATTCGTCACAGGGCGTTTCGACGTGTGCTTTATTCCAGTTTTCTGTTTCTGACAGGCTCTACCATATGTAGTGTGATATCCAGGGTATTGCTGCATGACATATTCGTGACAGGGCGTTTCGACGTGTGCTTTATTCCAGTTTTCTGTTTCTGACCGGCTCTACCATAATTTATGTAGTGTGATATCCAGGGTATTGCTGCATGACATCTTCGTTACAGGGCGTTTCCTGCTGTGCCTTATTCCAGTTTTCTTTTTCTGGCAGGCTTTACCGTATGTAGCTCTTCTCATTGTCATGATGTTCTTTATTTATGCTGTAATTGGAATGCAGGTAAGATGTGTTTGATTGTGAATTGCATTTCAGTTTTTCATTGAACACCCTTTGGTCATGGTTGAAGTGCATGTTTAAGGGAAGTGTCCTTTTGAGGACTGTAGAGTGTTTCCTTCGGTTATTAAAGATTATAGCCAATCAGAGCAAACTGGGTTTTAGCTTCAGGAGCGAAAAGAGAAGTGGTCTAGCGATTAGGGCGCTGGACTTGTAATCTGCAGTTTTCGGCTTCAAGGATCGTTCACTTGGCACAGAATATACATTTTTTGCTTCTAATTCGGATTGTTTCTTTGGTTTTAGATTTTGACAGCTGTTAAGCTAACATTTTTGTATTTTACAGATGTTTGGTCGTATTGCTCTTGACTCGGACACGGAAATAAACAGAAATAACAACTTTCAGACCTTTCCCCAGTCTCTTATGGTGCTTTTCAGGTAAAGAAAAAGTTGTTCTACGTAGTTTCTTTGTCGTGATAAATTTTTGCGATTTGACTACTATGATAGATTCCAACTCTCTCAGAGGACTTCCCACACGGAAAAAAAAAACTCTTTGTTGTTGTTGCTGTTTTCGCTGCTGCTGCTGTTTTGTTTTTTGTTTGTTTGTTTGTATTTTTTTCATCCGTTCATCCAAAAAGTACTGGAATGATGTACTTAGATGCTGAATCAATTTACACGTATTTCTATTTAAATGTACAAATAAACTGAATTGTAACTCAAACACTTACAACTGTTACGAGTAAGAATTAATACTTTTTGAACAACTTTCCAGTGGATTCACTTGCCTTTGTAGGATTCTTTTTCGTAACTTTTTTTAATTTTATTTTACATGTACAAAACAGACAACAGATACACATGACAAAGACTGCACAACACACTCAATGAAGACACTAAATTTACATTTGCAAACTAACATAGTTAATGAAAAAAAAAATTCACAAACTGTTATGAAAGTCTGGAAGCTTCCTATTTCTTAAAACAATAAGCTTTTCAGTTTCTTGTTCAGCTTCAACCTTGTGCACGAAAGATTTGTTTTTGCAACACTCCTAAGTCGAGTCAAAAAATTCAGTTGAGAGATCGCTCCTATAAAAATGCCAACTTAAATATCTTTTGAAAACAAACTCAACATCTCATCACAACGATCAGACCACCATCTATCTCAAATAGCTTGCACGTATGAACAGTTAAGGAAAAGGTGATGCAAATGTTCTTATAAATTCTACAAAAGGACATCTTGTCTGACACTGTTTTGCCTTTCTAAAATAATTTTTTTTCTTGTAAATGGAATGTAATTTAGTATTCACCTGCAACAATAAAGGGATCGAAAATACTTCGTATAACGTGTTTTGAAAGATAAAATACGGTTGTCAACGTTTTGGAGCTTTAAGAAGTCTTAGCTCTATTTGTTCTTAGCAATGAGTACAACTCCTTGCATTTACTTGAGCTCTCATCGAGTTGGCCGCTCACGTAAGATGGTCGCCTGCGGGATAGGTTACTCAGAGACCCCCCCCCCTCCCCTCCCCTTCCCCTCCCCCCCCCTCTCTCTCGATCTCGCCCAAAAACAACTTCTCTCCATAGAAAAGCCTTTCGGAACAAAAATGAACCCGGGGCATTTTGTGAGTAATACTAGAACAACTTAGCCGTTTTACGTTTTCTTTGATTGCGAGGAATCCATCGATTCACAAATTGCAGAGCATTTCAATGTTCTCTGTTTTTTCTTCCATTGTTTAGATCAGCTACGGGAGAAAACTGGCAACTAATCATGTTGGCGTGCTCAAATCGGGATGATGTGAAGTGTGATCCCGGGGCAGTCCCGCAAGAACCCTCGGGTCTCTGCGGCTCCGACTTTGCTTACTTCTATTTTGTGTCATTTTATTCCATCTGCTCCTTCTTGGTAAGAAAGCTCTAAATTTATGTAGATTAAATGCTAGCTTTAAAAAAATTAACCGAACTATTGAAGGGCACGTAACTGTTCACTGATTTTGCTGTATAAGGTGGTTCGAACTTTTGCGTGGACAAAATTCTTGAGTGTATAGCGGTGCTTTTGTATGATGCTGTTAGTTTTTATCTATGGTAATTAAGTTTTCCTTGTTTCAGATTATAAACTTGTTCGTCGCTGTGATCATGGACAATTTTGATTATCTGACGCGCGATTGGTCAATTCTTGGGCCCCATCATCTGGACGAGTACGTGAGGGTCTGGTCCGAGTACGACCCTGAGGCTCGAGGCTGTATTAAACACGTGGATGTGGTGACTGTACTCAAGAGAATTGCGCCTCCGCTTGGATTTGGGAAGTTCTGCCCACATAGAGAAGCATGCAAGGTAAGCCTTTCGAATTTCTATGACGTCAGGTATGGATTAACACCAGAGGGATGGAGGGAGCGATGCATCAGTGTTCAGGCCCCCTTGAGCGAAGGCGGGAACGCGACTGAGCCTAAACTATGTTAATACTTTTGTAATCTGAAATTTTGTATTCTGTAATATGATATTTGTATGTAAATTTATGTTAAACAGAGCCCCATTCAAACCAGCCTCGCTGAACTGGGCACCTCTGTCTAAATATTGTTGAAATAAGGAAATAAACGAGCTTACGGGTTCTTTAATTACCTGAAAATGCTTACAGCTGCTTTGTCGGAGGTAGGTCATTACCTGTTCTTTCTAATGCTCGGCCCAGTTAGAGGAAACTGCTCCAATCCATTCTGAGAAGTTCAGGGGATTTGTAAGGGCAATACTGTGGACGTAGCGGGTGGTTAATTCCCTAACGCAATTGAACTTTATCCTAAACTCGTTAGATATTACTTCAGAACATTTTTGTTTTGCTGAGGATGTCTTTGTTACTTCTTTGTGTTGCTCTACCTTTTTTCTACAGCGTCTGGTAACCATGAACATGCCTCTCACCAAGGATGGAATGGTGGACTTCAATGCTACGCTTTTTGGACTTGTTCGATCTTCTCTCAACATTAAAAAACCAGAAGGTAAATAACATGAAATAATTCTGGAGTTCCAGCCCTCTCGTGGAATAAAATCGTTTTGAATTCTCAAAGCTGGACGCGCCCCACCTCTTTAGTTGTAAATATGTTGAAATGCTAGATAATTTTTGAGCGTTAGGTATCACACATAAAACGTTTGAACTAACATGTGGTCTCTGGTGGTTTGCAAAGTCGCCCATTCGTAATTGTGAATTATTTTAGCGATCCTCTTTGTTGAACGTGAGCAAGTAACGTATTTGTTAATCTCAAAAATATGGGCCTTCAGATCAGAGGACGAGCACGAGACTGAGAACGAGTAAGTCTTTAAACCGAGTGCTAAGTGCATAAGTATATCGTGTAACACCATTCGTTCTTACATTCCCCGTCTTTACTGGTCTGCAACACGAAGGAGGGATACCTCTGGGAACGTGACAGGTGTTTGAAATTCGAAAGCCGTGTTCGAACTCAATCTCGTACTCTTTGTCCAATGTAAAGATAACTAATGTTGAATAATATCGAATTTCGTTTCGGTCATTCCAGAATTTAGCGAAAATTTCATTTCTAATAGCCTTTGCTTCCTGCGACTTGTCTCGCTACAGCTAAAAGCGGCACAACACGAGTTTCAAAATGCGGAGCTTGCGTTCTTGCCCTGACATGGTATGATTCTTGTTTTTGTAGGAAAAGGCTCAATAGACAAAGCTAACGAAGAAGTGCGGAATATCATTCTTCGCATCTGGCCCAAGACGTCAATGCAACTCTTAGATAAAGTAGTACAACCTCCAGGAGCGCGTGAGTACCTGACTTTCTTCCCTGACAAAGCGATGGGGGCGGGGTGAGGGTAACTTCTTTTAGGTTTACGGATGGGGGGGGGGGGGGGGGGGGGGGAGAAGGAGGCTTATCGCACCCTACTTTTGACAAGTATGTGTGGTTTTCTGTACCCTAATTCAGACCCCTTTGGCAATGGTCTCCATTCGCGCTTAATCTGTTTGAATTTTTCAAATCCATTTATTTTACTAATTGAAAACCAACAGAGCGTTACGTGTCTTCATATTTACAGACGATGCAAGAATTAGATGTTTACAAGGTTCTTACAGACTTTTTGGGTGTTGTCATCGTTGTGTGACGAAAAATCATACCTGTGTTTATAGAGCCTTTTATGAGCCGGATTGTATAAATGTCGACACTTGACTTGACCGAAATTAATTAGAATATGATCCGCTTTTACCCACCCGACACATGAATTAATGAATTTGTTCTTTGCCCACAGGTGATGATGTCACTGTAGGCAAGTTCTATGCCACGTACTTGATCCAAGAATACTTCCGTCGTTTTAAAGCCAGACAAAAGGCCCAGGATCAGGCTAATGACACCACTGGAGACAGTACTGTGGCCTTACAGGTGAGTCACCGTCACGCTCCTTGCAATTAAGTCACGGAAGTCCGTTCAAGGTCACGGGACCTTGGGTGAGACTGCCGCGACTCCAAATAAATATTGTGAAACCGTAGAAAAGGCAGCTGAGTCGTCCGCTCAAGACGAGAAACATGTCTAATGAAGTTTACCTTACCTTTCGTTTTTTTTTTTTGGGGGGGGGGGGGAATGAAGCGGAAAAACTCGCCTTTCACAACCATCTAAAAGAATTCAAATTAGATTAGTAAACCAGGACAGATTTCAGACTCTATTTGGCTTAACAGTTTTTTTTTTGGCATTATTGATTCATATTAGGGAAATTATTTTAACTCCCTAATTGAGCCTACGGGGAGAGTGGGTTGGGGAGGAAGAGCGGAAAGTACTGCGATGTTGTCGTTATCTTCGCTAGTAGTAGGTTTCTGTTTGAATCGCCTTCAAATTCCCAACTTGGTTTTGAAACTCCTTCCTCCGTTTCTAGGCGGGTTTACGAACTCTGCACGGGCTTGGACCACAGTTGCGCCGCGCTATTTCCGGTCAGCTGGGGAGCGACGATGATGAGCTGTTCTTAAAAGAAGACGCATCTCAAAAAGCGCAGGTAAAACAGGCTAGCTGAATAATTTACTAAGAGGTGAAAAGGTTGAAAATTTACACATTTTTGTACATGTCTACTTGAATGTGAAGACTGAAAAAACGAAGAGCACGTTTTGTCAGTACTGCTCCTTTTACATCCACAGGCTCAAACGTTATAGCACAGCATAATAAACAGCACCACAGCAAAGTACTTCTCCGAAACTTTCACTTGGATGGTTTCACTTTATTTCACCCACAGATTCAAAAGTTAAAGCAACCTTGTTTAGCACAGATAGATCTCTTAATTTAAAACTCAGAGTTGTTCATTCAGCGGCATAAGCCTTGATAAACATCACACTACAACAGAGCTGCAAAAATGCTGAACAATCCTCTTACTAAACATATGAAATAAATTCTTAGCTAATTCTTAGCAGGTACTATCACATGCAATACATCCGTCGTAATAAAAAGAGTGGTTGTATAGAGCTTGGCAGTTTCGGGGGGGGGGGGGTGGGGGGACACTTTGGGCAGGTTAACTGCGCAATACAGGAAAGAACCGCTCGGTAGCTTACACTGAGCTGACCACAGTACAGAATTTTTTCTCAGCTACAGATGTTAGAACCAAGAGGCATGACTCTTTAAAAGGATTACGTTGAGTGTTTATTGTCAATGTCTTTGTCATTTTCTTAGCACAAGGGATTCTGGGAGAGTCTTAAAAATGCAGTTACCGCGTCTCCGCGTCCCAGGTAAGCAAAACACACAGCAAATTGGTAAACCTGGCGATAACCTCGTTAATTTTCCTTGTCCTGTCGTGACCATAGCCACCCCTCAGTTGTTTATACGATTCCCCTGAAAACAACTGCGAGAACGTTATTGTAACCACCGTGCGACCACGCATCCTATTGGACAAAAGGCATTCGCTTCACCTATCACGCAATCTTTTCTTTACTGTTGTGACCGTCATGCAATATCCCTGAAGTCATAACCTAAGATTTTACATTTGAGTTTTATTCTCCGTTATTTAGCATAATTGATGCAGACAAATTTGTTGTATATTAACTTTGCTTATTTTGTTTGCAGTTTTCGTCGACCGCATTCTTTTCGCCTCTCTACTTTTCTGGGAAAGAGCGGAAGTGGCCTGGATACCAAGAAAAAGAGCTCATCAATGTCGAATCTTAGTGAAAAGATGGTAGGTGAAAAAATATCGTTCATTATTTGCGTTGTTAAGTCGTCACCTTCATCATCATCGTCATCATCGTCGTCGTCGTCTTCGTCATCATCTTACCACGAACACCACCTCTACCATCACCATCATCATCATGAAAGTGATAATGATAATTATAATGATAGTGAAATTATGAATATATGAAATTCATATATTTGAACTGTGGAGTGAAGAAATAAATGTAAAGAAGATCCTCGCAGTTATTAACGCAACTTATGCAGTTGCATATATAATTTCATATGGTTGCATATATAATTTCATCTTCATCTTTCCCGGGTATATTACGAACCAATTTAATGACCAGCTCCCAGTTGGCTTGATAGCTCAAGTGGTTAGAGCGCTGCACCGGTATCGCAGAGGTCAGGGTTCGAATCCCGGCAAGCCTGATTTTTTCAGGCTTTCTTTTCGCAACTGCATAAGTTGCGTTAATAACTGCGAGGATCTTCTTTACATTTATAATGATAGTGATAATAAGAATGTGTGGAAGAATAATAAGAATGTCTGAAGTATGGATTCAACAGTGCAGCACATCATTTGCGGTTGTAGCAAGCTTGCAGAAACAATATCATAAATTAATGACAGGCAGCCAGTGTAACTCGATGAGCACTGGTGTCACGTGATCAAACTTCTTAGTTCGAGTCACCAGACAGGCCGCAGATTTCTGAACATTTTGCAATCCGTTGATTTAGAGAGGTCGTAGAGAAGTGAATTACAATAATCCAGTCTCGAGAAACATGTTTAGATTACAACTGTAATGAAAACGATAGAATGCCAAAATATTGTAATTAACAAAATTTCACTAACCCGCCTAGTCTTGAGTTCTGATTGGACAATCCACTTCGCCTGTAGACATGGGCGATATGAATTTAGAGCAATACGTGTATATGCAGAATCTGGACTCTTTACGTGAATTGCCGACACTGTTACCATGGTTTCAGTTTTACGGCAGTCGTATGAAAGGCGTTTATAAAAAAAGAATTGGAGTAATTGAGGTAAAAACTCCGCTTTTACTAATTTTCTTTCTTTTATTATTGCAGCAAGCTACCATGTTCAGCGACCAACGATTTTTAGTTCCTAGCACATCAGCGGATGAGAATGCAAACGAAAGCGAACCCGAAAATCCTCGCATTGAACTTCCTGTAAAAGACCCAGATGATCCGGGTCCTTACCCTGCCATAAAAGGACATGCTGGCATCAAGGCCGCTTCGAGCTTGCCTTTAACAGCGGAATATACTAGACCTTATGGTCCAATAACTTACTTAAGACAGCGCAGCAGGAGTGAAACGTTAGGACTTCCGCTTCATCCTTCTTCGGGAGAGGTTTCGTACTTACGACGCGAGGTCGAGAGAGATAGGACTGAAAGTGTGAGGAGTCTTCTCGAAGACGCGCTCCTCGACGAAGGAGTATCGATTACCGTAGACGATCCGCTTGTTCGTGTTGCCGAGCAGGAAATCGCTGAAGCTTTCGACGTTTCCGAAGATGAGCTTCACGCAGCTGCGGGGAGGATTTTAGCAGAGGCTGGTGATCGGGATTCGTGCACCGACAATGAAGACCCTGGCGGCGATCGGACCGCGGCCAACAGTGACCGAAGCTCGCCAACTGTGCCACTTTGGTGGTCGGGCGATCTGCAAAGTGGACCCGATAGCGAGTTAATAATTACAGATCTGTGATGAATGTAGCTGAATAAAGACCGTGATGACGAAAGGAAATTTTACGGGCTATTGTAGGACCTACCCACGGCACGTGACCTTAACGCGGTCATGCTATTGGTTTGGAGTGTCCACGTGACAGCTCAACCCAGCTGACCTGTCAGTGGTGAATACATCGCCATGCTAGGTGTTTCAAAATATTGAAGCCAAGTCTACGCCGTTTTGACAAGCAACTTAGTGCGTTCCCTTTGCGGAACGGTTACTTTTTACAAATAATAGACCGTTTGTGGTCATGACATTGAAAGCAGAAATCAAAGTCAAAGAAATGCGGTTAATTCTTAGTATTTTACAAGGTTTTGTCTTAAAGCTAATATACTCTATTTAGAAAACGTACCTTCCTACTCGCGAGAGTTGTCTTTGTCAAAAGACACCGAAATATTTTAGGCTTTTAGATGCCTTAGTGAATTTACGTGTTTACTTAGATCCTTGTTTAGAATGCTACGATAAGGTAAAGCAACTGAAACAGTTTTCGTGTTTTTATAGAGATAGGGAAACAGGAGTGGAATTTTACGGAGACTTCCAACTTCTACGAATGTTTTTATTAGTGCTCTAAAAACGCTATGAAAATGTTTATATTTCTTTTTGGAAAATAATCCCTATAAAATTCACCATTTTTCTGTTGTGTTAAGAAACACACCGGGCTGTAAACCATTTAGATCGCGCGACTACTGAAACCAGTGAGAGTTATTTTTTAAACTGTATTTATTACATTGTTTCGCTGCAATGTCGTGAATCACTGTGATGAGGTTATTGTAGTTTTTCTGAGTTATAGTCGTTTTTGTAGCTTATGTTCGCAGCTGAGATGCTTTGTAAAAAATTGACGCAGACCAAAAATTTTATTTTGTTTACATTATTTTCAAAGCTTGGTGAAAATTGCCTTTGGATTTAAATCTCTAATAACTTCCTTTGTAGTCGCCGTGCCGAGGTGATTAAGACTATAAACTTGTCTATGTTACTCTTGTAAAATGTCTTGAAACAAATCCAAACTCTCACCAATTCGAGACGTTTTGTGCTTTACACATCACGTTATAAATTGTAAAGTGGTTCGGCTGATCATAATACAAAACTGAGCGGAAGCAAATTTCATTTCTGAATAGAACGTAACTTTTTTTCATTACAAGTTTCGACTTGATCTATGTGTGCCTTTTCGCACTAGCCTTCTTATATCACATAGCTTGTTTTAAAAATAAGTTAGAAGTACATCACCTAAAAGTGCTGCTCAGTCAGTCTGGAATGTTCTCACTTAAGATAACCAACTTAGCAGCAATTGCTTCAATATATAATTAAGCCCACTGATGTATTTTAAAGTATGGGAATATTTGTTGCCCAAAGGTGTCGAACCAGTTTAAGCTTCCATGTGTTCAGTTTTCCAGTGAAGTGCTAAAGTATACATTTTTGAAAGTTGTACACTAAATTGAACCGTTGTTGGGAAGATAATATTTTTGTAGCCGTGATATATTTATGCCCACTTGAAATTAGGAAGGTATATAGTAGATCGTAGATAAGATTTTTATTGAATTGTAGAGCAATTTTTTTACCAGTTGTGAATAAAGATTTTAATTTTTTATAAGAAAAGTTCGCGCGCCTGGAAGGCGGTATATAATGAAAATGCTGAAAAATATGAGAATTAATCTGCAATAAAGAATATTTTGTATGAACAGTTGTTATTATGTTTGCGTGATGATAGGTATTTAGCAACAACAGATTTTGTATGCACGCTATACCCACGCGTTCACAAAACCACCACAGCCAGGAATGTGGCCTTTTGCTATTGTACGTTCTAGCCTCTCGTCAGCGAAGAACGGGCCCAACCGGTAACTGCGAGACAAGCGCCAATTAGGAATTTGGTTGAGCCTTACCCCACTAGAAAAAATCCAACGTTTAAATTGACCCTAAGGAGAGCTCAAGGAGCAGTTCACAGAGTTGAAAATCACTTTTTAAGTTGAGTAATGTCAGCACAAGCTAGGCAAAAGGTCGTCGAGACAGGTCTCTGCGATAAGTCGCCTTGTGTTCACTGCTTGGAGACCTCTAGCACAGGCGGCATCGTACACCAAGCCAAGCGCATACCCTTACTCAAATTTCCCAAAAAGTCCTTTGCGTAGTTTGTTGGCGCAAGCGAACCTCTTTGCAATCTTAACAGTTCAGTGTGTCCGTAATCGATTTGTGACAATGTCTATTAAGGCAGTTGTTCAGACGATCCTGCTTCATGGTGCTTCTTGGATAGTTCTTGGGTCGTCAGAGGACAGAAAATGTACGCTCTGAAGTCGCCGATTGCACAGGTTATGTCAAATGCAAATCGCTTCTGTCTAGTTTAGTGGAAAAATCCAGCAGTTGATTGGCTTCTCGAACACAGGCCGGAGTTGTTAAAAGCGCGATTCTGTTAAAAGCACGATTCTGATGAAACGATCTGTGAAAAGATCATGAGACTGAATATTTTGCCCAACCAATTTTATGCTGCGCTAGCAATATTTTCGACACCGAAACGTTGGGCGGGGGGGGGGGGGGGGGGGAGCTGAGCTACCCAATTTTCGTTTGGGGGGCTATAGCCCCCCTGCTCCGCCGCCTCTGTTCATCCGAGACAAGACGCTGCTTTGTTGGTGTACAAAGCAGGGAATCCTAGATTATGATGAGGGTACCTGGGAACAAGAAAAAGCAACGCTTTCCCATTGTTTCTTTGTTTTTTTAATTTTTGTCATTTTGTCCCCTGAAACCTTGCAAATCTGTGGGCAATACCCCACAAAAAAGCCACTCTAGCATACACACTCCCGTGTACCCGTAACTGCTCATGAATTGCGCATGTCCGCGTTATTCGCCCTGCCTCCTATAGAAAGGCTCTCTGGTCCTTCTGTTGTCATAATTTATGGAAAGATAAACCAGTCAGAATCACGCGACAGTATTGGAGACGGTGTTTGAACATTTACAAAGCTCAAAATGAGAAGGTAACGCCCTAAGGAACATTCGAGTGGACATTTGTGCGCTTAAAACGAGGAAATAATGATAACAGTTTTTCCGTTCGCATCCCCCTCCCCCTCCCCCCCCCCCGCAATGTAAGTAGTTTAGTCTCTATGCTGCATAGGATGTCTTGAACGACTGGGGGACAATTTGAACAGATAGCGGCCAAGTTCCGGCCCTAATAGCTTGAAAGTTGACAAGTTTTCGGGATCCGCGATGTGAACACTCAACTTTTAGTTGTTTAAAATCTGATTCAGACTTAGTACAGGTACTGAGATGCTGATTAAGTTTTTGTTACAATTTTCAACTTGAGAAAAAAAAATACCGCAGAGTTCATAAGCAAGATGTCAAGCAGGTAACTGGAACCTAAAAATTGGAAAAAGGTAGGAAAAAGCATGAAAAATTGGATAAAAATAGGTTTTTTCATGAGTTGGCAACACAGCGTATCAGCTCCTACACATTCGTACCGTTTCCAATACCATCAGTTCACTCAACAACCTAATTGCATCTCACTACCTGGCATGTTTTCCCAGATGACTTCTTAAAAAGCTGGTCATAATAAGCTATGCAAGCAATATTTCACACATTTTGTCATGTGAGGTGTGGACCTGTGGAGAGCTCTTTTAAAAGAAAAAAAGGAAGGGGCGACACATTGCTGATGAATTTTAACTGCACTTTTATTCTTTTTTCTTTTCTTTGTTGCTGAGTTTTGTTCCCTCTCCCGTGTAGCTTGCAAATTTTGGATCTGTACTGGCATCCTTACTAAGGTCCTTCAAGCTCTAGAAAATGACTGTCCTTTAATCAACTAACTGTATGAGAGGAAAATACTCATTAAACCGTTAAGATTGGGAATAGATAGCGTAGTTATGCAAGACGATTTTATCACGAATAGCTGACAACGTGGCTTACGCAATACTAGGTATGCGTTGTAACGTACGGGGGGCGGGGGGGGGGGGCTTGGTGTGTGGTAATTTTGCACCGCGTGTAGCGTCCGACACAGCGCCCGTTACAATTCATTGTTCATCACGAACAAAAAAAGGAGGTTTTTTAAAAAAAAGAGAGCGCAGAAAATTGGAATAACTAAAAAATATGAAAAATAGGAAGAATTCTAACTTGACACCCTGTACAAGTTTTAGAGAAGCAAGCCAACATCAGATGTCATTTTGTTCCTTGAAGTTCTTTTTAAAGAAAGGAACAAAACTGACATGCACTCTTAACTTAAGACTATTCATGGGTAGAAATATGACAATACATCAAATTTTATTAAGTTTTATTTCACTTCCTTAACCAAGAAGTTAAATATCTGTAACTATAGTTTCTTTACTTGAGTGTACAAAATATGAAAGAAACCGTTTTCTTTAGAAGAGGCATTTGCAAAACCAAATGCTAAGGATGGGATTCACTTTTTACAAACTTGTAAGGTAATTTTAGTCTTCCAAGTAGTTGAAAGTAAAGAAATTCAGCATTCTCTATTGTCTCTATGCTATATGAACCTACAGGATTAAGGTTAAAGAAGCTTTGTTTGAATTCCAAATATCTAGCTTGGAAATGTTAAGCTATCAGAGAAACATGATGCAGCTTCAAATAAAATGAACAAATAAAAAGAGTATTAAGTGCCTAGTCAATTTGCAGAATCCATCAATGAAATTCTATATTGAACATTAGACAAATTTCAAACTAATCAGAGCTCTGTATGTTCTTTTTTAAGTTGTTCAATTCTCTTTATGAAGTCTGATTTCTCTAAACATCCCACACATTCTTCGTCCCAGTCACTCAATATCTTCTTCAGCTGTTTAACTCGGAGTTTCTTCAGGTCAACATTATTGAGATCAATCTGTTTGTCTGCAAACAACAGCAAAAGGTATGCATTAGTTCAAAACCAAGGAACTTTCCAGCTTACAATCTTGTTTAAAATCTTAATTAAAATTCCTGGAGATTATGACAGAGCCCGCACAGATAATGCGCCAGCAGAGCACCATTGCTAAGCAAATTTGGTAACCTATCGACCCGAGAAATTTTGGTTGTGACGTCAGTGTACATGCCCCGCCCACCTGTAAAGACTCTGTGGGAGGGGGAGGGGAGTTCCAAGACAACCCAACAGGGTGGAGAATGCCATCTTTTCTTAGTGGGAAATAGCGCGGTGCTTTGGGGCAACCGGCATTTTTCTTGGCGGGAAATTGCATGATCACCGTCGCTTTTGAAAAAGAGGTTTTTTAAAAAGCTTAGCTTGTTTAGCAAAACGATTTAATTTGACAGAAGTGAAGTTTAGAACGTGTGAAAAAAATATCAAATATCTATAAATGGAAAGCAAAAGTTCAAAAGAATACTCAGTTGTCTTTTTGGTGGAAGGCAAAAAGTTCAAGTTACTAAATTTGCCTTTGAGGACTTCATCTTTGTTGTCGGTTCTGCTGCAAACTCGGTCGGCACAACACTTGAGTTTGCAGTATTTTGCAGCAGTCCTGACCCCAAATATAGTAGAGCTAGTGCCTTCTGGTTTTTTCTGTCCACAACCATGGCTTTTGTGGCAGTATGAACACATTTTCCCAGAAAAACACCCATCTGTTTAGTCGACCGAACTGCGATCAGTATAAGTATAATAATGAACACAATCTTATGCATAGTGGCAGGTTGGTCTAGTGGTTAGAACAATCCCCTAGCATTTGGGTGGCTGGGGTTGGAATCCATAAGGGAAGGAGGGGTTTTTTTCCACTCTTTTTCTTTTCTTTCCTTTGGTCAAGCTTTGAGCTTTGGTCAAGTAAAATCCAACGACAAAATATGTAATGCTATCAAAACCAAACACTTGATTGTCCACACCACACATTTGCAAGCTTTTTGACCTGGCCTGTGGCTCCACAAACATACATTTATAAAAAAAATTCAACCAATATTTGCCCAGAAGAAAACTGTACACAACCGTCTCCACACTTACCATACTGAAGCTCACAGATCTGTGCATCACCCTTCTTTAGTTCCTCACAGATCTTCTCTGGAGGCTTGTGATAACTCAAAGGCCTGACAACTTGTTTCAGCATGCCTGTGGCTGCATCTTCAGTTCCTCCAATGTAGTAACACTGGTTGGATGAAATACAGATGATTACTTACATGGAATAACTGTATTAATTCAGTTTGTCATAGGTGTGGGTCTATAAAGACAAATTCTGAGTCCCAGATTATAGTCAAACACATAGCAGAGTGACTTGTGGACAGCCAGGTAAGCAACTGCCTATCACTTCCTGATGTGATGAACATAAAAAGTCTCCCAAACACACATACGTACAATGCAAGTCAGATAGTCAAGGAGAATTTTCATTTTAAGGATGCCTTGTTTTACCCCAAAAAAGAGCAAGTCTTGGTTTAAAGTGCTTTGGTTTGATTTAGCTTTCTTTTTGTCATACCATAATAATAATATTATTATTATTATACCTCTGTACCAATAAATATGAAACAATAATTATTATTCAATGCATAATAAAAAAGAAGCCAAAAACACAATTCAGCTGAGGAAATATAACAGCCAGCAACACTTAAATTAACAGTTATTAAATAAATTATTGTTAATTTTTGAAATAAAATAATAATGATTTCAAGGGCAGGTTTTTTGGTTTTGTTCTTTTTTTCTTTTGTCAGGTGATGCTTTTTGAAACAAAAATTAATCTACACATTCGTCTACACAGTCCTTCCATATTATGGTCACCATCAATCATGACTTTCATACTCACAAATCTGTTCTCTTTGTTCTTTGCTTTTGCACAGACAGCTCTAAACTTTTCCTCAATTTCGTCAACAGTTGATAATTTCTCACTTTCCATTTTCTTGACAAAATTTGTTAGAAACTTTATACAAACTGAAAGAGAAAAACAATAAAATGAAAAACGATTGCTGGTGAACAGAAATGCAGCCACCCCACACAGGTACTTTTCATATTGTACATGTATTTCTTAATCCACAGTGCAGTTCTTAATCCTGCAGTGTCCTACAACTAATTTTTTAAGCATTTTGAAACAGGCTAATTTAAAGAAAACTTAGTTACTTGGTTAATAAATAATTATGTTAAGTGTATAAGCATCACCACATAATTTACAAGTACATGCCACAAAAGCCAATTTTTGTTTAGGAACAGTAGTTGCTATTGGATGGTGATTGCTCAAAAAAAAAAAACTTCTCAATAAAATGGTAATATTTTCTACTGTCAAATATTTAAGAAATAGATCAAAAAAGCCAAAGGGAGCTTAGTAGGTAGTAGCAATAATATATTTTTTGAACCAGTTGTTCATTGCTTCTTAAAGGGAGCCTCTTCAAAATTGAATGGATGCCTCTTGTAATCAGCCACTCAATCATACTTCCACATATAGCACAAAGCTACTGGAGCACTGCTACTCCCCTGGGTAGGATGGTAACGTCCTACTGAGTTACTCCAGGGCAACACCCAGTTATGGACATGGATAACATTTATACAGGGAACATACATGTATGAGTACATTGTGCGATTCCAGTTACGCACCCCAAGGAGGGTCATTAGAAATTCCAAGATGAGTCGAGTCCCAAAAGCCATTTTTCTTTTGAAGAAAAACACATGTACGAAGTTAAACTGGATTTTCCAGCAAAGTGGGGGGAGGGGGGATGGTTTCTGTTAAGATAGTCTGGTCAGAGGTGGGTAAGTAATTGTGGCAGCTGGGAATGCACATATTTGTAACTGAAACCAAACACCTGGTCATGTTCCCACAAAACTACAACGCTGGATTTACTTGATGCCTATAAATACTAATTTATCTTGGCAAAAGTGTTATGGTGTCTGATAACGATGTGGTTAAAACATATTTTTTTTCACTTCCAGTGTTGGCCATTGTAAATCTATGAGTGTAACAGTTCGATCTGGGGTGTTTCAACAACATTTGCTACTTCTCCCCTAACAAATGAGAGAACCAATAATTGGTTCTCTAATTTATATGGTAAAAGCAGACCAGGATACAAAAATATGACATTAGGGTCGTATGTGCTGAAGTCATATACATTAACGACACTGTTTTCAGGCTTGTGTCTATTATTCTGGCTCTAAAATGTCTGTTCCTTACATGCAAGGGAATCTGTTTCATCGGTAATTGAAGAGCTCTTACAAACCCATACGTGTCAGATAAAAAAACTTCCGCAACTTTCAAATTTTCCACACTAACCTTCGCATTCACCTTCCTTCAGTTTGCCTTCTGCCAGCCATACGTGACAGCCGATCAGGGCGTTTAGTGCAAGGACAATAAATAACCACATGTTAAAGAAAAATGTTAGATCGGCCAAATAAAAATCTAGAATCTCTACTGTCTGTAGCTCAAAACCTTTCTCGTTTACCGGCTGATTACGCAAAATGCCAATGCTGTGGTACTAGTTGGCGGTCTCTGATTGGTCGACACTTTGTCGCGCCTGCAAATTCAAAGCCAGCAGCTTCTTACATAAAGAGCCCGCTATGAATAGATCAGCGGTATTGCTTTCAAATTTAGTCACCAGGTTTAGCGAGCGAAACAAGTCTTCTGTCTTTGTTTTTCTCGAAGTTCATGTTTATTGCTATGGAAATCATGGAATGTTGTGGTAGTTGTGGTTGTTCTAATTCTCTTTATTTTGGAACAGAATGATGGTGATAATGTTGAGAAGAAAAAAAGCTAGCAGATGAGATGTCTTTGTCATCGGTGTTGCCCGCTCTGCTGGGTGTTTGTACTCAAAAGAGCAGTAAGCAAAAGTGAGTTAAAAAATACATGAATTTACGCATGGAAGCTTCATGAAGTTACAACAGACTTAAATGTTTACACTTCTGCTGACATTCTTGGCAAAGTAATTCTTTCGTGGAAGGCAATTATTTTTTTGGTATAATTATGTTTGTTTGGAACTAGCTCGCAAACGTTCTCATATTCAACCATTTTGCGTGAGCATAAAGGATTGGCCCCATTTTTAGCTTGAATGTCTGTTTTTGTGGTTTGAACAACTTCATGAAGCTTAATTAATTAGTGATGGAAAAATCTATCGTTGGTTCCTCGATTTGGAATCGAGTAGGAGAAAAATTAACTTGTTAAGCGTTATAGAGCTCTGTTTGCCTTTTTAACTTTTATTTAAAATAAATTTATGTTTATTTTATACCTGCAGCTCAATCGACCCACCATACTTTAATTTATGTAAGCTGTGGCTAGAAAAAAACATCACCATAACAAAGAGAAATAAGAAATTATAACGTTATTCACCTGTTAGCTCCCTGTCAGGGCTTTTGAATTTTTAAAATTAATTTTTTTTAATTTACCATTTTTCCCTCAAGTTTAACAGGGTGAGCATCATATATTAAATATGCACTGTGGAATCACATCTTACAGCCACCTTAGTGTAGTGTTGTGACATCTGTCAATCATACGAGCACGCGGTCGAAAGGAACTCCCGCTTCCCTTGTAGTCGTCGCGAGCATGGAGTCAATAAATCAGACTTGTGTTTAACTTGCGGTGGTTTTATTTAAGCGGTACAACACCACACCTGGCGACGAGGATCCACGGAGCGTATCCAGTGAGAGAATTCAAGTCCCAAAACGCGGACAAAGCAATTCAAGTCCCGAAGTGCGGACAACACAACTCAAATCCCAAAGCGCGGACAAGATAATCCTGACAAAGATTTGACAAAATGGCAGTTTCGCTTCCGACTTTCCCGGCTTTCCAAGTACACCTAGACGGCAATGTGGGTCCAAGGTGGAAGAAATGGCTAGCCAGATTCGAGAATCTAATTGTAGGAATGGGTATCGAAGAGGCAAAACAAAAACGTGCTCTTCTGCTACATTACAGCGGTCCCGAAGTCGACGAGATCTTCGACACGCTTGAAGGCACCGGCGAAGACAAAGATTACAAAACGGCCGTCGAAAAACTTACCGCTCACTTCAATCCCCAAGTCAACACGACTTACGAGGTCTACAATTTCAGGAAAGCTCAGCAAAACGAGGGCGAGAGTTTGGACAGTTTCCATACAAGACTTCGAACTCTTGCGAAGACCTGCGAATTTGCAAATTCCGATAAAGAAATCAAGGAGCAAATTATTCTAAGCTGCAAGTCAAACGCACTGAGGCGGAAAGCACTACGTGAAGACCTTGATTTAACTGCACTTTTAAAAGCTGGCAGAGCCCTGGAGCTCAGTGATATGCAAGCTAAAGAAGTGGAGAGTGACAAAACGACGGTGAACACTGTAAATCACAAAAAGAAGAGCGACAGGCGTCCAAAGAAAGGCAAAGGTCGCCGACGAGAGGAACACAGCGAATCACGCAGCGAGTCACGCAAGGAGTCACGCAAGACTGAAGAGTCATCAAAATGCAGAAATTGCGGTGGCGCTTACCCCCACAGAGACTCCTGCCCTGCTAAAAACAAGAAGTGCACCTCCTGTGGCAAGTTCAATCATTTTGCTAAAGTTTGTAGAACAGTTCCACCCGGTTCGGTGAAACGCGTGACGGAAAAAGAAGACACAGATGAGGAAGACTACGTATACGCAATAGGAGAGAAGAAACAACCCATGTGCAGATTGGAGATCGACGGAGAATACATAGAACTGATGCTGGATTCCGGAGCTTCAGTTAATCTTATCGACGAAGTCACCTACCAAAGAATCTACAAAGGCAAAGTAAAACCTCTAGAACAATCCAAACGGCGAATTTTCTCTTATGGATCACCCACACCCCTACCCCTGCTAGGAACCATTCACGCCAAGATAACTGCAAAATCCAACAGCACGCCAGCCACTCTGCACGTTGTTAAAGGCAGTTCAGGAAATCTCCTAGGATATGACACCGCGCAAAGGCTAGAACTCCTAAAGATTGTCAACCAAGTCGGAGAAGACAAAACTAGTCCCCAGTACCTGGCGAGCGGCGAATTTGAAAATCTGTTTGGCGGCATCGGCAAAGTGAAAGGAAAGGTAGTCAAGCTTCACATAGACCCGGATGTGCAGCCCAAACAACAACCACACCGCCGAATCCCCTTTCATGTACGGCAAGACGTGGAAAAGGAGCTGGAGAGACTAGAGAGCTTAGACATCATCGAAAAGGTGACAGGCCCAACCCCATGGGTAAGCCCCATCGTAGTGGTCCCAAAGAGCTCTGGAGAAGTCAGATTATGCGTAGACATGCGAGAAGCTAACAAGGCAGTAAAGCGTGAGAAGCACCTGATGCCGACCATAGATGACCTAGTCGCCGATCTAAACGGGGCGACCGTCTTCAGCAAGCTAGACCTCTCCTCCGGATACCATCAACTTGAGCTAGAACCAGAGAGTCGCCACATCACGACATTTAGCACTCATGTAGGTCTGAGGAGGTACAAACGTCTGATTTTCGGAATAAACGCTGCATCAGAGATCTTCCAGAATGCAATCGAGGAAATACTTACAGGCCTACCGGGATGCAAGAATATCTCTGACCACATCATCGTGTTCGGAGCAACCACAGCAGAGCATGACCAGAATCTCTATGGTGTCCTGACCAGACTCCAACAACATGATGTACGCCTGAACAAGGAGAAATGCAGTTTCTCGAAGAGCGAGATCTCATTTTACGGCCACATCTTCAGCAGAGAGGGAATAAGAGCAGATCCTAAGAAGATAGAGGCCATCACGAACATGACCGAGCCAGAGAGTGTTAGCGAAGTCAAGTCACTACTAGGAATGGCCCAGTACGTATCGCGCTACATCCCAGAGTATGCTACAATCACGGCACCGTTACGGGCTCTCACCAAGAAAGAGACACCTTGGCAGTGGTCAGACGAACAGCAACATGCGTTCGACAAACTCAAGGACAGTCTGACTAAGAACCATGTCATGTCATACTTCAATCCTGCTCAAGAGACCGAAGTGATTGTCGACGCAAGCCCTGTCGGTCTTGGAGGAATACTAGCGCAGGACGGCAAGGTTATCAGCTACGCGAGTCGAGCACTCAGTGACGTGGAAACCAGATACTCACAAACAGAAAGGGAAATGCTAGCGATCGTGTGGGCTCTGGAAAATGCTGGCAATGGATTTCCTTGGACCATTCCCTTCGGGTGACTATCTCCTAGTAGTCATTGACGAATACAGCCGCTTCCCGGAAGTTGAGATCGTCAAGTCCACATCAGCCAAATCTGTCATCCCTAGGCTCGACGCCATATTTGCAAGGCAAGGAATCCCTGACGAGCTGAAGACAGACAATGGCCCCCCTTTTAACGGAGTCGAGTTCAGCAATTTTGCGAAGCATTTAGGATTCCATCACAGGAAAGTCCAACCTCTTTGGCCGAGAGCCAATGGCGAGGCAGAGCGTTTTATGCCAAACCTTGAGAAGTGTGTGCGAACTGCTGTCGTTGAGGGAAAAAATTGGAAACAGGAACTGTACAAATTTCTCAGACAGTATCGTGCGACACCGCACACGACCACGAATGTATCTCCAAGCGAAGCACTGAATGGAAGGAAACTCAAGATCACCCTGCCAGAAGTATCACCAACACCAGCTAGACAGCACACCCTGCAGGAAACTCAGAAGACTATGGCAGAGAGAGATGCAGAACAGAAGTCAAAGATCAAAGCATATGCAGACTCGAAACTGGGCACGAAACCAAGCAATATCAAACCAGGAGATACAGTGCTTGTGAGACAACCAAAGAAAAACAAACTAAGCACTCCTTTTAACCCAGAACCCCTTGTTGTTGAGGAAAAGAAAGGATCTATGGTTACAGCTAGCGACGGTTTCAAGTCCATAACGCGAAACTCATCCATGTTTAAAATCATCCCTAAAGAACTGAGAGCTGAAGGAGATCGCAGAGAACAGGAAGAACCAGAGGACTTACCTGCTGAACAAACCGAAGTTCCGACACAAGATGAAGATCCAAACCCCCCAAGCGCAAATGACGGAGGCCTGCGGAGGTCACAGAGACAAAGGAGACCCCCTGCGAGTCTCGCAGATTACGTTCAAATAATCTACTAGCATAAACACTTAACATTTTAAAAGACTCGTTACTAGAAGGCATGCTTATCATTTGTTGATGTTATTGTAAAGTTATTTGATCTTGTTAGCCGACATATATGATTGTAAGTTTATTATCAAGAAGGGGAGAGATGTAGTGTTGTGACATCTGTCAATCATACGAGCACGCGGTCGAAAGGAACTCCCGCTTCCCTTGTAGTCGTCACGAGCATGGAGTCAATAAATCAGACTTGTGTTTAACTTGCGGTGGTTTTATTTAAGCGGTACAACACCACACTTAGCCACCTTGTTGTGGTGGCCAAGAACAACTCACTCAGTCAATTTCCTTATGTTAAAAGACCACTTTAATCCAGCCATCCCATTGTACAGCTATATGAATGGCTGGTTGGTGTTTATACATGAATCATCAGGTCTCCACAGCTTTAAATTTCTTCTTGTTTAATTCCGAACCTTGGTTCACATAGTTAACTGAGGCCTTTGAAATATGCAATAGCTGTGTATTTTGGTGTTTCTCTCGAGTGCACTGTTAAAAAAATAATTAAAATAACAGTTTTCCATTCATACGAGGAAGTTAAAGTTCAATTTATTTTGTATGGGTCAGAGAGTAGTCATTGCATGTAGCCTGTAGTGAAATTAGCAGTTAATTCTTATGTCTGGAAGCAATTGTTATGAAGTGAAATTCAGCAGTAAAAATGACAGCAACTTGAAGCTTTACTTGCCCCTTTAATCGTCTTGCCTGAAACTTTTAATGGCTTCTTTGTCATCCAAAAGGATCACGTGAAAAATGGTGATTGACAAGGTCTTCAGTTTAAGCGGTATTATCGATTATGACAGATTGTGTGATTTGAGTTTCATAAAAATTTAGTAATTGTTATTTCATGCATGCATGGTCAGGTCATGAGTTTGAATCTCATTCAGGCCAGATTTATGAGTAGTGTTGGGTATCGGTTATCAGATTGCCCCAACTGATTGATCATCAGTTATAATCGGATTAGATCCTCTTCCCAATGGATGCCATATTGAAATTTGTGTAGGCAACATGTAAACGAGGCAACATTTAATTTAGGTTGAATGAAAATACAATTAACTTTAAAAGCATATTGCACTAGCTCATTAATATGGTCAATGCATGATGTTCCAAAAAGTCATCCTGCTCCGAAAAGTACAAAAATCGACCAGGCATTAAAGGCAAGTTCAGTGGATTGAATTTGCCATCCCAAAGAAGACAACAGACAAAACACACCAGGATGTTAACTGTGTTTAATTATTTTTCTTGCATTTCTTGCATTAATTTATTCAGTTTTTTGTGACAATTGATTATGCAATTGAGGCAGAACTGATTGTTGCGTTACCAAGAGTTTTTTATCAATTATCAGTTATAATTATATGGATGATCGGTGCACTATTATTTATAAAGAAGACGTTTTTTTAAGAGTAATATTAAGTGCTGTTGTCTCATATTTGTCTGATCTATTTTATGCGTAAAGGTTTCTTGAAACAACCAGCAATGCTGCCAGCTCGACTCACTCCAAAAAGAGCAAGAATAAGTTACAACACTTAGAAGCTGAGAAACAGAAGGCTGAGGCAGAGGCAAAGGCTGCCAAAGAACGAGAAGAGGTGATTGCATGACTGCAAAGAACATTGTTAACAAAGCTAAAATGAAATTGACATAAATTATTCTGCTCACACCTGTTGGATATGAGTTGATTCTAACCAACTTGGTACTAATTTGTTCCTTATTGTTTATTTGTCATCCCATATCCAGTGTACACCTAGGGAATAATAATTTTGTTACATAACCACTAACTATTCATTTTGTCTCAACAAGAGCTTTATTGGTGCCACTTATTGCATCGAACATTCCTAAATTTTCCCACAGTCATCATCTCAGTACATGTTTTCCTCAGGGGGGGGGGGGGAGGCATAATTTGTAAAGGTGTCCAATTGTGTCTGTATTTTTCTTTTAGCAATGTGTCCGTATGTATGAGATGTGGTCTAAAATCAGACAGGATGAAAAAGACGAGCATTATCAGTACCTGAAGGATAGAGTGTCCATACAGCATGAAATCATCAAAAGACAAGACGACCTCTTTAAACTACGTCAGGCCATGATTGAGAAGAAGCGTCAGCAGGTATGATGTTAATGCAGGCTTTTTGTGCAGGAAACTGCAGTTTTTACCATGTTCTTCTGTTTTGAAATAAATTCTTCTCCTCAACTCTAATCACAGGCAGCCCAAATTGGCAGCATGTGTACTAGGAGATTTCATTGACAGTCTAAATATAAGCTTAAGCTTAAGCTTAAAAAACGAACAAGTTGAAATGAAAACACAAATAAAGAAACGTGTAAATAAAACATTGCTTACGTTTTATTTGTTGTTGCTTGATGTGAATTGACTGTCCTGGGAGCTATTTACACAAATTTTAAATTTTGCTGATTAGTACCGTATGTTCTGTCCTTTATATAGCGAAGCAAGGCTGGCGGGTGAGAAGCGAAGAGACTTTTCAACGGAGCTCGACAAAAGCACTCAAAATACTCCCACCTCCACAAAATCCGAACCAGTACAGTCCCGCTTGCAATACTTTCCGAAAGTTTTCTCTTCGGAGTCAAAAGTTCACAATAAGTGGGCAAAAATCTCGCCGTTTTCGCCACAAAAGCGGCCTTTTGTGTTTCGTCTTATCCGCTCGCCGATCGCTGCCGACACGGGTACGCGCCATCGTAACAAATTGCTCCCGACCCCGGGTATGCTTCGTTAATTTGACCCAGCGAAAACTGCTCCCGTGTGGAGGCCTAGAGAGTTTAGAGTTAGCTCCTAGTAGAACTGTAACGTAGCGACAATTTTCAGAGCAGCACAAGAGAACAAAATGAACACTACCAACCACGATAAAAGAGCACCGCACGAAGCAAAAATTTTTTTCCTTCAAGCCGGCAAAATTGTTTTTCCACCGAGTTCGCGCCAACTCTGTAACCTTGACCTGTTTCACGTGCTTCGTCCATGCGCGAGGTTAAATTCTAAACTCTCTATGCCCCCACACGGGAGTAGTTTTCACTGGGTCAAATAAACGAAGCATACCCGGGGTCGGGAGCAATTTTGTTACGATGGCGCGTACCCGTGTCGGCAGCGATCGGCGAGCGGATAAGACGAAACACAAAAGGCTGCTTTTGTGGCGAAAACGGCGAGATTTTTGCCCACTTATTGTGAACTTTTGACTCCGAAGAGAAAACGTTCGGAAAGTATTGCAAGCGGGACTGTACTGGTTCGGATTTTGTGGAGGTGGGAGTATTCTGAGTGCTTTTGTCGAGCTCTGTTGAAAAGTCTCTTGGTTTCTCACCCGCCAGCCTTGCTTCGCTATATAAAGGACAGAACATACGGTACTAATCAGCGAAATTTAAAATTTGTGTAAATAGCTCCCAGGACAGTCAAGACGCATCAAGCAACAACAAATAAAACGTAAGCAATGTTTTATTTACAAGTTTCTTTATTTGTGTTTTCATTTCAACTTGTTCGTTTATTATATTTAGACTATCAATGAAATATTCTAGTACCCATAGTGCCAATTTGGGCTGCCTGTGCTCTAATCTGATCCTAAGTAATGCCATATACATACGAAACAGTAGCCTCATGCCCAACCCCAAGGTGGAGGGCCAGGGTTTTTCTGTCAGGGTGTCCTTCCCTTAGGCCCTAAGTTTCCCAACCCCAGCCCTATTTCCCACCCTGTTTCCCAGCCTGGGAAAAGGAATTCTATAAGTAGTAAATATTTCTCACTCTAATTAATCACTGACTTAATTATGTCGTGCATAACATTAGCATGCATGTACAGGAAAAAAAAAAAACATTTTGCCTTTTTATACCTCTATGGTAATTCATACAGCTTTTATATAACTATGCATCAATTCTTTTTATTTTTATTTTTATTTTTTTTTTGGTTGTTTGTTTTTCTTTTTTTAATTAATATGCAAAAATTGACCTTGTACTCTTGGGGACCAAATATATAGTTTATTAACTCACCAATGCTGATTAATTTTTCATAAGTTGTACTGTCTGGCTTCTTACTAGACAAGTACATAATTTGTTAGTACCTATTAATAGAATAAATTAAATCTATAAAATTTTAAAACACAACCATTCTTGTATGTGTATCACAACATAATGAATTATTTATACTGAAGGTATCTTCAGGTGCAAAATTTTGTTATTAATTATTGATAGAACTTAAAAGCTTTCTTTGATATTTGCATTTTGATTGTAAAGTTGGTTCTTTCTTTGAGGAATTTCAAGTTTGAAAACAAGTTAAATTAACTTGTGCCAGTGGTTACAAAATGGATCAAAATTAAATAGCACTTAATCTTTACTGCAAGATTCATTTGTCAGAGATGATTTAGTTTATGTGTTACAATTTGATGGGAGCATTAAGTTTAATGAGATGCATATTTCTTGGTAACTTAAACTCTGTTGATTATTAACACTAACTTACACTTTGTTGAAAGATGCAAGCAAGATATTATGACATACGTGTAGTGTGTTGATTTCTTGATGTAGTTGAAAGAAGCCGAGCGTTTATCAAGAATGGCGAAGTCAAAGGAGTATGCAGACTTTGTTCGAGATGTTTTAGGTAAGAGGTTAATTTTATACCTACACTGTAAGTTTGAAATAGTATCTGGAGTAGTTAAACACCTTTCAACTTGAAGTTTTCATTAACTCCAAACAAATTAAATTTACTTGCACTATTTCACTCTATCACAGAAAGTAAAATCTCTGAAAACTGAAACCTTCTCATGGTAACTCTAACATACAATTTTATGTTTCCCCTGATAGTTCCTGTAATTAAAATTCAGATAGGTATATGAACTAAAAAAAATTTCTCTGACTGGACAAATTATAACCTATGGCAAATTATATGTTAAGGTATCAGGGTACCCCAAATGGCAACATTGCGTTTTCACCGTTTTAGCGTCAGGCGTTTCACAAGGACCATAACAAACTATATATTTTCTGAAAGCTTAATAATTGAAGATTACGAAAACGTATTTAGATAAAGAAAAAAGACAACTGTGTCGAAAATAGAGACTACGTTTTTAAAAAGTACATCGTTCACAAAATCGGTTCCGCTCCAGTCGAGAATGATCTGGAGAGAAAGACGAACATCGCGCCGAATTCTTCACACCTTTGTCTCAAAAACCATGTCTCCGAATTTTTGTATCTGGCCTGGTTTATTTTCTGCACTCAGTTAAACTTTGAAGTTCGAAGAAACACCTCTCCTCTTTCTTTTACGGATCATAACTTTTGAATGAAAGCAAAAATTAAAATTCGGAGACACGGTTTTGGTGTCAAATTATGTGGCAACATTGTCGCCAAATTTGAGCTAAAATGGTTGAAAACTCGCTGAACGCGAACTTAAAATGTGCACCCAATTTCTTGAAAAGTTAGTTTCGAGAAAAAAGCCAAAATATGATTTGGAAACTTTTTCCGGTCTGAGGAGATTAAAACACCTAGGTGTCAGGATAATTACCTGCGGTTGACAGAGGGGAGGCTCAACTTACCGCCTTACAACAATAGCACAAACATGCCGACAAGGATGGTGTCAAATTCTGCGTGTTTTTATGTTGGAAAGCGACTTTCGTTGAGTACAAGCGCCGTTCAAAGGGTCTTCAAACGCAATAAACGGAAATTTTAAACTCATAATATCATGTCGGCTGTAAAATGCCGAAGGCATCATCATTTGAGCTGGGTAAGACTACCCGAGCTGCCGGGACCTGAAAGACGAAAGGAAAGGCGAAAGGAAAGCACATTGAAATCTGCGAAGAAACCGCCATGCGTTCGGCTCAAGATCTAAGAGAGAACATCCTGTCAGAAATGCAAGCAATTGGGAAAAAAATAAACTTCTTTATTACTGGAGACAAATTCCGTACTTTCCTGGACATGCCGTCTTTTGCGCCAAGTTGATTCTTTGATACCTCTGGCTTGGTAGAAATGTTATGGAATTTGAATGGGTGGATTGTTTTTCGCCGTTCGCGTTACGAAAAGCGAGCTGACAGTCGAAGCTTATAACACTGACAAGCGAGGAGTCAGGAAGCGCAAGTAATTCCTCAACGCTCGATCATTTCTGTCTCTCTCTTTCACAGATATGATCGAAGCCACTTTGTAGACACACTCGAAACAAGCGGGAGCTGCTACGCAATCGATCACGTGTCAAAACATCGGGGCCCTGTTATGTCACATGCTATTTTCAGCGTTGTTGACAGATGACTGTCAACACATGATTAGAGAAAATTAATGCCACAAATCTTTTTTCGTCCATAACTTTGCGTAGAAACAATCTTTTTTTCTGAAACTTTTTGTAAAAGAGAGGTTTGAATAATATCTATCTTAAAATGACAGAAGTGTATTTTTCGAAAACATGGTCAATTCTGGGGTACCATGATACCTTAATACATTATGCATACTTGTATGTAAGTTTCAGGTTTACCATTTTTTGTTTTCTTTTTTTTTTTTTTTTTACATGAAGTATACAATGTATTAGTTTCCTTAGTATACATGGATTTGAAAATTAGAATATTTACAATACTTTGAGCTGGTCATACACTTAAAAAAATTTTTTTTAAAGTTCTGTCCTCTTATCTTTTGCGTTGAATATATTTGTTGATTTGCATGTCACTGAGGTATGTCCGGAATCTATTTGATGAGCAAAGAAAATAAGCCCTTCACTGGCATCTAAATTCTCCTTATAATCAGTATGTTGAAGAACTGAATGAGATGCAAATTAAAGATTAAATATTGCCTTCTGGGTTTGAATCTGGGTATGTTCTGGCTTGAATCCTGCTCTAGATCCTGGATTGGATTCTGGAATGAATCCAAGTTTGAATCCTGCTTTGGATTGAGATTTAAATCATGGTTCTCATTTTGTTACAGAGGTGTTTTCGAGTTTCACTGAATTTTCCTTTCCACAAAAACCAACATTTTATGTCTTAAATTCAATCTGGGCGTACAGGAAACCACCAGTGACAGGTAGTTAATAATATTGTCTTAGTTTCTCCTTTTAGTCATAAATTATTGTCCACTTAACATTTGGAAAAGTCATTTTTCAAGCAGTCTTCAATGAGATGGTTTACCGCAACCTTTGCTCTTGTTAAGTTTCATTCGTATTATCTTTCACAGCTCAAGACAAGAAGAAAGCTCTCAGTTTAAAATCACACGTCCGAGTCATTAGCAGTCATCAACCTGAACGCATGTCAAAATCAGTGACCGACAAGCGCAGTAGTCATGGCAGTACAAAAATACACTCTCCGGGCCAACTGAGCCTGGACAGTAGTGGAGATGTTGAGAGTTCCCTGTTGACAGACAACTTTAAAGAATTGTTGCTTGACCCAGTTGACGTTCAGCTGAAGAAGCTGTTAGGTTCAGAAGCTGAAGATTTTCTGCACCCCACATTCCGTGAAGGAGCAAAGAAGACTCTTAATCCTATGGTGGTGCAAAGAAAATGTATGTGACTTACTGTCAACCTTTGTAACACACTTAAATTGCTAGAGTGACAAGCATCCATTCACACATCAGTTGACATGGTTCTAACTCATCAGTCTGCAGGCTAAATCCTAAAGTGTTACCATTCAGGGCAGTACTGCCCAGTGGTACTGTTACAGTTAACTTATTAAATGTACTGTATGTACTGTGGAGCTAACTAGTGAGTTTGTTGACGAAATCCTAAAGTGTGACGCTTATCCATTTGAAAGCTGCTGAGTAGTACCCTCTTGTAGTGCTGTTTGTGGTGCTTTGTATGTAGGTGGGTCTACCAATTTTGTAAGTCTAAATTTGGATTAAATGTTAAAGTGTGAGCTTGGATGAAAGCCTGTCTGGACTACTTAAATTTTACAGTAGTGCAGTATTCTGTTTACAATATATTTGTCAACTGAAATCTGGGAATTTTCTGTAGTGGAGAAGGGGGCGGGGTCAAAAGTTTGGAATAGGTGGTTAGCTTAATAGTCAGTCTGCACAACAGGAATTGGGAATGTCTGGTAAAAGAACCATGAAATCAGGGTTTTAAATTGCATGTAGGTGAAGAATCTGCAAATTCCTGTGTTAGGTGGGTGATATGACAGCAACAGAATGAGTAAATACCACAGATGCCCTTACAAGTTGACATTCAGTCTCATTGTCAATTCAAAAGCAGCCGTGCAGTTCCAGCGAATATCCCTACCTCCCCCATGGATGCTCATAATTTGGAAATTCTGTGTGGGTGAGACGTCTCAAAAGCTAGACTTTTTAAAGTAGGGAGGGAGATTCAACCCCCTTCCCCCCCCCCCAAACAAAACATCTGTGGGGAGGGGGGTAAGGAGTTTTTTCTGGAACCACACATTAGGTGTATGCAATTTGCTTTTATCAGTTAACGTTGTTATCATCTGTTCACTGTATTTTGTTTCTATTTTTCCTCTCAAACTAGTGAGTGGCATTGGAGCAAGAGAGCTCTGGGGCACATTAAGGAGCAACTCAAAAATTAAACTGGAAAGACAAGATGATATGATTCCTGCTGATGTTAAGGTACATGTGCAAAAGGACGAGACCAAGCAAATGTAGTCTATCCACCCATTACATGAAAGGTCACATGAAGTTCACAGTGCAATAATTTTCCTTAGTTTGGTGATGTTTACATGTAGTAATGTTCAGTGACCAAGTTGCTATTCAGTGAAAAATGATAAACTCAAAATTACTATAAACTTTGTATTTATCAACTGAGTTGATAAGGTAAATAGGCCACCATAGAGAAATTGAAAGCTGACATTTTGAGTGTTAGCCCTTCGTCAACTCAGTTGACGAACTCAACCTTATCAACTGAGTTGGTAAATCCAAATTTTTATGTTTCACTTCCCACCGATGCTGCTGCACCACAGTTTCTTTAGAAACTAACCCCCTTGTTTCAAAGTTACTATGTTTGCCAGGTGAATTCTTTTGGGGGGAGGGAGGGAATCACAAAAATCCGATGCTTTTGTATTGATTTGGCAATGCTCTGTCAATGTTGGACTCAGTTATGTGGATTTTGAGCCGTGCTTTGTAGGCTTATAAAAATTTAGTCACTATCCAACTAGGCTAGTTAAACAGCACCCGACATTAGCATTTTTTTGTAGAGTGAGTTGCATTCTTACCAAGATCTACTTTTATTCCTGCAGTATAACCGTTAATAAAAGTTTTGTTTATTCTTTGCTGTTTAGAATGCATATACAGCTTTTCTGCGAGAATGTCTTCACAACAATATACCAACTGTCCGAAGGAGCTTCTGTAAAGATGAGAAAGATGTAGGTATAATTTCTCTGGGGTCAAGGATCATAAACCAGTGGGACTGAACTCAGCGGGTTTTCTTTCAAAAAATAATAAAAAATCTTATTTAACACACAACTGCCTAACGTCTCCACTTTTCATGAATAAGAGATGGCGTTGTGCAGCTTTTTTTATCAGTCTAGTGTTTAGGGTTAAGTAAAGGCTACCGTTTTACCAAATATCTGCAATGCAAAACGTCCTTCAAGACTTTCCATTGTGACTGTTTGGTTTGATTGGCAAAGTTAATGCCTTTCCATTTTGTGACGATTTTATTCCAGTTATCACAAAGTAGACAGACTGCTTTTCGCTAACGACCTATCGTTGTTCCAGGTTTTTGAGGAAGATCGTGTAAGCGAAAGCCAGTTGATCCAGGACATCAAATTCACCCGTCATCGCCTGGAGCTCATGTTTAGAGTGGCTCATATGAATCGTGACAAGACTAAACTGCTTGCCAAAACCATGGAACCTGGAGAACAGTCTGAGGGGACAGTGAGCCGACCACCACAATACAACCCTCAGCAAATACTACAGATACCAAAAGTAAGTACAGTAAACTGCCTATAGCAACAACTGCATAAATGTGGGCAGTAGGGGTGGGTGTTGGGGGGAAAAGGGCCAGAGCTGGGAGGAAGGTTGGGAAGTGAAACGTATGGGGAACGTCGACAAGAGCTACTAAGGAAGGTGCAGATCCCTCCTCCCAAAAATACGATCCATACAACACAAGTGACCTCCAGAAAATTCGTAGTTGGTGTTTGATAATTATACACTCATTTTCATCCCACTTTCATACTTTGACAAAGTGGTAGGGAAACGTTCGTGCCCAAAATTCTGCCCTTATAGGATTATTAAATAATCTTTATCACTTTGTTAAGTTGTCGCTAACGTACCTTTCGTATCCATGTACTTCTTAGGAGCACCGTCTGAACCCATTGCCAGCTCTAGCTTTAACTGATACAGAGGGAGAGCGCCAACCGGTACACTTACCCCCCTCCCCTCGGGAGAGTACACACGAACCAGAAAAAACGCAAGATGTAATTGTCAGCGGAGAGAAAATAAAATTCCTAACAGAAGAAATGGCAACTTGTAAAGGAGAATTCAGCAAACGCCATAACGCACCTGGGAGCTCTTCAGAAATGGCACTTGTTAACACAGGACCCTCAAGAGGGGTCAATATTAGAGGAACTCTGTCAGCTCCTGCTGGCAGCATGGTCGCAAGGGAAGTTAAGAAGAGTCAAGGGAAACAATGGGAACCGCTAAGTCTAAGTGCGTTGTTAGAGTACAATGCTCCCGTAGCTGCCCCTGGTAGTGGAGAGTTTCTTCTTGGGCAGACAAAGACTTGGAAGATACAGTGTTAGTTGGTGTACGCATTTTTCACTCGACTCCTCGACTCAACCATGAAGAAAAATAGACGTTCTTTAGGGAACTTGTCGTGCGCTTCTCCTTGGAATGATTACATTTCAAGCTTATAGGTCGTTTAAATAAGACGCTAGACTGCCCGGTTGTAGGATAAGCTCCCAGTGCTTTTCAAATACGAGCAAAGAACAAACAAGTGAACGTGGTAATAGCCGAGCGAAAAGAGCATAATAGTTAGTGCCAAACTTGCCTGCCGTAAAAGATCAAATGCTGTGGGCATGTCTGTAGTCCGGCTTCCTCTGGCACATTGGTTTTCTATGTAACAGGCGATTTTCTCTCTCACTCGAGTTCTTTTCACTAGACCATCCCTGAGGGGAGAGAGGAGCTGCTTGTTGTCTGGTGTTTTGTGGTAAATCAATTGTATTTGCGCTACCTGGATTTGTAAGTCTTTCGGAAGAGTGGGCAGAAAGTGGACTGAAATTGGAGCTGAGAGGCAGTCTGATTGGATCTGAGAGGCAGTCTGGTTGGAGCTGACAGGCACACTGGTTGGAGGTGGATGCAGTCTGGTTGGAGGTGGGATGCAGTCTGGTTGGAGCTGAGAGGCAGTCTGATTGGAGATGAGAGGCAGTCTGGTTGGAGGTGGGATGCAGTCTGATTGGATCTGGGAGGCAGTCTGGCTGGAGCTGACAGGCAGACTGGTTGGAGGTGGGATGCAGTCTGGTTGGAGCTGAGAGGCAGTCTGATTGGAGATGAAAGGCAGTCTGGTTGGAGCTGACAGGCAGTCTGGTTGGAGGTGGGACGCAGTCTGATTGGATCTGGGAGGCAGTCTGGCTGGAGCTGACAGGCAGTCTGGTTGGAGGCGGAACGCAAGCTGGTTGGATGTGTAAGGCAGCCTGGTTGGAGCTGAGAGTAGTCATCTGCGAGGCAGTCTGGTTGGAGCCGAGAAGCAGTCTAGTTGGATCTGGTTCTCGGCCTTTTCTCTTGCGGATAGAATTTCACCAGACGCGTAACACGATAGCATGACTCTTTGTTCAGTCACCTTCATTGTTTTGAATTACAAGATCGATTTGCGCGATGAATTTAGCTAGCATTACGGTCAAACATGACTCCTCTGCGCCCTGTGGTTGGATCTGGCAGTCAGTCAGTTGGATGGCTACCACGTCTTGAAGAAGGCCAGAGTTTTACGATAGTCCGACTGACAGCTGTTTGGCAGTCAGACCGACAGAAAACTTAGCAGTTAGTCTGGTTTTGTCTGGAATGGAGTCACACATAAGGTTGCGGTTATGCTGGCAGTTGGTCTGGTAAAAACAACAACAAACCAACAAAAAGTGTGACAAAAATCAAGTATGAAAATTTTTGAAAACTTTGCACTCCAGTACTCTCTGTAAATAGAAGCAAATGATATTTTTATTAATGTATAATATAAATATAGACTACAAATTAAGAAAACGTCTTAATTTCTTTATCTTTCCTGTTCTCATTACCGACAATAAAGTCCTTTTAAAAAAAGAAAGGACTCTTTACCAAATGATCAATTTCAATATCAGCACCACTAAAGAGCAGAGGTTAAAAGGGTAAAATAAATATCGTCAAGTTTAGGATCATTGTGTTAAGAAAAATCGTGAAGAGGAGCAAATTTGCTCAGGGTTTACACGGTCATGGATAGGTTATGGAAAGTCAGGGATTTTGAAGTTTGCATTTCAGGCCCGGAAAAGTCATGGAAATTAGAAACATTTGTTTGGGTCATGGAAAAGTCATGGAATTTCAGATTCCTTATGTAGCTGTGCTTGACTTTTGGTGGCTGACGTAATTGAAATTCCTACTTTTCAATCAAATAAATATTCTCAATGAAAATGTCCACCATTAACATTTTATTTGAAGTGAGATGGTCTGAACCCTGCAACCGAAGACACGTTAGTTGGAACACTAGTGCATTAGTGCCCTCTTCCCTCCCCCAATGTTGTGTTCCGGTCGGTCGGACAGTGCTCGCAAAAATTTGAATGCAACATTGGGAGAGGGAGAAGGAGCGGATTGGACCTGCGATGGACGTACCATTTTGAGCCGCGATAAATCTCGACCTTTCCTCAAGTGTTCTAACAATGTGACCGAAATTGTGGTTTAGCTTCCGTTTAGAACCTATGATCCCATAAGCAATTCTTTGAACCCCCTATCAGTGACTTGGCACTAAACAATAACGGTATTCACAAAATCGAGTCTCACACAAGCTCACAGCTGACGTGGATTAATAGTTTTATTTTACAAACATCCCTTAGCTTATGAAAGAACATGTTTAAAATTGCTGTTTTTAAATATTATAATCTATGTTTCCGTCAATTTAAGGGACGTTCTTCTCAGTTTCCCTAGAATTCATCGATTCCTGTTCTCTTCTTTAAAGCAGGTGTTTAAAAGGATTTCACGTAACACTGAGCAAAAAGGACCATTCACAATCTAAGATTAATCATGTTTTCCTTGTGATTGTATTTGAAAACACGTTTAAAACTGTGAAAATGGGAAGTGGGCCATTTTTCTGTAGAAAAAATGTATTCACGCCATTTCACTTGCTTGGTTTCCAATTTTTCAGCGTTTGCAACCCTCGTAGCAATTTTTCATTTGTCTCTTCTCCTGGCAGGTGTTTTCTTATGATTGACATAATGCTGAGCAAAAAATCGCGATTCAGATTCATCATTTTGGCTGTAAAATGTAAGTTACTTTGTGGACAAAATCAAGCGAACGCTATCGAGCATGCGCAGTACTTTCCTGTTGTGCTGTACAAAGTGCAGA
The DNA here is from genome assembly GCA_964030785.1 of Siderastrea siderea. Lineage (NCBI taxonomy): Eukaryota > Metazoa > Cnidaria > Anthozoa > Scleractinia > Rhizangiidae > Siderastrea > Siderastrea siderea. The sequence goes on from OZ034977.1 coordinate 100,031, forward strand.
AAAGTGTGAAAGAGTTTCAGAAAAAATAGGTAAAATTGTATTTCGAAACTCTAGGGAAAAAGGTTTTGAATGGCTTAAACTTCCCCTTATTTGTAGCAAGACAACAATTAGGGTATGAGTGTAAGTGTTAGGTCAGATAAATACAAGTATTCGCTCATGTTTTGCGCTCTTAATTCTCGCGAATCTTAAATGAAAGGGCACTCTGACTGAGAGCATAAACAATTAAAATATCAAACAAACTAAACTGTTCAAAGATTCTCGTGCGTTGCGAGCTTTACGTGTTCAATAACTCGCCTAACGAAATTTTCAGCCGACGATCAAAATATAAAACTTGCGATACAAAAGGACAACACGTACATAGTATGTAGATTTTTTTGTGTAATAAGCATAGATCAGTCTCGCTCAAATACAAGACGTTCTGTAAAATAAATTGCCTGCGTTCTTTCGAAAGTCTATTAAATTTCAGCTACTTTTTTATATCCCTGGTGGAGAGGCCACATAAGATTAAAATCATTGCTTTACAGTGTTTAATGTTCACCTTTAATCGTATTGTCCAGAATGAAACAAAGAAACCTTTTTCGTGTTCTCCTTTCCAGCTGCGTCTCGTTTGGCTATTAAAAACACATTATTGGAATAATCAATTTCGAAATATTTGGACTGAAGTAAGGGCGTTTATTACACTGCGAAAGTACCCCAGAAAATGGTCATTCGAAAGTTAACACTCATTTTTGAGGGGTCATTTCTTATTACGAAAAAGACATTGAAAAATCACCTATTGATATATTCATCATCTTTACAAGAACACAAAAATTAAATTTTTCGTTTTTCTCCTGAGTCAAACTGTTCTACGGTCGATTTATCTCTCTGAACTAAGCCTATCCATATAATTACGACCTGCTGATAATTGTCCAAGCATTTTGTTCTCATCGGGCTGATTGCAAAACGCCATCTTATGTACGTCTAAGGACAATGCACCGTATATCCTCTATTCAATTGCATTTTTGTGTGGGAAAAATAAAAACCCACACCAACTATTTTTACACTTTGAAACCTGCCTCACATCTGCTCATATCTTCGCTCCCGCGTTACTGAGTCAGTTTGCGGAAAATGGCAACTTTCCCTACCAACAGGAGTTCGTATCCCGAAGAGGAAAATTGCCTCTTTCTTGGTGACTCCGCTTGGCAAAAAGCCACTTGACAGACGCTGTTTACCAAAATCTAGTGGCTATAACAAGTGTCATTTCAATCGCTGTCCTGCCGACCATTTTTATGAATACCTTGGTCATTATAGCCGTGGTAACAAGACACCAACTGCGTACTCCCTCGAACCAGCTTCTTGCTAGTATGGCGGGGACAGATCTTTTTACAGGGCTCATAGTCCAGCCTGTGGCCATCGCTGTACAAGTGAAGCGTATTCTTGGTGATGGGCCGTTTTGTACCTTAGAGATAGTTTACGAAGAAGTCGGCCTTGCAGCTGTTTTTGCTTCGTTGAATCACCTTGTCATAATAAGTATTGATCGCTACATCGCTGTAAAAAAGCCCTTGAGGTATCGCCACATCGTGACAAAACGGCGGATAAAATTTGGTGTAATTTTGGTTTGGGCCGTTACATTTTGTTTGCGAGTCCAAGACCTTCCTGTTTTTGCAATAGACAGTGAACCAGAACTGAATTTTTATGTTAAGGTGCAGAACACAATACTTTCTGTCATTGGCCTGCTTCATATTGTTGTTATAGGTTACACGTATGGTTATATTTTTTCAGAATCAAGACGTCAGAAAAAGCGTCTTAAAAGTGAACAACTATCCCACGAAGAAGTAAAACAAGTGAAAAAAGACAACAAGGCAGCTAACACTCTCGTAATGATACTGGGTGCGTTGCTGTTGACTTACTTGCCTTCAATAATAACTGGTGCAGTATCATCTTCTTCCAATAACTCGAAAGAACTGATGGCCGTTATATGGAGTTGGGTTAATACTTTCGTTATGTTAGGTTCTCTTTTCAATCCCATTATTTACTGTTGGCGGTTTAAGAAACTTCGCCACGCTTTCCTTGAGATGTTGCATTTAAGAAAACCAGAAAACATCCCACCAGAAATAGAAATGGCTGTACTACGACGTCATCGACCTGAAGTTCAGCCTTCAACTTCCGAGGCGTTTTCTGCGCCTGTTGCAAGACACGATCCGGTTTTGCTGTCATTCCGTCACCTAGATGCCGAAGAAATCGTTCGAAATGAGGGATGCAAACACGGTTAAAACATTTAAGTAAATAGTTATTAGCTATAAAGTAGGCTTTAGAATTTTTCAAATTGGTCCACAGGTTACCATTATGATTAAAGGAATGTAGCCCAAAGTTATGGCAGCTTAATTCTTGGTTTTCACTGTCCACCATCAATATTCAAATTGACACCAGTTAATGAAAGAAGCCAAGAATTTGTAATGTTATAAAAGATACACAACTAAACAACTTCACCAAGTCTCAGATCTGCATGGTATTCCGTTGATGAGTTATTTGCCGAAACGTTCGAGCTCAGTATGGAAACGCCATGTTGGTGTCCCTCGGAGGGGCACCAACATGGCGGCCGGAAATCAATGAAAACATCTGGAATTCAATTCTGCTCTTCAAGCGATTACTTTTCTCTCGTGAACTACTGTACAATCACATTAATTCCTCTCGTAATGCTTCAACTGTCCAAACTTCTTAAAATCACAAGGAGAGTCCTTTTTTACATAGGAGATAGCTTTGTCACGGAAGCTGTGTTGATGTCACGTAGGGTGAAAAGCCAGAAATTCAATATTCTGTATTTTCAAAACGACAGACGCTACCTGGCTGAAAACTTGTGAAAAGACATATTTTAAGTCATCTTCAATCTGGTGGGGCTATAAAATCTGAAGACCTCGCTATTTATGATTTTAGAATTTTATGACTTCACGTGAACAATAAGTCCTTGATTTTCTGATTTTTGCTTCTTTCCTTCGTTTTCAGCTGTATTCAGCGGCACAAAACGAAAGGGTAGTTTTTGAAAGTTGCGATTTGTGCATCTGTACCCATCCACCCGGACGGAATACTCGTTACATGTTACGTGTCGTAATTTGCATCAAATTCCCATCAAACTGTGAAGTTATTGCAGGGATAACAGAAAATTTTGGCATACTTTAAATTTTTAATTAAACCTCATATGGATCTTCTGATTGGGCGAGGTTTTCGCCACGGCTTTTATAATAAAAGCGATGATTACGTAATCATGGCGTTTATGTTGTAGGTTAATTTCCTCAAGCTGTCGAGGCGTCGTGGTTACATCTAGGTGTTCCGACGTAGGAGTGCTTTCAGGGTCATGACATTCTTACGTTTTGACCTCGGTTTTCTTGGGAATAAGGCTAGGTTATTGCAGTTCGTCTACTTCGCTTACAACTAGAGGTTTTGGGTAACCCTATAAAGAGTTTGCCACTCGATAATAAAGTTCGTGCTTTTAAAAAAGGCAGTGTCCAGATGCATAAAGCCGTAGATGCTAGAATTGTTGGACATATTGGGGACCAAAATACGTCATTTAAGAGCAGAAAACGAAATGGGAAAGCCCTAAAGAGGACTCAAATGCAAATGAAATGAAAATTGGAGGGCTCAAAGAGAGGAACTAATTCTTCGAGGATAAGAATGCCGCATTTTTCTTAACGAGAAGGGAAGTCCTAATGTCGGCAACTGAAAAATGAGGCATACAATTCGGGATTTGGACTTCCTTAGGATTTTTAAGCCTTTTCTGAGTATCACCTTTCTTAAGTAGTCACGCAAATATACAGGTAACGCAATTTTAGAAAAGGGGGCTATTTATATTGTATTGCAAAATACTGAGAATGTTAGAGTTGTAGGGGCATTCAAAGGTTTAATTCTGGCCTCTATACTTACAGGTTTTTAACACCTAATACTGATAGATAAAGGTAAAAAGAAATATTAAGACTTCGTGTAGTTCATGAACCCAGTGGCTCACAACTACTCGAGTTAAGCTCCAGCTTGTAAGGGCCGTCTTTGACAAACCATGGCTTTTCCTGTAATAAAAAAATACCCATAGGGCAAGACAAGAGCCAAATAATATACCACTTCAACAAACAAAAAAATGGTAAATAGTAGCGGTAGGTACTATTTCCCAAAAATACATTAATTAAGAATTTTGGACCAAAAATTATCTACATCTTCCTGTCAGTCCTCCGCAGTGTGGGGGAGGGGACTTAGTCTTGTTGCACTCCCACTCAACTCCCACGTATTTACAGCAGCTCTCACACTATATTTTGCATTTTTTAATCTTTGGGACAACCTTCATATTCCTTATTTCCTTTCCGAACAAAACCTTAATTACTTATGCACTCACACCCTTTCATCAAACAGTTAATGCAATTAATCCCATTTTGATCTGTATTATATAACTGAAAAAAAAAGAGAAGAACATCATCGCTTTTTGCACGCATTGCGGACCTATATCGTACCCAGAGTCCACTGGCTTTTTGGTCAGCGGGAGGGCGCCTCCCGCCTCGTCTTGGTACGAGATTGGGGACGAGATTGGGTCAACCGCGCAAACGTTTTAGGAGACTAAGTTTTAAAGATGGCCGCCAAAAGAACACGTTGGCTATCATACTTAAAATTTGGTTCTTTTCTTCGCATCTGAGAATGAGTTTTGCCTTTTAGCAGTGTACACGTACCGTGAACATCTTCTTTTTAAAATGGGAGTCACTTGGTAAGTAGTGTGTGATGAAAGAGTGGAGTTATGTTTGGATGCAAAGTTTCCGACCAAGCTACCAGATATTCACATTTAAGCTTAATTAATCTAATTAGTTCGAATTCTTCTTCCCTGTCGAGTCAGTTTTGACTCCTCCAGAGGATCATTATTTAAATTTTTGCAAAAGCTTGGTTTTATTGTTGCAAAGGCCTGATAATAAGCTTAAATGTTTTCTATTTTGTCCACCAAAATGCATTTGAATCTTAATAAAAGGCCTGTCCTCATATTGTTTCCAGATTTGAAAATAGCAAGTGATCTTTAGCTTGAATAAAGAATTGTACAAAGAATGTTACAGTGAATTTTATGGAACAGAACCCTGATGTAATGACCTCGGTATAAAAAAATGTCTGATTACACTGTACACTCAGTTGATGATATATATATATATATATATATATATATATATATATATATTATACAGTTACTATATATATATATATATATATATATATATATATTATATATATTATTATATTATAATTATTATATGCCTATTTCAAAAAAGGTTGCTTCAGTGATGCATGTTTCATAGACTGCAGTGCATCATGATCGTTAAATTTATGACTGCTTTTCTCTAGCTTTTAGCCCTAAGGCAAGAACAAATGTATATTTTTATGATTTGGTTTTGTCCTGGAGTGCTTTCAGCAAGAAAAGCGATCATTACATTTATTTATAGCAAACATGATGCTTTGCGGTCTATAAAACAAGGATCATGGATCATGCATCACTGAAGCAATCGTAATTGAAATAGGTGTATATAAGCTTAGCTTTCATTTGAATGGTCACAACGGAAAGCTTATGCACATTGCCATAAATTAACTATAATTATGCATTTAACTTCATATTCAAACAGCAATCATGAATAGCACTTGACTCAGAAGATGTGTGCATTATTGATGTGTTGAAAGTATCAAACACTCAGGACTTTTTATCCACAATCTAGAATATAAGAACTGCCTGTACCTTGTGCTTAAGGGACAAATCTTTTATTTCTTTGCCTTTATATTGTGATAAAGATCACTCCCATGATATGGTAAGGTAAGGCTTTTCTCATCCAGTCAAGAAAGTTCAAGTTTTATTCCTTTGAAATATTTGCAAAATGTAAATAAATGCCCCACGCATTGCGGGCATGTGCGGACGTCTGAAACTGATAAATTTATAGATTCAGTGATCAAGCAATGGAAAGTGAAACTCGCTTTTAAAATGAGTTTAAAAGGGTCATGCCTCTTAGTCAATTCAAGTTAGTTAAAAAAACGCATTTCGTAATAAAAGATAAAGTTCAAAATGAGTTACCCGTGAAGCAAATTTGAAATGAAAATAAATTCTGACCACGCTAAATGGAAAGAAAACCACTGCATTGAGTCAATGCTTTGTGTGACTCTTGGCTGGGGTAATTTAAGTACTGAAAGGTGACAGCCTGTTACGGTAGATCTGTCAAAATGATTGCGTGATTTTATTTACATGAACGTTCTGTAGGTAATTCATTTTTGCTTTGTCGTCGCTAGTTGAAATGTTGAGCTTTCGAACAGCATAGTGTTGTTTCTTCATAAATAGTTAGAGTATGTTCTTAACTAACTTTAGGATTACTGAACATAAGCGGAAAACTGAAGTCCCTTGGGGGGGAGCAGGGATGGCGCAGTGGTGAGAGCGCTCGCCTCCCACCAATGTGGCCCGGGTTCGATTCCCGGACTCGGCGTCATATGTGGGTTGAGTTTGTTGTTGGTTCTCGTCCTTGCTCCGAGAGGTTTTTCTCCGGGTACTCCGGTTTTCCCCTCTCCTCAAAAACCAACATTTCCAAATTCAAATTCGATCTGGACACAGTGGAAGAAGAGCCACCCAGTGGATCCACTGCTAATCCCTATTTATTTATTTTTATTTATTTTTATTTTAAGTGCATGAATCATCACCACATAATTGCATTATGCCAATCTTGACATTCATGTTCGCATTTAGTTCAATTTCCTCATTTTCCAATATGAAAAAGTAATAAGTTTATTGCTCTTTCCAAAAATCAAAGCTACTTTTGTTTCATCTTGGTTGGTTATTTATTTGGTGCTTTCAGAAATTAAGCCCCTTTCCAATAAATGATGAACATGAAACATGCCATACAAAGGTTTTGAAACAATAATATGCACTGATCAGTCGCATCAACAACGAGTGAAACGTGTCATAATCAGAACTTAAGACGATACACTCGTATGATTAAACAAAGAGCACACAATCTTACGGTCACACAGCCAAGTTGACCAGCAGTTTTATAATCAAACAACCAAAAATACATCGGAAATCAAACCAGAAAATTGAGGAAACAAAAATAAAATAAGCAAACCATTATGTAAATAACTAATTTATTTATTATTAACATTTATAGTAAACATGAAGCAGAAACAGGCAAATGCAATATTGTACTCACACTGTGTAAGCTCCTTAGCTTGTGCCAGCATTTTCAGGAATCAAGAGAAACAGAACCCTCTAGCTTTTCAAGAATTCTTTGACCAGCAGTTTCGTTACTGTGACACTAAGCCGCTGACCAAAAAGCCCAAGGTTTCTGAAAACCACACCCTTCGTTACACCTCCCCCCTGAATAAGCCTCCCCACCCCCAAGGAAACCGCTGCCCCGAGTTACTCTTGACTCAGGAACCCATACCAAACTCAAACAAACAAACAGAGTCTGAAAGACGATGACAATATGCGGACGCATAGGTCCGTACTGCGTCCGCACAAAAAAGGTGACACTACAAAAACTTTTTTAATTGTTTCAAAATCATCAAAACCGAAATTCACTATAATACAGTTTTAGAATTGGCTCAAATTATGCAATTTTATTGAAAAAAAGCTTTCAGCAACACAATACAGTTTTAGAATTGGCTCAAATTGTGCAACTTTATTGAAAAAAGCTTTCAGGAACACAAAAATGGCACAAAAATGTCCAGTAAAACAAAACAATTTAGGTTAGGGCTTGGTTCCAATGGGTAAAGGTTAACATGTTTCTTTTACTTTTATTGATCATTGAAAAGTGTGATTCCTGTTGAACTACCAGAGGGTCAAAGTGGCCAGCAAGCGCTAGCAGTAGAAAAGTTACAGAAACGTGCAGAGCTGATGGGTGCTACAAAAGCTGGTACCTGGTGTGTCAACTGTGAGACATATCAAGCAGTAACAACCTTTAGTAAGTATTTCTGTTATTTCTTGTTGGGAGTACCTGGTTTTATTTTTTTCTCAGCGCGTGAGCGGGCAAGATGAACCAAATCCTGCAATCTGATTGGTTCCGGGAGCGGGCGGAATTTTCCGATCTTGACCGCGGTCAACGGAACGTCAATAACAAAAAATTTGTAATAGGTTTTTAAAACCTTTAAAATCTTTAAAACGTTCTCCGAAACTTAGAATTCTGAAATTTTTTGTACATTGTCGTTAAAAACTTCCTTCCAAAATTTCTTGTTAAAATACCGAAGGTTGTACAATGTAAATCGCCTCTTCCCTTTCGACAAACATTTGAGTAAATCGAGCATGAGTTAGCTACATGTATCGAAATTTGGGAAAATAAAGGGGTTTCTTTAGTTATATTGCTTCCTGTGATTTCTGAGTTTTAACAGAGTAAAAAAGCGTATTTTGCTGCTCTGGTGTCACAAACGGCTTCGTTTCATGGTTCATTTTACGCGCGCTTGCAAAACGTTGCTTTCCGAAAACAACAAGACACGTTTAACTTTTGAAAAACAACAAGAAAAAAATAAAAATATTATTTGCCGGCCTTGGTCGGTCCGTATTGAGAAAAACTGTGCCCTCGGTCTTGAGCACGCCCCTCGGCCTGCGGCCTCGGGCCATACTCAAGACCTCTGGCACAGTTTTTCTCAATACGGACCTCCCGGCCGGCAAATAATATATATATATTAACAGGAAATTAATACTCGGAGTCCTTAAAATCAGCGCCAGTTTTAAAAACATGTTAATTTAGGCCATATTAATTTATTGGAAGGTTATTGTCCACAACCAAAATAAAGGTGGGCATCAGTGTGATCTTAATTAAGGTTGGTTTTCACTGGGACATAAGCTTAAGAACAAGCATAAGACAAGCAAAAGCAAGTGAGAACACCAGCAACATAAGGACATACGCACTCGCAGAAGCACAAGCATAAACAAGTGGGAACACCTGCAACATAAGCATAAGCACAAACCGATACAAGAAGAACAAACGTGCTCTCACTTGCTTCATAAATGTTTGTGTTTATGGTCATGCTTGTGCTTCTGCACATGCCTATGTCCTTATACTTATGCCGCCAGTGTTCTCACTTGCTCATGGTTGTCTTAAGGTGTTTCGATACAGTTTTTTTGGGACCATACCTCGCTTTTAAAATCGGCTCTTAGACAGTCTTTATCTTGTCTGATCAACGTGAAATTGGCAGTACTTTTTGCTTTTGGATTGAACTTTAGCGTGGTTTACATTTTGTGAAAATCGATATTTCCATGACAACGATAAACAAAAATCCTCAAAAACACTAAAATTGAATTTTCCGCGCTCCAGATTTCACTTTGACAAGCAAATACCAACATCTTAAACTGTGGTGTATGGCAAACAAAATATAAAAGAACAAAGAAATTTTGTATGTTTGTTTTGAAGTAAATCGCAAAAACATTTTCAACCTTAGTTTTTGCATAGTAATAGTAAATGTACCAAAAAATAGTCAACGCTTTGATGAAATGGCTAGAGAATACTTTCAAAATGTGTCTTTCACTTACTATTTTACGCCGAGAAAGTTTTGTTGAAACTGGTGTTCGCGATCTCGAGAACAAATTGTTTTTCTAAGATCATTCGCATAATAATTTTGTGGTAATTTTTTAATTTGAGCGCTTTTGCGCACATCTTAAGAACAGCTCGATGAATTTTTTAAAACATTAAACACGCGTGCTTGACAATGTGACCAATTTTAGTATCAAGTCTTATTAACATTGATGCACTGGAACACTTTTAGATTTAACGCTAAAGAGGACGTATGAACCGACGGAAAAACTTGCGTTACAAATTCACAGTTGGCAAGTAAATGCTAATATATTCAAAGTAATGCGTAATTCATTGCTTCGTGATTTTTATCAGGTTTCTTTGTTCTTTGTTGCACTGTAGATTACAACGAAAAGTAAAAATCACGGAGGAATGCTTTGCGCGTTACTTGCGATTTACTTCAAAACAAACATACAGAATTTTTTGTTTTTGTATATTTTGTTTGCCATACACCACAGTTTAAGATGTTGGTATTTGCTTGTCAAAGTGAAATCTGGATTGCGGAAAATGTCAATTTTAGTGTTTTCGAGGATTTTTGTTTATCGTTGTCATGGAAATATCGATTTTCACAAAATGTAAACCACGCTAAGGTTCAAGGCAAAACCAACAAGTATTGCAAATTTCACTTTGATCTGACAAGGAGAAGACTGTCTAAGAGCCGATTCAAAAGGTTGGGTATGGTCCCAAAAAAACTGTATTGAAACAACTTTAGCTTATGTCCTAGTGAAATCAGCCTTTAATGCCAATTTCATGCTTAAGAAAGAACTTTATTTGTTTAGCATGTTCCAGTCTTTTAATGTATTGTGTGTGATAGTTCAAGTTCATTCTCACCATCAGAATTATTTCCCAACATACAGCCCAATATTGTATTTCAGAATTTCTGACAAAATGCACATGGGTTTATAAAAGTATAATTTAAAATGCTACTTTCTTTCTTCTACTATGTCCTGTCGGTTTTGTGCTAAATACATAGACAATAAAATAAAATGATTTCATTTAGTTGTAAAATGTACATATTACAGGTAGATAAGTGACTGTTTTGGGGGCTAGTATTCTGTGAGGGTAAGGGAGGCACTTATTATAAAATAGTTGAAAAAAAGTTGGAAGGATTTCTATCAAACTGTCATGTTGAGAGAAATAGCTTTGCTCCAGCTTCTACTTGGTGGCAAAAACTAGAACTTGGTGTTAACTCATAAAATATTTGCTATCCTGAAATGGATTGCTCTATTGCAGGAATTCTTGAAAAACACCTGGAAAATTGTGCTCTTAAGAATGACATGATAGGTCAAAGATAGAAATAGAAAGATATAACTTTTCCAACTCCATGCAATTGTTTTACCAGCCCCGTGTGTAATATCTGGGTTAAGGGTCCTGGAAGTTTAATTTCCTTCTGTACTCCACAAAACTCCTGGAATGCTATTTCCTCTTAACAGTACAAATCCAAAATACAGTGTATGCAAGATCTCAATAAGTGTTTTCAGCCTTAAAAATATTATTGTTTATTATTGTGTTAGGTACAGCAAGTAAGCTGATTCATCTTCTGCACAGTACAGAGTTTCCGTATACAACATTTGCAGTTCTTGAGACTGGAACATGTCTAGTGGCTGATTCTGGCTTTGATTCATTAATGACGAAGCTCAAAACATTCTACACACCAAGAAAAGGTGCTAAAATTGAGGTAAAACAATACATTTGCCTTTTGCCAAATCATCTCCATAGACGCTGTGACCTTTATTTGTTTAAAATAATTGCTTTACTTTCAAAGGAAGTGCTCACTTTTGATCCAGGACAAGTCACCCTTGGCTTCTTGTGCTCACTTACCTATGGGGCAAGAAAAAGAATTCACAACCATATAGCTGAATTACTCACTTATTTACAATGCTAAAATGTTAACAGCATATAATTAATGCAGCTATCAAGGTTAAGCCCCAGGTTGGGGGGGGGGGGGGGCTACCACCGGGAATTTGACATTTTTAGGGAAGCCAAAGTCAAATTCCCTACCCCTGGACAGCTAATAAATCTCAAATATAAGTCCCTAGAGTAACTTTTTCTTTAAAAGTCAACTAACTGGGGCACCATGTATGTTCAAAATCCCTTCCCTGAAGGAACAGTCTTATACGTCAATTTCCCGGGGGTAGCCCGCCCCCCATCCTAGGGCTGAACATTGATAGGTGCATGAGAATGTATAAAATATATTAAATGTCTGCCAAATGAAAAAAGCCGTAAGCAAAACTAAATTTAAGCTCTGGGTTGTGATCAAGTGAGGCAAGTACAACTTAAGGGCAGCTTGCAAAATGCAAGCTGGAGTTTTGTTTGATCCCTAAGAGTGAGGATGGCTTTCTCTCTCCTTTACATTTTGTAGGAATACTTCACATTGGTTCTAATTGCTATGGAAACTTAGAGTGCATGGTATTGTGTTTTTCCAGCACTGGTGTATCTTTACCTTTAAGTTTTTGTTCCATAAATTGATTGAACATTTTCTCAAATTCTTCCAGTCTAGCACTAATGAAATGTCAAGCAAATGTTATTCTGGGAACAAAAAATGTTAACCGTTTGCGAATTTTTGATCTTTCAGGCCAAGGGTCAGCGCTATGAGTATGGTGATTTTGTTATCAAGTTTGGCCAAGTTTCTGCTGGCCCAAGTTTCAAAGGACTTGTTGTCGAGGTATGACATCCAATTTTTTTTTGTTTTAATTAAGTGAATTCAGTTCATCACAGGCATGGAATCTGAGTACTAGGTGGGAATGAAACCTATAGTCCTCCTTCACACTGGTTTGATGCTCAAGCCACTGAGAACTCACAGTGAGCTCTTGATCATTTCACAAGATTCATGAGATCAGTAATCTTAGATTTGTTTTCTTTGCTCAGTGTAGTCCGACAATGGTGACAAACTGAGTATATTTCACTTATTACTGCGAACACCCACTTACTTTCCCAAACATCTCGTTCATGAACAGGTTTTCTGCTTGGCTTGTTCACCGGTGTTTACGATATGCATCACCAAGCACCACATCAACCACCATTCTCTTTATTATCCAAGTATGGTTTAATTAGTCCTTGTAATTGTCTTAACTATTGATGCATCTGGCATTGATTTCTAAGCATACAGGTGTCACATCACATCTCATCCCATCTCATCCCATCCCATCTCATCCCATCTCATCCCATCTCATCCTATCCCATCCCATCCCATCCCATCTCATCCCATTCCATCTCTCCCATCTCATCCTATCCCATCCTATCCCATTTCATCCCATCTCATCCTTTCCCATCCCATCCCATCTCATCCCATTCCATCTCGCCCATCTCATCCTATCCCATCCTATCCCATCCCATCCCATCTCATCTCATCCCATCCCATCCCACCCACCTCACCTCACAATTCGCTTTTATTCTGTTAATGTGTACACTTTTATAATGATTATTGGTACACCTCACGGCTTTTAGGTAGAGCAGATTTTCTATGTTAATAACCTAAAATTATGTAAATTTCATAGCATTACCGTGGTTAAATAAAGTTTTCTATTCTATTCTATTCTATTCTATTCTATTCTCATCCCATCCTATCCCATCCCATCTCATCCCATTCCATCCCATTCCATCCCATCCCATCCCATTCCATCCCATCCCATTCCATCCTGTCCCATTCCATCCCATTCCATCCTGTCCCATCCCATCCCATTCCATCCTGTCCTATCTGGCAGGGTTAATACTAGTAGTTACTTAGTGTCTCAAAGGGAGTGATTGTGGCCAATCTTACTCTGCCCATTTCGTCTTGTGTGAATTTCAGCTGGAGTACCAACCTTGTGAGGATATTGCACAGTGCTGGGGTCTGATGAGTGAATTCCTGACCAGCTTTATGGATAATTCCTTTACACTCCCTTCTCCTCCCAAGTGCAGCAACAAAAACACGGAGATGTTTTGTCCTACAGATACAATACTCCAGTACATTGAAGTGTTCAACACATACAAGAAGTCCATGGGATCTACTGGCCCTTTGTCGCAGTGAAATGGGATAAGAGGGAAATCTCAGACCTCATATTACAGAGTTACTAGAGAAAAAAGCACTTCATAAGCTAAGTGCTCAATCGTTGACGCATGTTCGGCCTTTTGATTCATATACTCATTTTTTCGGACCTTTTTGCTGTCTTGTGCTCCCGCTTCAATGATACCCACAACCGGGGGCTGCATAATTAGATGTGACGTCAGCGGTTTGGAAAGCTCCGTTTTTGCCGTCTACACCAAAACTACTCCGTTTTCAAAAGTCTGCACTTTGGAGAGCGTTTTCGATAAACGTCTCTGTTTTCGATAATTTTAGTGTGGACGGTCGGCCAAAACGCATGAAAAAGTATGCAGCGCTTCAGGAGCACAAAACTTAACGTCCGGCGTACCTTCTAACGTCAGACGTTCATTCCAGTCAGTCATTATTTCAACGTCTGACGTTAGCAATTACGCCCAGCGTTAGATTTTATACTACCATCCCAAGGACATTTTACCCACCAGACAATAAGTGCTATTTCTAGAGGCTCGAACGGATAACCAGTCATCACATACGGAACACAGTGATAATTTGATTCTGTAGGACATTAATAGGATACATGCAGTTCAAATCTGTTTTACCTCCAGTTTAATTAAACACGGACATAGCGAAGATCTGGTTTGCAGTTTTACTGGAGAACACGTTTAGTGCCACAAAATCTCCTTTGTTGATTTTTACGGGTACGAGGAAAGGAACGAAGAAATACGAGAATCTCACGAAAAGAAAAATGATTCTTTTTTATTTCTTTTGTATATTGAAAATGATTGTACAATATTGTTTCTTCGTAAAACAAAAATCACAGTAAGTCATTTTTCGTTTATAACAGGTGACAGTAGTTGTAGAAAGAAAACATTCACGGACTTATTTATCCAAATAGATATATGCAAACAGCGGGAATAGATATTTACACGGGCGGCTCGTAAATATTAGGCCAATTATCCTTATGTACGCGAAGCAAGATAATTGCAAAAAATATGTATATTTAAAAAAAAAACGTTCCTCTGGTGTGCATGGTATTGAACCAGTCAGCAGACAGTCTGGAATAAAGAATAAACAAAAGCGTTAGAAAAAAAAAACTAGCAGAGGTTTCTGCTATCTCTGTCTTTTAAGTCTGAGTATGGTTCCCCAAAATGCGGCTTTTCAAATGAAAGCAATGGTGCATTTTTCTTCTCACAGAAATTAAAGACAGACAGACAAAATTCGTTAAAATTTTGGGTATTCCGCCTTAATCTAAAATTCTTGTTGTTATTGAGGACAGAGCCTCCTTTTGTCACGGCGTATATGTTCTGCACATCTCGGGTAGATATTCGGATTTCATAAGGGGGGTGCCTACAAATATGAAGGTATTTTGCTCAGTTTTAACGGGAAATGCAGATCTTAGCAAGGGCTGTTAGAATCAAGAAGGAATGTTGGAGGTAACCACTAAGGTATACCATACATTGTTCTGTAATTTAAAGCATTGTTTAATCATAACTTTAGGAGGCACCATCCTTAATGTTTGTTAACGTCTACAAACCCAGAATTTCAAAAGCGTTTCACTCGCCATGATCTGCTAAGAGAAGGCACCAAGAGCTCTTTATTGTTAAAAGAAAATCAAAACGCATTTTTATAACACATACATTAATCTCTACCGACTAAATTTGTTGCAGCTAATTTCAGTTTTTGGCTGTAATTCATAACCGACTAATCACGTGTAGCATTTTTCTTGAACTGAGGATGGCATCAGGGATGCCGAAACATGTATTCTTTTAAACTTAGAAGTGTTGTGCTTTATCTTAAAATCATAACTATCTACATGCAGTGACCATCGAATGTATTTTAAATTATGCAAACTTGCCAGTTTTTCATCTTCCGAGTCAGAGTTTGAAGAATTTGAAGAGCTGCACACATCAGAAGTTGTTGAAGAATGCTGTAATTCAGGAATCGGTACTGCAACGTAGTTTGGCGAGCAAGCGTCTTGTCCTGACTTGGCGAGTTTGGCAGCTAACAAAGTCTTGTATTTAAGGAGCGCGCTTTGTTTTTTACTGTGTGAAGAAAAGAAAAAAGCGAGGAATAGATCAAAACAGGAATCATACTCGCAAACATGAGAAATGATATTCGTCGATTTTGAATTGGTTTGAATTCTGTTCGTGTTTTAAAAGAAGTTGGACTTTTGGCCAAAGTCGATGGTCTGAATTCTTGTAACTTATTTGCTCCTCACTGTTTCTCTCCACCAATGGAAAGACAAACTGTCTGGTTCTTCGGATAACTCTGTGATTGACCGCCATCCCATCCAGTTCTGGAGTAGATTCTCTAGCCGTGAGATAGCAGTCTCCTGCTGTACTATACTAATTGTACTTAACATTCTATAAACATTTTGCTGCATGGTACCCATTAATACCCAAACCCAAGGGAGGATCCTCTCTTGCCAAAACATAAACTAAATAAAAACAAACTTACCTGGGAGGAGGACAGATTCGAGCGAGAGCTTTTTCCCTTTCTTCATTACACTTCAGGCACAAGCAACCCTTCTGTGGAAATTTGTATAGAGCGTCTGCAAAACCTCTATTCTTGAAACTTTCATCCCGTGTGTTTGCGCCTGGTCTCGTATAGCTGGTAGAACGAACTGTTTTCATAAGTCTTCTTGATCCAACTGTCAGTTGTGATGCAAATTTACGCTTGTTTTTAGAAATTTTCGCTGCTCTCGGATGCCGGGAAGATGGCAGAATGATTGCTTTTGCAAAAGCGATTTCTTGGGATAGTTTGCGCTTGGGTTGAACACCATAATGGCTGCCTTGGTACCTGTGCGTCTGTTGGATTGCCTGACGTCGCCTGGCCGAATGTCTGTCAAGCAACTTGTCTACCTTCTCATCCATGATTATTGACTATTGACGAAGCAAACTGAAAAGTTAGCTGTAAATTCACGGGGGTTTGTCCTTTACAGTTTACTTTTATCACTTTTACACGTAGAATTCTCTCAGCAGCCTATTTAATGTCTTCGTTCTCCTGCCTCGTACCCAGGCGGCTCAAATGTGTCGGAAAAAAGCAGAAAGAAGAGGCCGATGAGTAGCTCGCGCAATGGAACATGGGAAGGTTTAGCCTCCCTTGCGCTCAGTCAATCTCGTGCCCGCTTGGACGCGCCTGGGAACGAGGCAGCTCGTTCACCCATTTACCAGAAAGGAAATGGAAAGAACCGACCGGTCCAGGGAAATCTACCGCTAACTTTTACTGGCTATCACAACTCATTTTTTTTTGGTCAAATTAGAAATACCACCGGACTACCGAAGACCCTCACGGCTGAAGACTAACCTCACCCATGCCATTGCAGCTTCTTTTACAACCTGAATGATAGACTGAACTATCAAAAACAGAGGTGGAAAATATTTTCCTGTACATGAACCCCACAAGCTCTAAGCTTTAAACTTTTTATCGTGTATAAATAATAGTTCTAATATCCCTCATTACCTTAGAGCGCAGAATGCTTTCCGTGAAAGAATACTTTGTCTCTTGTGTTTGGTGCTTGATCACACGTCTCTTCTCCCTGCTTCTGTCGACGTCATGTTTCTTTTCTTTCAAGCTCCGAGAAATGGCCGTGTTGAGGTCACTTTCCAAACCAGTTGAAAACTGTTCCGTGGTCAAGTGCTTGATGCAATTACGGTTTTCCAAAGCCTTTCGTCCACCAATTAGTCCCTTCCCTTAGAGAGATATCAAAAAAACATGCGTTAGTGTTCTAAGAGCTGCTTTAGGAACGTCTGTTTTCTTAGTCCTATAATTGGTTAAACAAATAAATATTTTGCGTTCTCTAACCAAAGACCATGTTGTTTTTTATCTATCAAGAGTACGGCACGCAAAAATCGTAACTTGAGCCACAGTAACTCGCGTTCAGCTCCCCTTCCCAGATTGGAGCTACAGACAATATCCCGTGCTTCACACAAGTTGTATCCTTGAAAGATGTGCTCCGAGTCGCTCGGCGATTTTTCTTTGCAATGTGGGTTTTCTTGATGCTTAAGGACGAAATAATTGAATTATAAGAGGGTTTCATCAGAAGAACCAAGCTCAGTGACTTAGCCCAGAACATTTGCCCAGATGCATGCGTTACAATGGCCGAATAATAAATCAAACACAGCTGCAGATTACACGCCTTGTTTGAGCTTCAAGTTGTAATACGGTAGGTTCTTTTCATGACTTTCCTTTTATTGTTAATGGAAACGTGTCAGTTGCAGGTTAATTACCCACTCAAATAATTTTCGCATCTGTCCTGTATACTTTATGTTAAGTTATTCAAATTACGGATGCCTACGTCGCCTTAATTCCGTGGTCGCTGTCGGTGGCTGTACCGGTCCAGGAGGGGTCGGGGTTTCAACTGCAGACCAAATCACACAACCTCGTTTTGTGATTGTTTTTAATTGTTTTATAAAAAGTGCTTAATTTTACGTTTGATGTTCTTGTATTGATTGCTGTTGCTCCTAAAATTTGCAAATGGAAATTCAAATTTCACAAACACGCACACAGGGCTTTGTTTGGCTAAGCAAAGGAGACGGCATTACGCGCTTGACGGGGCCCGAACAGATGAATGTTTTTCTTTGCGTGCGGTGAAATTGCAGTGTGTATCTCCTTCGAATTCCCCTTCATTATTTTGCTTTGAAACAGCGTTACACGCAACGATGCGCTAACATTTTCACTAAAATGTAAAAATACCAGGAGTGTTACAAGTGTTATAAGATGGTGAGTGACCTTTCGACAAATGGCATGGAATAGCTCCTTATTAAGAACTGTTTGAATTTGGTGTCGTTTTGAAACATATTGATTCTATTGGCTGTAAAGACAAAAGAATGACCTACCATTACAACTGTCGTTCATCACCCATGCTGCGCCGTTCTCGTCCGCATTACTCACAGTAGCAAAGCCGATTACACCATGTTCTGTCCCTGTTTTCTCACTTTTGTAGATTACTTCTCCATCACCGTCATCCTCAATAGTTATCACAACCTCGTTTCTTATAGCTACAGGAGTCTTGGAAGTCTGCGTGAAGGAGCTGCTACTATCGGTTGTCATGGAAACGGCATACGTAAACTCGTCTGAATCTCTAGGGGATAATTTGAAGCTGGAGGATTTCTTGGGTGTGACTGGGTGGGATGAGGGTGACGATTCAGAGGATGAGGTGGTTGCTATGTCTGTAGCGGTACATGGGACAGTCGGTGTTACGGAAGAAGCTTCCAGTTTAGACGCCAGTGACTTTGCAGATGCAGACCTGAGGGAGTCATCCGGTACATACTTCAACGACACTGCAGATGCAGATGTCTGAGATGGAGACTGAGTACAACTTTCTTGTGCTGACTTCACCGAGTATTCAGATACTGATGTTAGAGATGACTGCGAGCAACGTTCCGGTTTAGAGATCTGCGGGCATGGAGACATCGGCTGCATGGGAGACTGTGGTGTTCCAGATGTTAGACGGGGTACCGCATCTAGGAGCGACGAGCAGGAAAACGAAGTATCTAAGGAAGTTGATTCAGGAATATCAATGATCGTAAAAGCCTCCGTTCTAGGAGTGTCAGTGATTATTGTCATCAGAGGCGTAGACATTGGATTGTCAGTAAGCGTCCAAGTAACCTGAGCATCACCATAAGTTGTTTCCATTTGGGAAGATGGTGGGCTGGGTGTGTTTAAGTTTGCTTTAGCGGGCTCTTCAGATTGTTCGTTTGCACTTTCCAGTCCGAGCTCAGGATCCGCGGGTTTCCGTCGCAGGCATCGTTTCTTGCACTTCTTCCTGTAACAGAATTGGTTGGAATAAAGTGAATATTTAGCTTGTCCATTGAATGCCGTTTCGGACCCTCATATCTATATATTTATCTACAGTTGTTTAATTAAATTATACAACACAAAGACTACTCTGCATACCTGTAGAATATCTGTAGGGTGTCTAGCCTTACCGGTTTAACGATTACAGTCGAAACTCTCAGTGTCCAACTCCCAGAGGCAGCTACCTCTCTTTGGTGACTCCCTCCAAGGCGACCGCCACTTTTTGAGGTATAGTCATTTACAAAATATTCGACTGTAGTTCACAGCTGTGGGTAAAAAAAAATGAATTGACAACCTACCACAGACAAATAGGTCCAGCCACTATGCCCAGGAACACCACGATACCAGCACAAACTACTCCAATAATGATTGAAGAGACTGACGCCCCAAGATCCTCTGTATCTTCATCTTCTTCAGTCAGGTCAGATCTCCTTTTCCTTTTTCTCTTGAAACGTTTTTGTCTGTCATCTTCAGCAACATTTCTAAGGTGAGCAACGTTATCCCATCGAATCTCCGAGGACATGATTTCAAGGTGAGCAGCCATTGTTACTGGTGGGTTGTCTGTTCCAGTGCCTTTTTGTGATAGGGGTCTGCGTCCTGTTACTTTGGGTCCTCCATTTGGCAAATGATCTTGGTTGTCCTCCGTAGCTCTGTGGTTCGATTTTTTCTCATCGTGCCGAACAGTTCCTTCCTTTGATTCAGTGGAGACTTTAGCAGGTGTAGGAGTAATGGTGTCGGTGGGGAGAATTGTTAACTTGACAGGTATGTTGCTGTTTGTGGTTTGACGTACTCCTGTAGTAGAACGATGGTATTCCTGTGCAAGAAATTTGTCCCCAACCCCTGGAAGCTTGTGGGGTGTTTTCGTATTGATCTGAGATGATACTCCTGTGGTAGAAATAATAATAATAATAATAATAATAATAATAATAATAATAATAATAATAATAATAATAATAACAACAACAACAACAACAATAATAATAATAATAATAATAATGATAATAATAATGGGATGTGCCAATGTTTTCAGAACATCAAGAGATGAAATCTAACAGAGTGGGCACACGCATCGTCAATCACAAGAGCAAGCAAGTCACCACACTAGAGATGAGCTGTCCATGGGTCAACAATAGAGAGAAGAAGAGCGAGGAGAAGACCCTCAAGTATGGCCCCCTGCGCTGGGAATTGAAACAGCAGTTCCCAGGTTACGAGGTGCAACAGCACAACATCATCATAGATGCCCTTGGGGGGTGGCGACGGGAGATGGACACTACGATGCACGAGATCGTAGGGAGCAGGAGTAGAGAGGTGCTGAGGAAGATACAGAAGGCGGTACTGTCAGGCACACTCAACATTGCCCGAACATTCAAAGTTGCAAGTTGAGGGATGGACAAATCTAGAGAGCTCTGTCATCTTATCTAGTTTATGGATGGTTGAGATTTTAGATTTTGGATTTTAGTATTGCTTTATTTCATAAATACCTGTTAGTTACAAACATTATTATTAGTAGTATATACATATTTTTTTACTCCAAGGCTCACAGGTTACGCTATGCGCCCTGTGTGGCTAGTTTAGCTTTTAGTATACAGTCGTGAATTCTGCTATAATAATAATTATAATAAAAAAAATTAATAATAATAATAATAATAATAATAATAATAATAATAATAATAATAATAATAATAATAACAGGCGTACAGAAAAAAGATATTAAAATATGCTTTGATAGTAAAGCTAGGCCGTGTGTCCTTGTTATAATGATAACCTTGTCCCAATGTGCATGTCTCTACATAAAAGATTTTGTAAAAACGCCACTATGACGCTATCTGTTCGATTTGCGTTGCACGTGCGATGTTACTTACCTTGGAGATTTTGTTTTGGTGTTACCAGGCAACTATGCGAAATCCTCAAAACGATAAAAAAATATATTTTGGGGAAAATTTCCGACAGCGTTGTGCGTTCTATTTGATTTCTAGACGTGACAAATTGATGGTTCTGCGAAGCGAGAACTTTTGGAATCAAGACGAGCTTGCTTTTTTTCCACCACTGAATGACAAATTTCTTAAGTGCATTTCTAATAGGGAATCTCGTTTTTAAATAAAATAAAAAATTCAAATAAAAATTCATCTTGAAAACATAAATACTCAAACTTAAAATGAGAAAAATTTGCTGAAAAACTTCAAGAATCAGAGATGTACTTGAAAGCGTGCAACCGCAATCTTGGTTTACACCACATCAGTTCTGGGAGTCGGCAGGAAAATCGCGTCATTACGCCTTTATATTACCACATCTATGCAACAGAATTCAATAAAAAGGAAGGTCTTACCTTTGCAAAATGTACTCAACGCGAGAAAGCTCAAAAAAAATAATACCAACTCTTTTTTCTTTTTCATTTTGACTTTGAATTAACTCATACGGATAATCCAACGCAATTCCCGTAGGAAAATGAAAAACATGCGTCACAGACGCGGATTGTGTTATTGACCGCCATGGTCACATAACCACGCGCACATTTGCGCGCGCTAGGTGATAACGTGCAGGCAAGTAATACAAATGCAATTTATTCGCAAAGGAGAGGAGAAGCAAATCACCCTCTAGAGGGACTTATGAGTTAATATGAGCTGAAAAAAGTTTTGAAGTGCATGGCGTCTTACAAAACCATACTCAATTTCAGACCAGGAAGCAAAACCATAAAATGTGTTTAATAACCACACCATCCAGGGTTGCGTAAACCTTTATAGATTATACAAGGAAGTATCTTCTCCCCCAACCTCCTCTCAGGGTGGTAACGAGGTATGTTTTTTCATCACTGATCCCATTTTTGTACGTAAATTTATGATCCTTGGTTCCAAAATCGTGACCAATCGTGTGATCCCTGATCCGAGGGCTGTGATCCCAGATCCTACCCTTCTGATCCTTGATCCCACCTGTTGGATCTCTGATCGTACATACCTTGTTACCGCCCTGTCCTCTCTAGTGCTTCAGACCACTGAGCCACGGACGTCAACCGGAAGTTGAATGTTTCCTTTGTTGGATTGTTTCTGCTCTTCCCCAAAGGCTGGAAATCTTTTGGTTTTTTATCTGACATGTTGGCATCAGAATGGGTAAAAACGAAAACGTTAAACTCCCGGTTGCCGTCCTTGGCTCAAGAACGTCTATGCTTCAGTTCCCTAATATAGATAACGGCCCGCATCAGGAGCCCGAATCGAGCCCCATTTATCACTTGTATAAATTGTAAATAAAAAATACACATACCTTAACCTTTTAGGCCAAGTCTTCCCTTTCTCATTTTCCATAAATGAATAAGAAAGCCTCCCCCTTCTTTTTCCCCCTACTTCCCCCTCTCCTACCCGCTCCGCTCTGCCCTCATGCAACGCCATTCTAACTCCTGGACATCATGTCATGTCTATGATATATTGCGTTACTATATTGCGTGACTTACTTTGTTCCAGACTCCTCTCAATTTCCAACATGGCGGCCGCATCGTCAACAACAATTCACGCTCTTGGGAACTTGCAACAGCTTTCCAAGAAAGAGAGAATGTTTCTTACGAATGGCCTCAAAGACAGAAAACTGTTTCCTCCACTCCCAAAACCAGACGAACACGGCTGGCTCACGTCACATTCAGAAACAAAACAATCGCACAATTCTTGGTCGCGGAGATTTCAAACTGTCATTCCGCCATCCAGGAAAGACAAGAAAAAAATTTGCCTTTTCCCTCTTGGCAATGAGTGGACAGATTCTGAGGTAGAAGTGGATAGAAGTAACAATAAAGAAAGCTTCTTGTCTCTACTACAACGTTTTGCGGCAATTTTCTTCACTGGTAATTCCGTAAAATTTCTCTAATTGCCGTGATCATCAGTCAGCTCCGATCCTGGTTCCTTCGACTGTCCGTACATGGACACATTTTTTAGGGCATTTAAAGCATCTCCCAGAGGACTAGTTAGGTTTTGCCTCATTCAATAACGATTTTTTGTATTTTCAGGTTTTCAGGTCGTGATTTTACCCTCAGTGTCTGTAAACAAGCTGAAATGTAAAACTCGTATGAAGTGTGGACATCTCCAGCTGTACATTCCTGATATTTACAAATACCTGCAAGCCAATTGGCCCCCAGAAACGTTCTGTGTTGTAGGGATCACAATGATTGATCTTTATCCAAAGGACGACTGGAACTTTGTTTTTGGCCAAGCAAATCCCCCAGCTGGTGTTGGAGTGTTCAGTTTTGCTAGATATGATCCAATGTTCTACGAGGATGTCTCTGTTGCTAGTGCACCACCATGTACAAGTCCCCTTGTACTGTGGAGGAGTTGTAAGGTACAGTGGAATCCTGCATTATATTAAGGCCAATCCACTGTTATTCAGTCATTTTCTCACGTGAAAATGAGATGAAATAAGGTTATTATTGTAGCGACATCAGCTCCAATGATGGAAAGATCCGTGAAACTCAAGAAAACTAAATGACTCACAGATTCTACAAGGCTGAAGTTTATTGTGCCAACTCTTACAGCAATCCTGAGTGGTAGGACATGTAGGGGCAAATGCTTTAGTAGGTTCTGAGTTAAACAGTCATTATTGGTTCCCGTTGTTCCCTTCAAATTTCTGTGGGTCGTATGGAAAATTACACATGTTTTCACCATATACAGGCTAAGGGCATATGAGCACTAGCAGAAAATAGTTTTGACACAATTGTGGTCAAAGCTAAAAATATTGTCACCTGTGCATTTGCTGTGTGTGCACTTAAATTCTCGTTGAGCATTCAACACACCTAACACTTTCCAATAAAATTAATCATGATGTAGGTGGCATGATAAAATACTTATTGACTGAATCAGGTCAGGCCAGAAGGGAAATATCAGGCTCTCGGTCAGGGTACATGGACCTTGCTGTGCTTGGTCTGTATGCCATGACCTAGAGCCAAATATTTTCCCATCTGGCCCTCCCACTCAGTCAATAAGTGCAGTATGTCGAGGTGTATGTACCCTGACTTGCCGGACAGCACTTTTGAATTGTCAAGGAAGCCCATTAAAGTACCATGTGTAACCCTGTTATGAACTCCTAGTAGCAACCCATCCTGGATTGAGAAGCAATAATACCGGTTGCTTTTAACTAGAGATTGAGAAACTGTGTATGTCATGAACATGTGAGATGCTGCCTGCCTGTGGCAATCAGATCCACTGTGTACCATCAGAATGTCCAGTCATTATTATTTTGCCAAAATATAGTAAATAATTTATAATTATTTTCAATTGATTGTTTGTCATATAGTTATTTGTTTTCATAGGTAATGGCTCATGAGATAAGCCATTTGTTTTGTCTGCAACACTGTATCTACTTCTCATGTGCTATGAATGGAAGTAACAATCTGGAGGAATCTTGTCAGCGTCCAATGTTTTCGTGTCCTATTTGTCTTCACAAGTTGAAGTCATCTTTTGGATTTGATATGAAAGAGCGATATCAAACCTTGTTGGAGTTCTGCCAGTCAGTTCAAGATGAAAACTTTGAAGGAGCTTGTCATTGGTTGCAGAGTGCAATTGAAAAGCTTTCCTGAAATTTTAAAGTGTCACTTAGATGATGAATATTGGGAGGTTAAAGAGGGTGAAATCCACACAATTCATTA